>OX457006.1:14266871-14866871 GCA_949752705.1 Callimorpha dominula
GAAATTATAGAATGGTTTTAATTATTTTCTGAGGGGTTTATTAGTACCCAGAAGTGAGGAAGATAGTGACACATCGCTGCTTTAACTCACATTTGTTGGACTATATCACGCAGGCAAAACAATAGGGGCCTGGCTAAAATTATAAGGCATTGCGAGTGTCAGACATAGTCTTGGTGAGTTTGTCTCTACGAAACGTCTATCAATTGGCTCAAACTAGAGTCACAATATTGCAATGTGACATGTGAGACTTTGTAAATATTGTTCAAAAACAAAATAATTAAAATTAATTCTAATTTCCTATGCAGAAATTCTACAAAAAATATGCTTTAGAATCACACACATAATAGCAAAATATTTAGCTTAAAGAAAAATGCAAAATTACACACATTTAAATGGCTACAATACAAACAAAACTAAATACCTACCCTCAGTGTGGTTCCCTTCATGTGAGTCTAAAACAATTTCAAAAGTTTCAGTCTTCACTAAAATTACAAGTATTTTAGTAAAATATAGTAAATATAACTCGAAATTAAACTTGTGCCATCTGTGAAAGTTGTCCTAACTAACGGATATTTAGTATACAAGACATTACAATAGTATCGCGCAGAATCCACAGATGTAAAAATAAAATAAATCAAATAGCGGTCAGCATTTTTCGTTGCGCTAACACTTTTTTTGGCTACCCGACCGGCCGCCAAGTTTACATCTCAATTGACACTAGTTTGCAGACTAATGCAAGTGAGTAATAGAAGTACACTTCTATTCCGTCTATTCATTTCAAATTAACTGCTAAAATGTTAAGTCAGCAATGCACTTCTCTGTTTCACTTATTCTAATCAGTATGCGAATAGACTAAGATTGTCCCAGTATTTCAAAGTAAAGCAAAAAGCTGGAGTGACCTTTTAAAATGTGAGTGAGTAAAAACCGGCTTTGTAATACCAATTTAAATCATTTACAGTTGGTCAACACTTAACATTATACATGTCATATAAGAGCACTGTTCTGAAAATTCTCTTGGATGACCTTTTTGCCAAATTACAAAGTTCTTTTTAAAATTACTTAAAATATTTTACCAAAATATTTGAAAAAGTACTATTAATCCATAAATTTATTGATATATTTTTAAGAGACTTTATTAAAAATATCTCATATTGCGTCCTAGAAATTGAACATATTACAAATTACTCTCTTGAATGTACATGAAATTTACTAATGATTTTACAACATATTCACCATAAAATGTTATAAGATATACCATAAATTGTTTTAATATGTACCTGTTTCAGTCATACCATGGTCCCCAACTACATACAGGAGTACATCTGGTGGCAGCGCCTCAATGACTTTTCGTAGTCTATTGTTTGTTTCATCAAGTTTTCGTGTCATCTCAGGGTGGTTGGGGCCATACCGGTGACCAGCGTGATCCACACCCAAGTAGTGAGCAACCAGCAAATCCCAGTCATTTTTTTTCAGTTCATCATATATTTTTGAATCCACTTCTGTAAAAATGTTAACTATTTTAACAATTTTAAAATTAACTATCATCAGAGCCAAGTTTATGATCATGGTGTATTGTGTATTTTTAAACGGTTTTATTTAGCTTCGCCCCAAGCTGGCCGTGGCGTTCCTGTAGGAGACTCGGTGGAAGGCCAACAGCTCCCGGTTCATTGGGAATGGCTACAAGCTGATCTACACGGGTGCACCTGGTGGAGAGAATGGGGTCGCCGTAGTGATCTCGGGGGAGCTCCAGGACGACATCTTGGAGGTAAAACGCTGTAGCGACTGGCTTATGGTTGTGAAGGTTCTTATCGGTGGGGTAGTTACCCACTTGATAAGCGCCTACGCGCAACAGGTCGGTTGTAGCGACGCCGATAAGATGGCGTTTTGGAATCTTCTCGGAGAAGTGCTTCGTGGGATCCCATTGTCACATGGGATCGTTTTGGGTGGCGATCTGAACGGTCATGTGGGTGAAGGGTGTGGGGAATTTAAGCGCGTTCACGGTGGTTTTGGTTACGGTAGCCGTAACGCGGAAGGGAAGGACATCCTCAATACGTGTGCGGCTGCCGACCTTGCCATCGTGAACACGTATTTCAAAAAGAAACCCGAGCATCTCATCACCTACAGGAGCGGGAGGAATGCTACCCAAATCGACTTCCTACTCACTAGGAGACATCACATCAGCAAAGTAGCCAACTGCAAGGTTATACCCGGTGAGAGTCTCACTGCACAATACCGTCTTCTTGTCATGGACCTCTGCGTAAAGCCGAAAGACAAACGTGTCGAGCGCTTCCAGCGCTGAATTAGGTGGTGGCTGCTTGATAAAGTCACGTCCCAGGATTTCGCTTCAACTATCGGTGACAAGTGCGCCGGTGGTGAGGGCGAACCAGTTCAGGTTTACTGGGACAGGATTCAGGCAGCGATCCTTGGGTCGGCGAGTGAGGTGCTTGGTGTGTCTAAGACCGGTCGCAAGTGTGACAAGGAGACCTGGTGGTGGAACAATACAGTCCAGAGAGAGACCAGGGTAAAGAAAGAACTCTAAGAAGTGGCAAGCGTCCAGATCTCCTGTAAATCGCGACGCATACAGAGTGGCAAAGCGCGCCACTAAGAGAGCTGTAGCCAGAGCCAGACAGGACCACTTACAGCCACTGTACGATAAGTTGGAATCGTCTGAGGGGCAGAAGCTTATCTATAAGTTGATCCAGGCTTAAAGTGGCACAGGATATTTCCAAGTGCCGCTGTGTAAAGGACCGTAGGGGCAACCTGCTATGCGAGGACCTCGCGGTGAAGGAGAGATGGCGCTCGTACTTCCACGAGCTGCTGAACAAGCAGCACAGAGGGGTGCAGCCGCCGGATCTGCCTCCAAACCAAGGACTAGTGCGACCGGTAACGCCTGCAGAAGTCCAGAATTGTCTTCGCCGCATGAAGAATCGGAAAGCTGGAAAGCGGAAAGGAGTCGGAGCCGATGGAGTCCCCATCGAAGCCTGGAAGGCGATGGGGGCTCGTGGTGTGGGCATCTTAACCGACCTTTTTAACCGGACACTCCTCACCGGTATGATCCCGAGCCAATGGAGGCTGAGTATCATTACTCCAGTCTTCAAAAGCAAGGGATCGGTGCAGGAGTGCGGTAACTACCGAGGTATAAAGGTCATGTCCCACACCATGAAGCTCATTGAGAGGGTTATCGACTCTCGGATCCGACAGGAATGTACTGTACTGTGTCAATATGGGTTTGCCCTGGTCACGGGACTATGAACCCTGTTTTTGTCCTAAGAACTGTCACGGAGAAATATAGGACAAAGCATACGCCTCTGCATTGCCTGTTTCTGGATATGCAGAAGGCCTTTGACTGTATTCCTCGCGTGATGATCTGGTGGGAACTGCGGTCTAAAGGGATCCCTGAGGCTTATATTGACATCATCCGAGACATGTACAGTGATTCCGATTCCGTAGTTCGGACCGCTGTTAGTGACACTAAACCCTTCCCCATCACCGTTGGGGTACACCAAGGGTCCGTCCTCAGTCCGTTTCTGTTCAGCGTGATATTAGACGTCCTGTCAAACAGCATTAGAGATGCACATGAGCGGCCTCCATGGCTGCTCATGTATGCTGACGATATCGCGCTGGCGGATGCGGACAAGGGTAGGTTGGTGCGACGCGTGAAGGCGTGGAAGGAGAAAACTGAAGCTCAACGTAGCGAAGACCGAGTACTTGGCCTGCAACTCTACAGATCTCACACCCGTGTGCATAGACGGCGACACGGTAGAGCGTGCGGATCAGGTGATATACCTGGGATCTGTATTTCAAGCGTCTGGTGACATCGATTACGATGTCAAGGCACGCATTGCTGCCGCGTGGGCCAAATGGCGTGAGGTGACTGGTGTCATTTGTAACCCCAAGGTACCGGTCAAGTTGAAGGGACAGGTCTATAAAACCATCATTAGACCTGTCCTTATATACGGCTTACGGCGTCCTTATAAACGTGGCCGTTGCTGGAGCGACACAAGCAGGAACTGCGTGTCACGGAGATGAATATGCTGCGGTGGATGTGTGGAGTAACGCGGAAGAACGGCGTTAGGAACTCCCGCATTCGCGGCAGCCTTCATGTCCGTGACATAGCGGATAAATTGCAGGAGTGTCGTCTTCGCTGGTATGGCCACGTTTTGCGACAACCGGCTACTTACGTGGGGGACAAATGTCTGGCCATGCCACCTCCGCCGGGCCCCGGCAGGAGGGGTAGACCTAAAAAGTGCTGGCTTGACGTCGTAAGGGGCGACATGCGTGCCAATGGACTCAGTATTAGGGATGCCGAAGATCGTGCGAAGTGGAGGAGAAAAAGTCGGATGCAGCTCGGGTACTTGCTTGCTTAGTAAGTAGAAAGGTGACTAGACACTGATCCGGACACCCGACCGTAGGCCAGGGTAGACCTACACTTGATTGTAGATCGGGATGTGAGCGTGCTGACAGCTCCGGTACCAGCTGGATACTGGCAGTCGGCTTCTCTGACGAACTTAGCGGTGTTACCGCGAGCATATGCAAATATGCGGGAAGTGAGCGTGCCTTACAGCTCCGGTACCTATCTGGACAATAGGGAGTGTGCTGGTTGCGAATGGGGGGTCGCTGCGAGTGTGGTTTCACGAGTGGCGATCTTCTGTGACCGATAGGCATACGGGTAACTAGCCTTAATTAGTACCGGCGCCATGGCGTTGGAGGTAAGACCTGCCGTATAAAGGTCCCTGGGTCTCGGGACCTTGGTTTGGGGAACTTGATGCAGGTATACTGACCTTGCTCATATAACGTAAAGTTGGGTGGGGTGGGGGCAGTATAAACAAAATACGTAGTCGTGAGGAGGAGAGGGCCTGTACACTATGATAATAAAAATAATTCAGTAGTACCTATTTATTTTTTTACATGATTTCATTATTTTGTCTAATCAATGCCGTAAATTGATTAGGAGAGTGGTGTGATTGGTACCTAGGACCTACCGAATTATTTATTGGCTTTTAGTACATTATCTACATCATTATTTTCTTTATTTTCAATAAAACTTTTTATTAACTTAATTATTTTTTTACTTATTTAATGTTATAAATCAATAGGGTGACAAAGAAGTAATGTGTTCAGTTGTTGTCATTTAAGGATTCTTATTAACTATTATGAGCAACAAAAGTTCTAAAAATGTTCGCTTTTTTTCATAGAATTAAATAAAAAAGTATTTACCTGTATCAACAGTATCTAAGTCCCAAGTGTGGAAAGAATACATAGCATGTGATCTGAGCCATTTACCAGGCATTAAACGTGCCCATGTGTCATCACCCAGAAGCACTGCCTTGCCGCCTGCTTTTGTAACCTAATAATAAAATTATAAAGTTAAGTGTAGTAGACATTCTCAGTATTAGATAGTGGTAAGGTTTGAAAGTGCCTACGAGATACAGACATCTACTACAGTCATAGTCTGCAGTACTGGGCCTTCCTTTCCTTTATTCGCCAAACATAATCAAAATTAGTTAAAAATGGAAAAGAGAGAATAAGCTTGAGGGTATACCTAGTTAGTCTTTTAACTACTTTGTTTACTTCTTCTTTTTTGGCAGCTCTAGCCTGACAAAAAAAAACTATTAAATCATAAACTTAGCATACAGGCGTAAGAACAACGGGGGTGAGTGAGATCCCTAGTCTTACAAAAGAACCTAAGTGTGAGAAAGAGACACTATAAACTGGATCGAGAAACCAGTTTGAAAAAATGTAGTCTGCCAATAGTCTCCTGTATCTCAAAATTGTATCCCGTTTTAATTTTGCTGTTTTTATTGTAATTTTTGTATATTTTAACAAATAAATGTAAAAATAATCGGAGCCGCTTTGCTTCGATGGGCCTTGGAAGGGGCAACCAGCGGAATCCAGGCTTATCGTGTGAGGCGTTCGTATCAGGATCGAGTCTTCGATGGGATACCCAGGGCTCACACTAGACAGTCGATGGGATTTTGGTTATCACTTCCAGAAACTGGCCTTTAAGCTTATGAGGCCGGCGGCTGCACCCTCGTCCACCCTCGTAGTCGCTGCCAAACTTAATGAAGGAGACTCTAGTTCGGAATCCTGTTTCGAATTCCTGTTTCGGGACCTCGTCTGGCCGCAATATGTGTGACACGATGGAGATGGCCGTTAGAGTTATAAGATACCGTAGGATATCCTTCGAAGCGGCGAGTCTTCTAGCCGATTCTGCCCTATCGGACCCAGAGGCGAGTCATTATACTTATGGGACCTGAGACCCGCGCTTCGAGAAATCGAAGCGCACCAGTTCCAGCTCCGCCAGGTGCTGATCGCCTGACTACGGGAAGAAGCGCCCGTCTGGTCAAAGGACCTGGCGGGCTCCTCCCGCTGTAAGGCTTAACTCGGGAGTCTGCAACGGGTGATGGCCATACGGGTCGCACGGGGCTACCGCACGATCTCGTACGAGGCATCGTTGATCCTGGCGCGGTCTCCGCCCTTCGACATTCTGGCCGACATGGACACGATGGTCTACGACCAAATTCGTTCTGTCGGTCAGAGTGACGATCGGGAAAGGGCCAATCCCGCTCGAAGAAGGCGACGAAGGGGACGCGGTAGAGGCCGCCAGCTCCACAATGAATGGAAGATGTGACGGCTGTAGGCGACCCGAGACCGGTGACACCCCGGTGCAAGGCGGGTCGGTTTTCCGCATCTCACTGTGTAAAGCGGTGAGAGGCGTAACATCGACCTGCCACGGGGGTGACTCTGGTCACCCCGGGATGTACCTCAGTCATGAGGTACGGCAGGGGGGACACCAGAAGCCGCCGATTCGTTCCTGGAGCTTCTCCCGACTGCCGAGGTAGGCCGCCGCGGTGGTTTAGTGCGTAGACCGGTTCACCGGGAGTCCCACACACGCATTTCGTATCGTCGACGGAGGGTATGGTGCGAAAATCCCCGCGTCAAAAAAAAAAAAAAGGTGCTGATCGCCTAGTGCAGTGGTTCCCAATTAATTTTTCCTACGTACCACTTCAAGAAATACCCCAAATTTGCGTAGGTACCCCTTATCGCAGATATAATATAATAATATGTAGGTGAAAGTCTTTTCGTTTTTGTATGTATAAAATTGAAGAAAAGTATCTTTGGTTGTACTGTTTGTAAAGGGCTGGTTTTAATGTCAATAAATATAGGTCATTAAGAAAAACAAAAATAAAAAGTAAAAAACACTTTCCTGCCCTTTTTAACCGACGAAAAAAAGGAGGTTCTCAATTCGACCGTTTGTATTTTTTTCAATTGTTTTTCTGAACGCGTCTAACGAAGAAATTCGATGCATTCTGAACTTTTATAACAAAAAAAGGGAATAATGCGACTCAAGCCGCGAAAAAAAATTGTGACATTTATGGACGGTGTCAGTAAGAGTAGCACAAAGTTGGCATCTCGCTCTGGTCGCCTTGACTTTATCCGTACGGATAAAGTCAATGCTAATTTTAAAAAGGTGGAGTAAGATCGGCATATTAGTAGTTATGACATAGCACAGGAACTGAGGATTGACCACAAAACAGCTTTGACCCATTTGGGCTGAAAAGTCTTGCTCTGCAAAAAAGCTCGATATTTGGGTGCCGCACGACCTCACTGAAAGGAGCTTAATGAATCGTGTACTCATTTGCGATTCTCTAATGAAACCGAACCATTTTTGAAAGGATTAATTTCTGGTAAAAGTGGATCACCTACGACAAGAACGTGCGAAAAAGATCAAGGTCAAAGGGTCCACAGACTGTAGCAAAACCCGGACTATGGAGGGATTGGAAGGGCATCGTTCACTATGAGCTTTTACCGCCACGCAAAACCATCGATTCGGCTCTCTACTGCATCCAACTAATGAGACTCAAGCAAGAAATTAAGAAAAAACGGTTAGAATTGATCAACACAAAAGGAGTGGTCTTTCATCGTGATAACGTCAGATCACACACATCTTTGGTCACCAAACAAAAATTGGAAGAGCTTGGTTGGGAAGTGTTAATGCATCCACCATATGGTGTTGACCTTGCACCCTCAGATTTTTACCTGTTTCGGTTTCTTCAGAATACTTTAGGTAGCGTTTGGTTAACATCAAGAGAGGTCCGTCAAAACTACTTGTCGCAGTTTTTTGATAAAAAATCCCAACATTTCTACAGCATGGGATTATGTCACTACTTACAAGATGGCAACAAGTTTCTGAACAAAATGGCACATATATATTATAATTAAATGTAACTAAACTTTGAAAAAAAATTGTCTTGAATTTGTATAGAAAATACGAAGAAACTTTTTCCCCAACCTTATATCTATTCTTCTTCAAATTTAAGAGCTACGCTTTTATCGGTGGAGAAATCGCCACTCCTTTCTATCTTCTGCAATCTTTTGACCTCTTTATAAGTGTGAACTCCCACTTTCTCCTTCACTCGTTGTATAAAACTTCTAGGCCTTCCTCGTCTTCTCTGTCCCTCTATTTTTCTTTACAATATTGTTTTGAAGAAATTACGACAATTTCTTATCAAGTGGCAGACCATTTTTCATCTTCTCTTATCTATTGTTTGCAATAACTGTCTCTCTTTATTTATCATTACATGGACATAATGGTGGCGGTAAGACCCATCATAGAGGATTGGCTGGAGAGGCGACATGGCAGTCTCTCCTAGCCGTTGCCACGGGTGCTCACCGGTCACGGCTGCCTCGGTAAATATGCCATCACTGTGAGAGTAGCCTCTCGCCAGAGAACATGATACTGTCAATGCTCCAAATTTAGAGTGCGTGTGATTCTGCGAGGAGGTAATGTTAGCCAAAGAGGCGGCAGAACGGGAACAAAAGAAGATAAGCATTCTCCCATCCCCGCAGAAGACGCATCACGCGCCGGAGAGCACAGAATCTCCAATCTCCATGAGCGCTGGCCTGGGGGTAGTGGGTCGGGCTTCCTTCTTAGAGTACTTCAGTATTTTATGTGAAGCGACTGCCTTCAGACCTCCCCACAGCCCAACTAGGATGCCGAAAGCCACAGATGGTTGTATGGCAACCGGCTTAACATGCTCTCAGAAGCACGGAGGGGCCTCAATGTGGTGTTAAGAATGGTGACCCATTACTGACTGACCTGGCTAGTATTACCTACTCTGTTATCACTTAGCCACAAGCCATGTTTGATAAATAAATATTGTATGTGTGACTGCCTTTGGCATAGGTAATGACTAAAAGCAAAATACAATCTAAAGAAGTGTGGATATTTTTGTATGTTGTAAAAAAAATAAAAAAATTTCATTGTTTTAAGACTTAAAAAAAGGAGGTTGTGGTTTTTTTAATGTAGAAAGATTTGTATTAATACAGAAATTTTAATACTAATCACTTAATATTTTTTGTTTTTCTCTGAAATTATTACATTTATTATGAAAGTTTCATATGGTCAAAAAGCACAAAATATTTTAGCAAGCATGCAAAACACAATCTATTGCCACCTTAATATTTTTGTGTCTTAAAAGTACTGTGGTACTTAGATAACATAAAACCTGGCAATGAACACTAGAAAATTTAAAAAAAAACGAGAATAAAAATTCTTTAAATTATTATTCTAATGTAAATTATTATTGAGTTCATATTTTTATTACACTACTAAAAAAATATTCTACAGAAGCTTACATTAAAACTAGAACTAATAAAAGAAAAACATAAGCCTGAATGTGAGACAAGTGTGACAAGAGGTGGACCCAGTTTCAATTTGAATAAATAGTATAACTTAGCCTAAATAAGAAAACATTTGCAATTAGAATGTCAGTGTACATACTTGGTCAATGATACTGTCTTCCTGTAGTTCCATAGCAGCAAAGTTAGAGCTAGCATCAATAAAAGTTGGTAAGGAGCCAGTAGCAAGAGCTTTTACTCGCTGCAGCGTGGTTGTCGGCGGGTCTGCCATAAAGCGAAACAATCGTGTTCGATCTGGATATCGATTTAACACTTCGTGCATCACAGGTAAGCGATTTTGGTAGGGCAGTGGCTTCTCTATACCCTCATCATACTCAGTAAAGTCATACCTCAAAGCATCTACCAATAAAAATACAACTCTAGACCGCTCAGGGCTACATGCTAGTGGACCACCAGGCACAGACAGAATACGGCGAATTTTATCATTTTCACTACAAATCTCTTTCACAGTAGAATTCCCTTTTTCACGGCCGTCACACCCAAAATGTTCGAGGGGTGAGCATTCAGTAACATCACTTAATGTTTTACGGGATAACAGGAACCCATGCCCGAACATGCGAATCGCTGATAATACTAAGTAAGAAAACCAAATTAAATAAATAATGAAATTCCATTTTTCTCTCATTTTTATTGCTGTCTATGAAAAGGATTTATATGAATCTTTAAACTAATAAGAAAAATTTAATAAAATAACTGCATGATCCATTGCATTAACAAATTACTACACTGTTCTACTTCAACTTCATTTAAATTGATTGACATTGACAACTTAAAATGTTCTTGACAATGACAATTGACACTAACCCCCGTACTTCACGCTCGCCGAGTGCAGGCTAGACATGGGCACACCATGTCCGACATGGGATTGAACCTGGAACGGTTCCTTTCCTTGTCGGAACTAATTCCAGGAAACATGTCCGAGGAACTATCTAGTTCGTTAGTTTTATCCGGACATTGTAGTTAACAGTTTTATTTCGGTTCAGACAGTTCCTCGGACATACATGGTGGTTGTTAACAATATCAATTAGTTTAGACTTAAAATATTTTAAATTAATGTATTGGCTTGGTCTATAAAAATCAATTGATAGTATATATACATAATTAAGTAATATTTAAATTTGTAGATCACAATACATAATATATTATATATATATATATTTTTTATTTATAATTGCTAACATAAAAAGTAGCTCAGGCACCTTTGATCCATAAAAGTAAGTCCTGCTTTTCAAAATACACCCTTGCACGGAACAGAACGCAACGCTCGCGGCATACGTCACACGGACAGTTCGATATTCGTTCCACCATTCAATACTGCTCGTGTGCGCTCGTGTTGTATATTCGTAGAGGTGGGCTAACATGAATGATTGACATAGTCGAAACATTTACTAATTACTAATACTGATTTATTCATCGAATATTGATTTTAATTTCATAAACATTTTATTTTGGAACGAAGTTCCTTATCGCGCGTTGCGAAAGGGGGCTAAACGGAAAAAATTAAGACCAAAATTAAGACCGAAAGTTGTAACGACACTTTTTTATTTCATTTACAATCTTACATAAATGAGAGAGACTATCTATATATTCTTCTAAGTTTTTTCAAAAACAGCTTACCCTACCAAACCAGGGATGTCACTAATCCTAGCGCCCGACAATATATTGGGGTAGGGGGGGTGAAATTTTTAGGGTGGGTAGGGTAGAGGTGGCTTTCGTGGCGCCAGGAGGGGAGGGGGGTCGAAAAAAAGCGTTATTTTTAGGCTAGGACTAACCGTTTCTGCGTTATGAGCGATTTTTTTAATTTTTATTTAGTTTTTAATTTTACCTAGACGAGAGATACTCCCTATATATTTTAATAGGTTTTTCGAAAACAGCAATTTGGACCAGCTGCCAGACCGGGATGATTGATATTTCCAGAGATTAACGCATATAAACAATATTATTATAATATTGATTATAAACATTTCCTGTCTTAATGAATAACTTGTAAAACTTGGTAACTGAAACTGAGCCATAGACTGAATACACACTAATATCCTGAATTGAACTGCTCGTAAGGACCTATATTAGGAAAAATGAGAATAATGTTGATATTTAACTAAACCCGTTATATAAATTAAAGATTACGTTACATTGAAGTATAAGATATAAAACTATATTTGTTTTAAAAATATTTTATCACATAATAAAAAAGTGCATTTGAAAGAAAACTTTACTTATCAAGGGCGTTTGTTCACATTTCATCGCATCCCCGCGACAGACACGAACGAATTATTTAATTATTACACTTATTACTAACGGTTATAATCGAAATATCTCGAGACATCTTCATAATCGTATTATTCCATTAGTATGTTTCACAATCGCCCTCCACTATTGATTTTTACTGCGCTCTCCAAGGTTTCGTGGCAACACTGGCAACTGAATGACACGAGCCTACACGAGCCTACACGAGCGGTGACGAGCGTGTGGCCGGCCGCTCGCGCTCGCCAGCACTCGCCGAGTGCCTCGCACGAGCGGCTCGCCGCGCATGAAGTGCCACCATAAGAGCTAATTTGTAGTCCCACGTATTACCGGGGGGTTACAAACGCCGACCATGTTTCATATCTTTTCCGGGACGGACACGATCGAATTAGTAACAACAATTGTGTTATCACCTGTACCAATTCAATACCGCGGATAAAACTGTAAATTTTAGAATGTTACCTAAATATATTGCACGGCCGCTTTTTTGTAGCCATCTGAACTTGGTCGGGTTATGTAGGTTTTCGATGCTTTGTCAGTATTTTAATTGTTTCTCTTTAATTACTAAATTTAATGAGATGAAATTTTGCATGTGAATAGTTGAATTAATACACTAATTATTGGAATACATTTTACTATGCAATTCCTTTAGAACGTCGTTATATTTGACTGCTTTGTAAACAGTGGTCTATTCATGGTAAATTGTCCTATAACTCTTTAATTACTAACGGAACACTTAATACTTGGCAACATGTTGCAGACACTCTTACAAGGTTTGTATAAACGTGAAAATCTAGACCCCAAAGTGCATACTTTACGAACTTTTTTTTTCAATTATCGCGTTCGTACAATAAAATTTATTTTTAAATCAGTTGAATCGTGTAAGCTTTTGTACCCTTGGTTATTTCTGATTTTTATATGCTATATATTTTGACGGCTTACTTATTTTCGAGTCCTTATCCAAAGGATTACGTTGTAATACTGAAAAAAATGTAGTTTAATTGTGTTATATCCATAGAACCATGTATTTAACTATTGGATTTAACTTCGTTTTTAGGGTTCCGTACCTCGAAAGGAAAAAACGGAACTCTTATAGGATCACTTTGTTGTCCGTCCGTCTGAAGGTCTGTCTGTCTGTCAAGACTCTTTTTCTCAGGAACTCGTAGAGGTAACAAACTGAAATTTATATCAAATACTGAGGTCTACTGTCCCTTAAAGCTGTAAAAATTCAAACTTCTAGGCCAACGCAATCAAAAGATACAGCCGTTTATGCCGCAATTTTCCGCAAATTTTCGACACTCGCAAGGGAATCAAATTCTACAGGGTACTTCCCGTGAACTCAGAATCTTGAAATTTGGTACGAAGCAACATTTTATAGTACAAATAAAGGGAAAATTTGAAAACTGTAAATTTTTAGTTATATCATATAATAAAAATATTTTTAATAATTTTAAACTTACTACCCCTTTCCTCATGAACGCGTAGAGGTATTAAATTAAAATTTATATCAAGCACTCAAGTCTATATTACCTTTAAGCTGTAACAAAATCAAACTTCTATGTAAACGCAATCGAAAGAAACAGCAATTTAGGCCGCATATTTTCAAACTGGACACTACTCGCAAAGGAATCAAAACTTAGAGTAGGTACTTCCAGTCGGCCTAGAATCTTGAAATTTGGCATGAAGCAATGTTTTATAGCACATATAAAGGAAAAATTCTGAAAACCATAAATTTTTAGTTACATCACATATTTTGTTTTAAAAATTATAAATTTCTTACCTTTTTCCTCATGAACGCGTAGAGATATCAAGTTGAAACTCATATCAAATACTTAGGTCTAATTACCTATAAGCTGTAAAAATAAAAAAAAAATCTAAGTCAACGCAAAAAGGGAAAGTTAAAACAATTTATATATATATATACCATTTATGCATATTTTGAAACTCGCAAGGGAATTAAAACCTAAATTTTAATTGTGATTATAAACATAATTGTAGTTACCGCAATGACCGCGACTTATCTCTATGTATGGGGAGGGGACAACATTTTTCAAACAGCTTGTCATATTATATTATAATATTGTCAAACATATTATCAGACAGCTTGCTTGTATTGTTCCTACCTGGCAGTCGTAAGTAGGAGCCGTGTCCCCCTTCAGTTCAGAAAGGCGGGCGCGGAACACGTCACGCCACCGTCTCGGGCCTATTTTTTTCTGTTTCGGCGCCGGGTTCAGCTTCCCAGCGCCTTAAGGCCATCGCTCAAGGACGCCGTACGTCATTAAGTGCCCTACGGCGCCTGGTACGTCCTCTGCGTGACGGGAGAGTGCTAGTCCTCTCCCGTTCCCTTTCCGCCGCCTAAGTTATAATAGTTATAAAGTTAAATAGTTTTTGTGATGAAATAATTATATTTTACGGTTGGCAAGTTGACTTTGTCGTAAATCGGTGTATGGGAGAGTATTTTTAGAACTGCAAAGTTAAGTTTGTTTTTCGGACACGGGCAAAAACCTTCAAGAATCGATTCTTGAGATGGACGTACTATCTACATACAAGTTTTTTGCTTACGGAACCCTCGGTGCGCGAGTCAGACTCGCCCTTTTCCGGTTTATATATAATATTTCTTATCAAATTCAAAAGGGTATACAAATTGTGTTGGGAAAAATGCGAATCAATATTATATATTACAATGTAAATAATATTATATATATCACAAATAAAAATTTTGATCGAACAATGACGAACAGTTAACGAACAGTTGAAATAGCAAAAAAAAAATATAAAAAAACTACTTGTCCCCGCCAACTTGAGGGTAATTGTTTATTTTATTTTTCAGAAACAAACTAATATCGAACCAAAAAAAAATTTGTTCGAACAATGACGAACAGTTAACGAACAGTTGAAATAGCAAAAAAAATAATAAAAAAAAACGACTTCTCCCCGGCAACTTGAGGGTAATTTTTTATATTATTTAAAAAAAAAAATCTGATCGAACAAATAAAAATTTTGATTGAACAGTTCACGAACAGTTGAAAGAGCAAAAAAAAAAATAAAAAAAAACGACTTCTCCCTGCCAACTTAAGACAGCCGCATACATCGAAACGCGCCAATGGTTGTAATAAAAATGAGCAATTAGATTACGTTCTGATTGCTCATTTCTATTAAAAATAAAATGAAAATAACGAAAACTGTGACGATTCGAGTTGTTCGGATTAAGATTTTATGAAATATATGAGTGATACTTACTGCAAATTAATAAACAATTAATAAGATGGGTAAATTTTTTTATATTTCAATAAAGGCTAAAATGTGCTCCACTATTCCTGTTATCATTTAATAGATATATTCTTAGATTATATATAGGTCCAGATGCCTAATCCGCGCCCTAAAACTGAAGCCAAAAAATACAAGCGACTAATACAAATACAAGCGACTCACTCGTCACACGCGAGCGAACGTTCGCCGCTGAAGTAAGTCTAGAGGCGCTATTTATATAATATTCAAAAATGCCTGGTTGTGCAGTTACATCCTGTAAAAATTATACAAAAAAAATCTTAAGTGGCCTAACATCACATTTCACTTGTAAGTATTCTATTTCCTAATGTTATTTATAAACAATAGAACAAAATTTCAAATTAATAAAATTGCGGACCCCATTATGAAATTCACGTCCCTGGCAACATCTCTAAAGATGTTGCCAGGGACGTGAATTTCATTTACCCATAGCGCATTCTGGCAGTATGTAAAATTTTCTTTGCCAAACTTGTTATTTATAGAGAGGCGAGAAATATGCTTACTGTTAATGTTCGCGAAACTGGAATCCTTAAAATATTCTTAATTTCTAAGCTCTAGCGCCCGGAGTTCAATGTGTCCGTTAAACGATACTTTGGCTATAGGATTGTACTCGTATTATAATTAATTATTACTACTCCAAACGAACACAGCTATAGAGCACTTAGGACTTGTAAAATTTTGCTAGTTTTTTGATAGTTCATAAAATATATATATATTAGGGTGAGCCAAAAAAACTTGATTTCTTTTTTCATTAGTTACCATGAAAATATTGTTCAAGATGACGTAAAAATAAGCCTGTGAAAACAGCAGCTCTTAATATTACTATTAAGAGGTGCCGCTTCGTGATTTTTGATTTCCCATTTAAATAACGTGATATATTTTTTTTAATTAAAATTTTATCGCGTTCCAACGAATTGACAAGTTGTAAAAATCAATACATATTCTTGTAAGAAATTAAACGATCTACAAAAAAGGTCAGATATGATTATTCGCTAAGTTAGCTCCAAAAAGTAGCTCTAGACCTAGCACCACTAGACCTATTTACACAGCATTTATTTATACAGCAGGAAGCAGCTGTGGCAGCCATCAGACTCAAACACCTGGGTTTGTGGTACAACCGAGAGGATCCCCATTCCAAACTATGGAATGAATTAGTGGAGTATCAACCACTGATAGCTGCCCCATGCGATAGGATCCCCAAACAACACATCTTCGAAAGGAGATACCGAATACAGCTACATGAAAACGACCGAGATCAATCTGGCATAAATGAAGTCCGTATATACACGGACGGTTCTAAGATGGGGACAGGGACTGGAGCCGGAATTTTCTCACAAGACCTGAACATAACAATATCACTGGCGTTAGGGCAGCACAGTTCCATATTTCAATGCGAGTGCGTTGCGATAATCTACGCCGCTAGTGCGGTCATATCAAGATGTATAAAGGAGTATAACATCCGCATGCTGTCAGACAGTATGGCCGTTCTAAAAGCCCTGGAGGGCAACACCATGAACTCCGGTCTTATATACGAATGCCACCAGATACTGGAACGTCTAGCCTCCGACAACAGGCTAATCCTCCAATGGATCAAGGGGCATAGTGACTCACTCGGGAACGATGTCGCCGATGAGCTGGCAAGGAGGGGATCTGCAACGACAGTAGCAGGTCCAACTACACTGTTGCCACTTCCCTTTAGTCAACTTCGCTCATGGGTAAGACAACGGACTCGGGAAACACACAACAACCGCTGGGCCGACACACCCGGCTGTAGACAATCCAAACTGGTGCTGACGAAGGTCTCACCTCGTTTGACTTGCAGATTGCTCAGTCTCAACCGACTTGACATCAGAATAGTGATAGGAACTATTACGGGCCATTTGGCCCCAAATCGACACCTATTCGCCATCAATGTGACAAACAGTCCTCTATGCAGAGGCTGTCTCAACGCGGAGGAAACGGCCGCCCACGTTATCCTGGAGTGCGAGGGAGTGGCCACACAACGGGCAAGTATCCTCGCGGGAGCGAGGTCGCTCCTAGAAGCCTGTGAATGCCCCAGGAGGCTTCTGCGCTTCTGGAAGGAGCTAGGCTGGCTCAACTAGTCAGCCCACCTGTACGCATAATGGACCGCTTATGAGTCTAAATGCGGAAACAGAGCCCTATACCAATATTACTTACATCAAAAAAAAAATATTATGTTTCATAAAAAGTCCCTAAATTTTGGGGTAACCTCTATGCACTGGTAGTAAAACCGTCACGCACACAAGCGCAGATATTGTATGTTGACACTCGCCTTGGGCGGGATTCACTCACACAGCTCCAAAAAGTGGCTTCAAAGTAAACAGTGACTTTTGTACTGGTCACAGTATCTGGACCTATATATAATCTATAAGGATATATTATTTTAATTTGTCGATTTACCTTACAAATCCCAAGTGATGAAAAAGTTTATTTCCTTTTTTCATGGTACACCGCTATTGTCCTCCCGAAACCGTCTGCCCATAAGAAGTTTAGACAAATATTTTTACATTTGTCTTACAACTTCATAAGTTTACTAAGAAATTGCAAAGGGCATACGTTATTCAATTGAAAAAAAAAAACATTTTCTCAAAAACGTTTATACACGTTTTTGCCCAGCGGAATTTGTATGCCCTTTTGAATTTGATAAAAAATGATATGGTATGATTATGATTACACAGTAAAATTCGAAAATATAGTGATAAAGTTGAAAAAATTAAATTCAAAATTTTGTACCTTCTTTGGTTTCTCCGACCACCGGACCCTAAAATAATTGTATGCCATCTTGTATTTCTTTGTTTTACAATGAAAACGGTGTTTTGCAATAATTTTTAATAATGATTCATTTGATTTAAGAATACAATTTATTATACGAATGCGACAATTGAAAAAAAAATGTCGGCCCAAGTTTAAACGTATGCCGACTAGTTACAAATTATTTTCACAATTATTATAAATATTTAGTAAACACGGCATACGGCATTGGTGAATTTTTTTTTTGCCAATGCGAGAAATGAGCTTTCATCAAGGCATGAATGGCATACGTAATTCGATTGATTAAAAATTATATATTTTTTTGCGATTTCACATGACATTGCACACTACATGTCCCGCTTCCACGATCTTGCTTAGATCCATTCTTTAGTTAACCCTACTATATAATCAACAACCTGATACGATTAATCGATTCTATCGATTCGATACGATTGATCGATAAAATCTGTCGCGAGCTGCTGGTCTATTGGTTCGAACTGTTCGAAGCCACCTTTCGATCTCAGACTATATATATGCTGCCAAAAATATTGCGGATTTTTTTTTTTTTACTTTCAACCATAACAGTGTAAGATTTGTGTGCTGTTTGGATTCTGACTTTTAATTCCGAGCGTAATGAATTAAATTCTTCATATGTACTTTGACATTTTGATAGTTTCCATTTTTTATGGAGCTTGACTTTTTGCTTAATATCTTTTACTATGTCACTAGTGAACCAAACTGGATACCACCTATTGTTGGAAGAATGTCTCTTTTTGTTAGGATTGGAAGAATTAAATATATTGTACGTTATTGAAAACTTATCCGTAGCAGATTCGGCATCATTGCAGGTCAGAACCTCATGCCATGGAGCTGAACGCATTTGATCGTACAGGAGAAAAGTTCCAATCATTACTACAGTCTATGATACTGGGGGTCTAATTTATCACATACCTTGAGTGGTTAGAGGAATGGCAATTTCCAAAGGAGGGTGATAGAGATCGATGGGAACGAGCTCCGTGCCCTTGACATACTCGCAGATTACTCCGGTCCCCTCCCGAGTTAACGCCACGTCCAACTTACTTCCTCGGATATTCACCACTTCGTTCAAAAGCTTAAAGTTACAAAAGCTTAAAAATAACAGTAATAGTTAGTGATATTAATTGGTGCACTGCTGAGATTGAGTTCGTTAAACAATATTAGGTACAATTCCGTTTTACTTGAGAATACAGCTCTCAATCTTGCAGAACTCCGCCATATAGTCGTCATCAGCTGCAGTCGGTTTTATGTAAACAACACATACGAAAACGTTCTGTCCATGAAGTGTGAACGAAGCCCATAAATGCTCACCACAGTCTGTTTCGAATTCACATCACCTTCTCAAGGTTGCAAAGATGGGACGGATCCCCGTTCGATAACTCGGCGTTATCTACCAAATTGTCCAGGTTCATCTCTGTTGTGGCTACCAAGTCATTTTCGGGAGCATCAAACTTGCTCTCCATAGAGGCAGTTTGGTCTTTAGTCATTTTTCGTTTAGTCTTTTTTTTTAGTTCATTAAATTCCATTAAAAGGTTTATTTATATTTTGCTTTTAGTTCTTTTCGTCGGTTTAATTTTATAATTGCAAATTTTAATTATAGTTATACACCTGCCACGCACGTCTCTGTATCACCCAAAGGTTGACTAGTAGAAAATGCCTGCGGCATTAAGTCCGCCTCATGCAATTTATCTGCAGGAAGTGTTATAAATAAATAAATAAATAAAAAATATTTTTTTGTTTAAAAGATTTTTATTTTATAATTTTTTTTCATCATCAGCTCAGCTACATGATGTGATGATTTCAAAACGCAAATACCTGAAAAAGTAATGAAAAGTAAACAGAATCACTATTCGTTTCTACAATTTTCGAGGGTTTCTCTCATTTTATCAGGATCACATCATCAGAGCCTGACTTTCTTGACATGGGACCACCCTTGAGGTATCTAAAAAAAAACAAAATTGATTCATAAATAACGGAGAGTAAATATATATATATATATATATATATAGACTAGCTGACCCGGCACACGTTGTTTTGCCATATTAATTATTTTTAATGAATATTTTGGTAGTCAAAAAATAACTAACTTATTGTGGGATGGGGTCTATAAAAATAACAAAACACTAACCATTCATTTTCTTAATTCAAAGTACTTCATTAACTAAACTGACATATTTAAAGTTTAACAGTGGGAGAGCAATGCTTCGGCACGTATGGGCCGGCTCGATCGGCATATCGATAAAGCAATGCTTACGTTGTGTTTCGCCGAGCGAGTGAGGTTATCGATGGCCCTAACCCTTCCATCTCTCCATCTCCCCTCCTCTCCTACTCCCACCTTAAAGGCCGGTAAGGCACTTGTGACTCTCGAGTTGCAGGTGCCCATGGGCGGCGGTAGTCACTTACCATCAGGTGACCCGTCTGCTCGTTAACCCCCTATTTCATAAAAAATCGATTATAACAATCGCACTTTCTATTTTCAATGGGTTGAATACTTTAAAAAAATTGTACCAATGAAAGTAAAAATACTAATATCGCTATTAAAAAACAGGGGTTGATCGTAGAGGGTTGAAAATTCAGGGTTGTATGTATTTTCTAATGCTGTATCATAAAAAAATAGAAATTAAAAATTTTGTCTAAAAAATAAAAAAATAAATTTAGGGGTGGACTACCCCTAACATTTAGGGGGATGAAAAATAGATGTTGGCCGATTCTCATAGATACCGGATAAGCACAAAAAATTTCATCAAAATCAGTCAAGCCGTTTCGGAGGAGTATGGAAACGAAAACTGTGACACGAGAATTTTATATATCAGAAGAAGATACGGTCGAATTGAGAACCCCCTTTTTTTGTCGGTTTAAAAGTAACATTCAGCGAAAATATAAGTTTAGCTAGTAAATAGTTCTGTTCTGTTGTTAAAACTATCTGGTTTTTTAAAAGAGTAGCTGTGAGTTTTTGTGCCCGATTTCTTCTCACAAGGCTCAATCATTTGGAAATCAATCAATCAATCATCGGTTAAAATCGATACAGGTAAATATGATATCATGTTATTCATTTTTTTTTTAAATAATTTTACATTTGTCAAAGCAAACTATTGTTGCAGTGACTCTGTGTATGTGGATCTATATTTTTTTTTTTATTACAGTAATTATTTTCTAAATTGACTATTTCGAATAATTGATGATCAATTTTATGAATAAAGATATTGAATTTGAATTTGATTCTGTTCTCTAATATTTAGGTAGTGTCGTGTGTGTCGATTTACTGTAAATCTAATATTTTGTCAGAGACCGTTAAATATAAGGACAAAATATATAATAGTAACTGTATAAAATTTTCACAGCAAATTTTCACTTTTGAAAAGGTAAGCACTAAATTTCCCTGCGTTTATTGTACTGTGATGTTACATAAATTAAGTTAATAATTCCCCCAATTAAAAAATTAAAAATATCTCGAGACATCTTCATATCGTATTATTTCATTAGTATGTTGATAATCGGAGAGCACGTTAAACCGTCGGTCCCGGGTGCCATACAAACATCTGTGGCATTCGTTAGGGGTAGTTGGAGCCCTGTTTAACTACAGAACCTCAATAGCGCCTAGTTCTCTGGTTGTGGAAGTCTGATGGCAGTCGCGTCAAGTAAAATATCAAAGTTCGGCCGTATCGTAGTTAGACTGAAAGCAGACCCCAACTTAGTTGGAAAAAGGCGCGGAGGATGATGATATGTTTGATAATCGCCTGCCACTATTGGAGCGGAGATTTTTTACTGTATCCTCGAAGGTTTGATGGCAACACTTCAGTCAGTCAGTCGTGTAGTTCAGTCGCCGACTGAACTACACGAGTAGTGAGCTACCATCCACACCGCAGAACATATTGTGTTCTGTGGTGTGGACGGGGCCTCGCACTAGGCAATAGGTATCCCTCGCCTCGCCGAGTGACGGAAGTGGCTCGCCCGAGCGCCTCGTCCATGCGTGAAGTGAAACAATACTTGAAATTGTTAATTTAACACAGTTTTAGTTCACAATGACTTATAAATTATTTAAATAACTATTGATTAACACTTTTTAACTAGTTTTAGGAAGTGAAAAGTAAATTTATAGTGAGATATATACCTAAACATAATTTTTACACAGACTAAATTCACATGAATGTTGACCGTTTGACCACACCGCCAAAGACCATCACACCACACCAATGTTTTATACATGTAAAATAAGTCACTTACCAGCAGTTTGAAAATCCATGGTTAAAATTAATTTATTAACAACAAATAATAAAATAACAAACAGTTAAAATATAAGTTTTAAAGCAGAATTGTCGAAAATAAACTACCACTACCAGTAACTATTATTTTATCTATGCCACTACGAGCAATGTCTGTGTTCCGACTGATCATATCCTCTGGAATTTGGGGTAGGTGAAATAAAAACAATGGGGTTGAACAATGAGGTTGAAATATATCCGTGCAGTTGTGAGCAACTGCACAGCGCAGTGCACAGATATCGTTTAGAAAAGTATGGTCTAAGCTATGTTAGAACATGCCACGGAAGGGTTGAGCCACGGACCGGTATAATGTAAATCAGTCCAACATTGAAGCACATTCGGTTTCGAGTCTAACAAAGAGGTTCGACAATATGAGAGGTATAACCTTTAAGCTTGGAAGTTTTAGCATTCAAAGAGAAAAAAAGTTGACCGGTTTGCGCATTTTCGATGAAAAGATATATTTTAAATCCGGGATTATTGTTTTGTTATTCTGGGTGACATCAATACACGAAGATTTTCTCTGTATTATTTTATTGTAATACCTAAATTATACTGTATTATAACATTCCTCCGTATCAAATAATGTCGAAAGGAAGAATTATTCGTTCACTGCGATCAACCTTTGGTGCTTATATTTCTACAAGATCATTTGCAAGTGCAAAAGACAACTCAACTCGGAAAGTATTTCAAGTATATCGATATGATGGAATCCTTGAAAACAAACCACCGACGATGCAAACATATGAAATAGATGTCAGTACCGGCGGACGTATGGTACTAGACGCATTAATCAAAATCAAAGAAATTGACCCAACTGTCACTTTCCGAAGATCGTGTCGCGAAGGCATTTGCGGATCATGTGGTGTTTGTGTACAGGGACATAACTGCCTCGCTTGCACCACTCTCATTCCAAATGCGAAGAAGATAACCATCCATCCGCTTCCACATATGTATGTGCAAAGAGACTTGTGTGTCGATATGACTCACTTTCTTGAGCAGTACAACAGCATTCGACCTTACCTCGTGACGAAGTCTGGAGAATTAGATGGAAAGTTTCAGCTAGCACAGAGTATTGCGGACAACGAAAAAACGACGGGTTTATACGAATGTATCTTATGTGCGTGTTGTGCAACATCTTGCCCGAGTTACTGGTGGAACGGACGCCGCTTTTTGGGACCAGCTTCTTTGTTGCACGCTTATAGATGGGTCATCGATTCAAGAGATGATGACACACAGCGGAGGCTCAATGATCTGCGTGATGACTTTAAAGCGTTTCGTTGCCACACTATCATGAACTGTGTACTGGCGTGTCCGAAAGGTCTTAATCCAGGATTGGCTATCGCAAAGTTAAAAAGGTTGATATCAGGGGTCGACAAAAAGCCTTCTCCTGAAATGGACCCTTTTCAATTTGCATCTGGAGGAGGCTTGGAAGCTTGCATTAGAAAAAGAAAATAAATGTCTAATTGTTTTATAAGTATTTAGAGCTATATTTATGTAGTACAACGTCTTACTATATTAAAACGTTCGTGTTATTTTTATTATTAAATTGCCTACTGTAGTATTTTAATAAATAAAAAAAAAACTTGCTTTGTATGCTTTTTGTCTTAGTCTGTGATCATCTTAAATATAATTTAGATAATGTGAGGTCAATAATAAAATTAAACCGACGAAAATAACTGAAAAGCAAAAAATATACCTTTTAAGAGCTAATACGCACTGTCGACTGGTCGCCAGCGACTGTCCCTCGGCGACCAAAACATAGGTAACTAGGGACAGGAGACCAAGCCGAGTATTACAAGTACGTTCATGCAGAATGGACGTCGACGAAGTTGCAATAGCAGCGCTACTAAAGAGAAAGGAAAATAAAAGAAAATCAAAAGAGTGTTGGGTACATCCAGTAACGGAGAATAATGTTTAAAATATTTTATGAAGACGTTAGAAAATACCCTCTTATTTTTTTTAATTACTTACTTAAGAAAAAAGTTTGTGCGTTCGTTTGATGAGCTACTGTGTCTTCTGAAACCACCTATAACTGGCATAGATACAAATATGCGACCATGTATTTCTCCGGAAGAAAAACTATAACACTAAGGCCGTGTTCAGATGACGCGCAAAATCAGCGTAGTGCATCGCGCACGCCAAGCACCCGCTTGTACTACTAGTGACTGGACTTCGTTCACTCCACTTAAATGTTAGTGGCTTCCAGGCATTCTCTGAGTGAGAACGTGTATAATAAAATGGATTCGACTAAGTTGAAAATAGTTCTATTTGCATACTACGTATATAAAAAATGGAAAAAATCAAAATTCAGTGCAAAGCTAAAATCTAGAAGAAAATATGGGATTCACCTTTATAAACTCACAGAGAGAAGCATGGCGAATTTCATGTCCTTTTTGCAGAATTAGCGATTATGATGATGAATTTTATAAATACCTTCGAATGACTTTATCGATGTTATCCATAATTAAACAGCCATGCGTCTTCACTTGATGACAGTCAATACAACACTTAACCGAAGCGCGGGCGCAACGCGTGTGCAGCGCATGCGCGGGGCGCGCACGTAGTTGGCGCGAGTCAGGCGACGGGCGGGTGCCAGGCGGACGGGTGGCGTGTGCGGATGGACTTTGATTAATGCAATTTGAGATCTATTGATGTGAAAATAGGGCTTAAATTATATAAAAAAAAAACAGAGTGTTAGACGCGGGTGCTGACGAGCGTGGCGTGCGCTTAGCGTGCGCGTGCCGTCTGAACGCAGCCTTACAATATATTTTAGTTTATGAATACTAAGGTCAGTGACAACTTCATTATTTTAAAACGGTTATTTTTAGGAATCGTCCATACATTGGAAGCTTTGTTTATTGTGTTTATGTGATAAATAAGTGAAAATTTTGAAGTAAGAAGATATTTTTATAATTCTAAGATTATTACTATTTACGGGATTTTTAACACGATTTATTTTTAAATTACCTCGATATTTACAGTTGCATGTTCCATGGTCACGAGTAGACATAGTGTATAATCTATGGTAGATATTAAACACTGACTGAATGTTTCGAAATATCGATTTAATTTAAAAATAAATCGTAAATAATTTGAAAACATATATTTTTTTAATTATTTAATGAAAACAATACTATATTAACCAACTATAAAATAAAAGCACAAAAAAAAAGAAAATAAAGATTCAAAATAAATCCAAAATTTCAGAATCTTGCGAGGCACTTGAAGTGGCAGTAGAAAATCGCGACTCTAAGCGTTCATGTGGCGAAGGAGCTAAAGTTGGTAGCGTAGTCATTTTGTGCTTCAAGGCGTAACCGTGATTATTGAATTGGTGCTGTAGGAGTAGAAGACCCGGCCTCCGGTGTAAAGTAACCACGCTCATACTCGAACTCATTATAATTTCGCCACATTGGTGCCGATTCTATTGTACACTCGACTAAACCAAAACCTGACTTAATTTCTTCATATGAAATCAACCTAGTGTTCTTCGTAATAAGGTATATTTGTTACTAGCATCTATTTCTCAGCGCCTCTAAATTTCAATAAAACCTGTCAACGTATACTCAACTTTATTTCCACGCAGCGAGAGTCTTTATTTATTCAAACGCTGTATAATTGCCTTATAAAAACTTGTTCAAAACGAACAAGGATGACGTGTTTTTAATCTACACCTACGAAGACGCTTACTAAAAACACAGAGCAAAAGAGATGGCATTCAACGGATACCGGCTCTCGCTACGTGGTATTAAAGTTTATTTAAGCGTATCAGACTTTAGTCGACAAATAAATTGCTTATTTCGATAGCGACATATGTTACCTACTTGTTTCAATTTGAAATAAGACCTTGTTTCTAAGTGTACAAGGTTTACTTCTTATATGAAGAAAATTTAGTGAATTTTAATTTAGCGAGTGAAGTAACAGAATTGGGGCCATTGTGTTTGGATATATATTATTTGGAGTAGACGTTCCGAATGAATCGATTATAGTAATTAATTGAATTTTCACAAGTGACTTTTTGTGCTCAGGAATTTTCCTGAAAGAAGATAAAAGGGATAGCAGAAACATTCTGTCCTCATCTAAACATCCGCGTTATTTAATATATTTGTTTAAAGTGGACAATAATTCTCTTGAGCCTTTTTCTTTTTTCTTTCGATTATATTTTCTCTCGAGTAAGGTCCTAAAGGTACTTGATCATTTTTTGGATGTTCTTATTCCGCAATGCTACTATCTGTGTTCAAATTACCAACAGTATTCTTCAAAAACTGTTTGTAATAAATATAGGGAGTTTTATGAGAAGCAGCAGAGCCGCTTTTGGTATTTTTTTAGTCTTCGTATTTTTCGAGCAAAGCTGCTTCTTGTATATTTCCATTTTTTTTTAAGTGACCTGTAAATAAATTATATATAACATGAATTTTTTTATTCCAAATATCTTGGAAGTGGCTGCAAAGTAGATCTACATTACTCATACAGACTTGGGATTTCAACTATTGCTGAGATAATAAGAGAAGTTGTCATTTCATATGGCTTTTACTGAAAGACATGACGTGTTTACCGCAACCGACAAGAGAAAATTAGTTAAAAATCGCAAAAGATTTTCATTCACGAGCCAATTTTCCAAATTGCATAGGTGCCATAGATGGTAAATATCAGTGGCGTAACAAAAGGTTGGCAGAACCGGCAAAATGCCACGGACCCCCGGCTTGAGCGGGCCCCGGGCACCAAAGGCACAGATTACTAAGTAGTTACTACGTAACCAAAGGCCCTGAACACAGAAGGCAATAATTACAAAATGTTTAAAAAAATATTAATTTTGTATTTAATGAATATAACTTTTCTAATTTAATAAACCTAACAAAATACACGAGTTAGAAAATAACGTCCAAGTGCGAGTCAGACTCACACACATCCGATGAATCCGCCACGGGCCTCAGATGGTATAAACACTTCTTTGATATAATTTGGCTTGCCATTTGTGACGCTGACTATAAGTTCGTATACATAGATGTTGGTTCTTATGGAAAGGATAGCGATTCTACTATATTTACACATTCAACATTTTATCAAAAGATGATGATGAATAATGATTTGCAAATTCCGGAATCTAAGCCTATTTCATCGACAAATCCTATACCAGTACCGTTTGTTATTGTTGGTGACGAAGAATTTGGACAATCTGATAAAGGTATGCGACCGTTTGGTAGATCAAATTTACAACAAAGAAAAAATATTTAATTATAGGCTTTCTCGTGCTCGACGCTATTTCGAATGTTCATTCGGCATATTAGCAAATAAGTGGCAGATTTTTCACAGATCTTTTTGTTTTATTTATTACTAGCTTTTCCCGCCTTCGACGCGTGGTGGCCGCCATCAGACATCGTAGAATGGAGGCACAAAAAAACAATCAAGACTACTTTGTTACTGCGTATTAAAGAAATAAGGTTTGGTAGAAAAAGAAAAACGATTTCCAAATAAAAATAACTGAAAAGCAAAAAAACCTATTAATCTATTTTCACCTTAAATTTTATTTTATTCCTAATTAAAATTTATTTATTTCACAACCTTTAGTAGGTAAGGGCACGCTATAGTAAAATTAAATTAATTAGGCATTAACTGGCGAAAACCAATTGTTACATAGTAATTAAGGAGAAAATCCCACCACTCACCCTCGATTTGTAGACCCCAACGATGACATGTTGTCCTAGGATAAATCTCAACGAAATGCCATAGACAGGCAATCCAAATTTATTCGTTGACGTTTATCTTCAACTGTTGTCATCGTGGGGGTCTACAAACCGAGGGAGAGTGTTGGGTTTTCCCCCATAAATTATTATTGTACCACGGTTAGGTCCATCATGGGGGATTGGCTATAGAGGCTATTGGTGTAGGAAGGCTCTCGTTGAACGCCATGGTTCTGTCTATTGTCCAAAGTGAGATTGTTTGAGATTGTACCGCCTCGTTTTGTGAAGAAGTGATGAAGTGATATCCGTTTAAGAAAGGGAACAGAGAGGGCTAGTACTCTCCCGTGCCGTTCTAGCACCGGAGAACACAGAATGATCTGCGATGCTGCCCGTTACCCGGGCAGAGCAAGCCTGAGACGGTGGCGTGACATGTTCCATGTTCGTCTTTCTGACGGAAGGGAGGGGGGGGCGGCAAGATCCTCCACATTGTGTGCCGGGGTTCTCGGGGACTTCGTTCCTAGAGTATATCTGAGTCTCTTGCAATACCTGTGACAAAACACCGTGTGGATTTAGTCGGATCATTTCGACATAGCGCTTCACCGCTAGCCCTGGTGAGATGATGACCCTTGTTGGTTTTTTTTTTTTAATAAACCCATAATAGGTATTTTTGAATTGTCAGGAGTAGGAGTCAGTCAGACTAAGTCAGTCGTGAAGCTAGTTGCCTGTTCCAATGCGTAGATCCTATGGAGAAGAACAGGCAAGAAACTCGAAGGACACTCTTTTTCAAAATGTTTTTTATAAACTTTTGGTTACATTGCTTATAAGCGTAAATAAAATGCGACTCTTCTTCCTCGTAGTCAAACTTTTTGGTCAAACTGGTTTGACTATGAGGAATTACGTTTCCTCGTGGTCAAACTTCATTGACATTGCACCTTTTTATCTCCCTGTATGCATGCAGTTTATGCATGTACAGTCATAGATAACTAAGATAATGTCAAACGTCAAGTGCGGCGATTTCTTTCCTATATCTAATATAATAATTTAAATTATAAAATGGATTTAAAATACGTAAAACGTAAAGGTGGGACAGTTTTGCTGTTTGAAGGCCAGCAATATTATAGATGGATATGATATGTTGTAGCAGGGTAACACCGGCCTCAGTTGTACAACGCCCCTTAGTGAAACCGTATTCACCGTTTCCACACGGTAAACATTGCACTGATTATATAATGTCCATTAAGGAGTTTCTTTCTCCGGACTCCATGCAGAACATGGGACTCATCTTCTTGGTGAATTCGCATGGTAACGAAATCAGTTGATATTTGACGGAGATCTGAAAAAAATGTTTTGCTAAAGATGCAACGTCAGGTGTTTATATGTATATATAATATTTCTTTATAAACAACATTTTAACCACTTTAAGGAGCGTACGCACACGCAACGTAACACTGCCCATGTGAACAGTACAGAACAGTACATTTTTAAAGTTAATGGCTGAATTTTCAAAAAGCGGGATGTAGTATACCTACTGTTACTTTTAATCATATGCTCATCGAGTAATGTTTAAATTTCTAACTTAAAAAATGACGATGTTTCCTACAAACTTTCAACTATTTTAACCTTTCAAGGGATGAATTCATTTTATAAGGAATCCGTCTGCGTCCTTCAAATTATTATTAATTGTTTACTTAAATAATACTTATTTTTACGGAAAACTGAAGATAATAATATAAAATTCTGAAACATTTTTTTCATTTATATTTATAATGCCTTAATGCCATCTATTATGACATTGTACCTTCAGCTTTGTGTAAACATAAATATTCTATTTATTTATCACTTTAAACATGAAATTATTTATTGTACTATTTCTAAGTATCTTTTAATATTTTTTACAAAATTCTGAAATGTACTGTAGACTCGTGAAATTTATGTTTTTATTAAATGTATATTTTATCATAACGAGATCTATTATGAAAGACTTGTATTTTAATGAACCTTTAGCGATTTGGATCGCCGTCAAAATGTTCAAATATTGTGGTTAATTGAAAATAAAATCTTACAGCTAGTGTTCACATAACTAAAATATTTACACTCATATTAACATATTAATTCAGTGGAGTAAAACGCCACAAACCTAACTTGTATTCCTATTAATTTTATATTTTCGTTTTGTTTCCCTTTTGTAGTGGATCATACAAACTTTGCCACCCCTTTTCACTTGGGGGTAGAATTAAAAAAAATCCTTTCTAATTGGATGCCTACATCATAATCCTACATCATACCTAAAACTTACTCAAAAACTTTTGGAACGCAATCGTCCTGTACAAAAACACCAGTTACGTGACCCTGATTTTGCTACAACGGACACCGAAGTTCCAGTTTCAGAAGACCTGGTTACAAAAGAAATGTTAAACATACTCCCAGCGTTAAGAAAACTTAAATTTATACACATATAACAGAATTTATATAATGTCAAACTCAGTTAGAGATAGTTACTCTTGTGCTTACTCACCTCGGTCGGTATGTCTGACTTCTCTGGCATGCGTGTACGTGTACGTGTATCCTGGAAAGCCGATGAATTGCGAGGTAACTTTTTGATCTTCTCAGAACTGTACCTGTCGATGTAGTAGATAATTGTGAAACACGGCTTGTAAAACCACTCTCACTACCCCGGGATTCAAATACTATCGTAAAGACATGCACGAGAATGGTAGGGCCCGGGCCGAAGCAATCCTAATTAGGAATAACATTGAACATCATCTCAATCTACACACCAGTCCACTGGCCAACTCCTTCTAGACATCGAAAAAGCTTTTGACACCGTATGGCACAACGGCCTTCTGCACAAATCATTGAAACTAAATATCTTACTAAATTTATTAAAACTTGTAAAATCTTACTTGACAAATAGACAGTCCATTGTTTTCATTGATGATGCCAAATTGTATCTTCGGGAGTTCCTCAAGGCTCCATTTTGGGACCGTATTTATTCCTGCTGTATTTGAACGACATCCCTATACAAACTCGAACCAACCTCGCGTGCTTCGCAGATGATTCGCTGATGATATTGACATCATAATAGGTAGACTGCAACTAGCGATTGAATTACTGCAATCATTTTTCAGTAAATGGGAACTGAAACTCAATGCATCAAAAATAGAAGCAATATTATTCACTCGACAGCGACCGGTTCCGAAGCGAACATTAAGTATAGCAGGACAAAAAATACCCTGGAGTACTTCCGTCCGCTATCTCGGTGTCTCAATGGATTCCAAACTTAACTGGACAAGGCACATATTATTGCCAACTTGCGAGTTAGAGGTGCTAAAGTGCTTGGTACTCTTAGCCCAGTTTTAAACTGTAAAAGTAAGCTTAGTGCTAGTACTAAACTAAGAATTTACGCCACTCTTGTCAGGCCGTGTATAACTTACGCGTGTCCAGTCTGGTGCAGCACATGTTTAAGTATTAATTATATTATCAAGTATTACAAATAATACAAAATAAAGCCATAAAAAATTTCATACAATACATGCCTCAGAACCAACTTATACAAACTACATTATGAAATTAAATACCCCTTATTAATCCAATACATATTAAAATTAACTAAAATCTTTTATAATAAAAAATTTATTAATAAAAACCCTCTTATATCTAAAATATGGTTAACTACAAAATCAGATTTACCATACATCGACAGGTACGGCACTTATCGCCTACTACATCACTATCTTTTGTTTCCACCCGGAAACGTCATGCATACCGATGTGCGAGCGCACGACCAGTTCTAGTGACCCGTCCCCGCTCCTCTCACCCGCCTGTTATATGCGTGGCAGCGGGGATCGAGGAAGTTCTCCTCGCCACATAGCTCGGTATTATGAGTCGGTGCAATTTCGTGAATACTACCCTCCAATAATGATACAAGCGTAAGTGATTACAATTACATCGCAAATCATTTACCTGATATGTATATTTGTTTTTAATAAATATGTGGTAATGAGAAATTATTTATAAGTCCCTATGTAATAACTTTTACAGCCTCTTAGAATTGTATTATAGGCAGTTCAGTGTAGAATGCTTAGTACTAAGTTATTCATTATAGAACTTATCCAAAATAAAGACATTTTAAAATAAAGTTATTTTTTTTTTAAATTTGCCCCCAATTCGGTAAATATCCCCCATTCACGAACTTAACTTCGTCCAAGTTTGAAAGCAATCGGTGGATAATGCACCGGACATTGCATCGGACCTCTATATCTGGCCGGCTGCGGGCCCGGATTTTTTTTATTGTACTCACTACACTTCTGTATTTTGTTTTATCTATGTACAGTTGCATTTTGCAATATTAACCAAAGAGTAAAATAATAATAATCTGTTACCGACTGTTATCTATGTTGATGTTGTTGACATTCAACATTTGACATTTTTCGTTCCTCATGTCATGTCATATTTTTGTTAGCAATAAATCATACGTTAACCGTAGTTAAAATATTCCAGCAATATACACACATATCCTCGAATATACTACTTTTTTTTATGCATGCTGTCTTGTCGAGGCAAATATGTTATGAACGTACATAAATCAAAGTTTAAGTAACCTTCATCTCAATTTATTCTTTAGAGTTACGTATTAATATAGTTCGGGACATCAGTTATCTGATGCTTATAACGTGTAAGAAAAGGTAGGGAATAGCATGAGTTCAAGTCAAACATGTCTGCACCATCAAAAGTCAACAAAGAAAACTTTCGCCTGTTGGATTTGTCTAGCGAAGAAGAGTCGGAAGATTTGCAGCTGGAAATAATTCCTAGTAGAAAGAAAAAGATAACAAGGTACGTATTTACGTTGACGTGCAAAATAAACCTTGTTATATATAGCTAGTGTATATTTCTTGTAGTAGATTCGTAATATTAAAATAATAAGTTATTTATATCATTACTAAACTAAGATAACCGCATACTATTTGTCTGCTTATTTACTTCACTAGTGTTCAAAGAATATTTATATTCTTATCTACTGTTTATATAGCCTTTCACCTATTGGAGGTTAGAGCCTTTGATAACCCTTTGCTGTAATAATAAAACAATCTTAATTTCAGTTGAACAAATAAAGTCATAGTATCACTTGTCTTTTTCAACTACGTTGGTTCTTGGGGTTTAATTTATATGATGGAGGCTGAGTTTATAAAGTACAATCCTTATTACAGACGTGAACGAAGTCGAGGACCTACAATACAAGCTCAAGAACCTAGTCTTGGAACTGAAGTGCAATGTGCTCTACGCTGGGCAGTCAGGGGCACACTTTTATTATGGCTTCTTATGCTAACTTGGATATGTGCAGCACTTTATGATCAAGTGTCTATTATGCGCACTGATATGAATCAAGGTGAGTCAGAGTTAATGAATAGCTACATCTATCTTGAACCCTATTGGAAAGAAACAAATAGTAACAGTTATGTGTATAACCAGTCTTTTCTCTGCATAGTACTACAAAGAAAGAAACAAAAGAAGGAAAATGATTTATTCTTTATAACAAAATTATATAAAAAATAATTAGTAACAAATACAATACAAGACAATTGACACGACATGTCAACATGCTACATATCCGACCATGTTTCTGTAAAATGTTACTTATTTACAACAAAACACTTATGTTGCTAAGGGTAGTAGACAGAAAGAAACTAGACACATATATAATTTGAATTTCATTTTTGATATTACTGAGAACTTTTGTCGTTGAACACTTGTTCTTCATTGCTACATTAAGTTAATAAATTAATTGGTACGACTTTCCATTAACGTGCGGGGGACGGGGGCGGGGGATTTTAGTACCCCCCCTTAAAAGGAAAAATTGCGGAGCCCCCCCTTTTTCGAGATTTTGAAATTTTTTATTCTAAGGAAATTTTCCCCATTTTAGGGATTAAAATGAATAATAAGTGTAAAAAACAAGGGGAGACCCCGTAAAGGGAAAGGGGGGTGAACCCCCTTCATCAGGAAAAAAATTGCGGGACTGATTCAGAGGGATTTCTGTATTTATTTTCGGACTGCAACGTCTCTGGCGCTGCGGGCCGAGCAACCTCTACTCCCTTGCGTAACAAATCGCAGGCTTCCATCCTCGCCTCCGCAGCTTCGGCTTCGGCTCGTCCGATGCCTACGATTTGCTACAGCGGGCGGAGGCTGCTCTCCCTACGCGCCTCCGGGTCTATAAAAACACTCTAGGGGTAGGACAGACTCGTACCAGGTGGAGTCGGGGTCAACCGATTCGGTTATTTGACCTAAGTTGAACCTAACCTATTTCATTTGTCTTTTTTTCTTTCATCTCGTCAGTTTTACGTTTCGTTTCACAAGCCCGCAAGACGGTAACACATTTTAATAGCTCGTAATGAAAATAATGCTGTAATTTAATATATATAAACTGTTAAATATATGTATGCATGAAACCTATTCAAATGAGTACAAAATATAATTATTTACGTAAATTTATATAAAATAAATTGTTACCGACGTATGACAACCGTAAGTTTAGTAAGTAAGTAAGTAACCGTAAGGCGAGAATTCTATATAATCTGTGGTAGGGATTGACATAAATATTGCAAAAGTTTAAATAAATATATGTCTGTGTATAATATTTGCAATACCTAGTATTTTGTATTTTAATATTTAGATTATTTTATCGTCTTTTGAAAAATCCCAAGCAAATTTTATGTATGTCGTAAATAATTTTTATCGTGGTAGAGCCATGCTTCGGTACGTATGGGCCGGGTCGACCGGTGTGATACCAAAGCCTCACAGGATACCGGCAGTGAAGCAATTTGCTTTACGCCGAGTGAGTGAGGTTACTGGAGGCCCTAACCCTTAGTTCTTTTTGCGTTCTGTTTTTTTTTGTAAAACAGCTGAAAAGTGTGCTGTGTTAACAATAAAGTTAACTAAATTATTAACACAAACAAGTGTTTACAAAGTTACTGTGGGTGAATACCCATTCATCAGTGGGTAGATTTTTGTTCTTTAAAACAATAACACAATTATTTTTTTTATTTAATAATAACAGTTTCTTAATAAACTAAAAAACATAAAATTAAACAAAACAAAACGAGTTGAAAATTTCTGTAATAAAACCTATTTATAAAAGATTGGACAAACTTGATCCTAATAACTATCGTTCAATTGCTCACATTCCTATATTCTTGAAGATAATAGAGAAAGTAATATACAAAAACATCTACAATTTTTTGGAGACAAATAGTCTTTTAGCTAAAGAGCAATATGGGTTTAGGCAAAGTAAAAACATCAATGTTGCCATCTATGGTTTGCTTGAAAGAGTCATTACAAATCAACGTCCTACAACTTACAAAATCATATTTAACGGCTATAGAACAAATTATAAATTTAGATTCCCTAGTGGAGAAAACATACATGTCAAATCCGCTAAAAACAGTGTTTGGCGTTCCATAGGGGAGTGTGTTAGGTCCATTATTGTTCCTCATCTATATAAGTGACATGCCTTAAGTTTTTCATCACCCTATAATCTTTATTCGCCGATGACTGATGACGTTTGGTGCCTAAAATAGAACATATTTGTGTTGTTTACTGTGATCTGGATGATGGTTCCGTTCCTAAAAAGGACAAAAGGGGCCCTTATAGGATCACTTTGTTGTCCGTTTGTCTGTCAAGACCCCTTTTTCTCAGGATCTCGTGGACGCATCAAGTTGAAATTAATATCAAATACTTATGTCTACAGTCCCTTGGAGCTGTACAAAATCAAGCTTCTAAGTCAACACTATCAAAAGATATTAGCTTTAAGTTTGACCAAATTTTAACATTTCGCAGGTAAATCAACACCTGTAGGGTACTTCCGATTGACTTAGAATCATGAATTTTGGCACGAAGCAAGGTCTCACAGCACAATAATTATGTATTTAAACGGGAATTAACGCGATCACGAAAATTTATTACATACCTCTGAATTGCTTGATGTTACTGACGAAATTTATGGAAGAGTTTGGCGTTTTATGGCATAGGAGGTTGCTTCACTGTCGGTTTTCTGTGAGGCCGTGGTATTATCATTGCGGTCGAACCGGCCCATACATGCCGAAACTTGGCTCTCCCACTGTATCATCATTACAAAACCTCATAATGAATTGTAATTTAGGAATATTTTGTAGAACAACCTTATCTTAATTGAAGTACAGGTATCAGTTAATTCGTTCTAGTCTGCATGTTATCAAATAATGTTTAATTTGTGGCTTCTGCGCTCTTGAGTAATTAATGTAGAACAAATTAGGGCAACGGTTACGGTACCGTAGTAAACACGGATATGAAAATGTACGGATTGCGACACGTTGCACGCTTTAAGTTGTATGCCGCGGTCCTTTATTCTAGAAACAATTCGTTTTACTTACGGACCGCCCGTTTACCACCCAAACGTAAAACGAATCGTTTCTTGATTATAGGAACGCGGCATTAGTTGTTTTCTTATCAAGAAGCCATAAAAATCAATAATTTAAAAAACGTAGGGACCAAGAGGATAAATGCGAAAACGATGAAACAAATAGGCAGAGGTCACAGGAAGAGACCATAACGGCATAACCCAATGACCAAATGACGTCACAAAATACTCTTTAACAAAAAATTAAACAATACTTAAGACTTAAAAGGTTTAATTATTTTTTGCTTTTTAGTTCTTTTCGTCGGTTAAATTTTTTGTTTAAAAGGTTTTTATTTTATGATTTTTTGCATCATCAGCTCAGGCTACATGGTGTGATGATTTCTAAACGCAGATACCTGATGAAGTAATGAAAAGTAAACAGAAACACTATTCGTGTCTAAAATTTTCGAGGGATTCTCTCAATTTTATCAGGATTTCATTATCAGATCCTGACTATCTAACAAAAAAGAATAATTAAAGTTGGTCCATAAATAACGGAGAAGGCTGAACATACATAAAAAAAATATACATAGATACGGTCGAATTGAGAACCTCCTTTTTTTCGTCGGTCAAAAATAACAGGCGATGTTTCACAGATGGCACAATTTTAATTTCGAGTTTTTTAAATATTTACTATATTTTGATATAATTTATTCAATCTATTAAATATATAAATATAGCGAAAAGAACTTCGTTCCATCCGGGTGCCCAAAGACACTTCACGCGTTCTTTTTAAAGAATGTTTTGCAGTAGGTTAGGTAAACACGGGCTGTTTTTGCAATTCCACGTTTTGGTGGGAATAAAAGCTATTCGAGCCACCTTATCTCCCCGAAGAACCGCAGTAACTCCTTTGCGTAACCGACAATTTCGAAGTGACCCTAGCGAGCCAAGGTACTTAACCCGGTATTCTGAAACCCCCTTTTTTTTTTCGTATGGAAACCCCCACGGGCCCATCACCTCATCATGGCTATCGGTGAAGTGGTATGTCGGAATCGAACCGAATAAAACCACACAGTGTTCCGTCACAAGTGAGTCTATCGCAAGGGACTCGGGTACACCCTAAGAAGGAAGTCCCCGAGAACCCAGGCAGACTTTGGCCGCCCTCAAACAGAAGGCAGCCACACCATTGGTAGCGTAGGGCCTTGCCCTCCTTCCGATTTAGAGAGGCGCACGCGGAACAGTTCATCAGTACATGGGTTTTTTACTCTGCATGCACTGCAAAGTGAGCTATCCGTAGCACATAGCAAAAAGGTATTAGTTAAAAGAGCCATGTTCAGTGATAACTTCAGTTCAGATAACTCCAGCTGTACACAGCTGACGCTTGTCCAACTGGAGTAGCAACCCCGACAGCCGGCTGTTGATGACGGAAAGTACCGCCTTCGACTTCTTGGGAGTTTTCATGGCTTGACCATATGAAGTTATGTTGATCTCTAGTCCGCTTCCTTAGCAGTGTTCTAATTTTACGTGTGTTATATAATTTTATATGTTTTTTAATGTGTGTTATCCTCCAGTTTATTGGGTGCCTCAAGCTGCAAAACTGTGTATGAGTTTGCAGTATGGATAATTAAATAGATTCATTATTGGTATTCTTAAGAGTTCGAGAAACATTTTAATAGGTCGTTTAATATTTTGCTAAGTCTTGATTGTCGTGTACAACGTACTATCGAATTATGCCTCTCTGTTTTTTTAGTTATACATATATACACACGTCATCGAATGCATCACAGGTCTTAAACACAGCGTCAACTCTGGTATTATTTACAACTTTTCTCTAAATGTAACGATGTACTCTTAGGCCTCTTATGATCACTAGGTCGACAGCTTAAAACAAGGAAATCGTATACAGCCAGCCTCAATGGACAATTTGGGCAAAAAAATGACTGGTTTAATATTTCCTACCTAGTTAAATTGCTTTCGAAATTAAGTTTACCATCCAGTAACGTCTCTATATCTGATGCGGAGTTTTTCTTACGCATGCGCCGCCGCGCCTGCGTGATGTCACAGCCAGTTCGTGTCCCAACATTCTCCTGGACCCTTGCTTACGTATACTACTCTCGTAATCTCATTTGGGAATTATTACTAGTGTATATTTTTGAACAACAATATTGTTACTTTTGAATTTTATTATTCTGTGTTGGTGCGATAATAAGTGATTGTGTTATGTGTAACTAAATTCCTACTACTTACTGTTAGTCTCTGTGCTCCATTTCATTTTAAAATATATTAGTGTTTTAATTGTTTTGTTTTTCGTTATGAGCGTACTAAGTAATCACTTGTTTAAGTCAGCGTAATAAAAAGGTTTTCATAAAAAGTATTTTTGTAAATGGTATTGGCCGTCGCAGGTTATTGTACGCATGCGTGGTTTTCATTCACGGCGTCCGGGTTGCGCTTAGGTCGATAATACAGCGGTACGTGTCTTGTAAATATAGGCTGTCTTATCAGTCGGAATGTTTCTGTTATTATGTGGAAGGTGACGTCAGTATCTGGAATAGAAAAGAAAGATGTTGGTAAACTTTACCTGTAGATTTTCTCTCGTGATTTTCAACTTTATGTAGTAATCTACAGAGCAGAGAAGAATAAACTATCCTATACATAAATCTAGTTATGTCCATTTAATCCGCTATATGCCTTTTAAATTAAGGGATTTTTAGGTGTGAAATAGGTACGGTTTCAAACTTAGTTGAAAAGACTACATACATGTGACAGTTTTCAACCGACGAAAAAAAAAGGAGGTTCTCAATTCGACCGTATAATATTTTTCTTTTTTTTTTTTTTTATGTCTGTTCAGCCCTCACTCCGTTATTTATGAACCGATTTTGATTATTATTTTTTTGTTAGATAGGGTATACCTCAAGGGTTGTCCCATGTCAAGGAAGTCAGAATCTGATGATGGGATCCTGAAAAAATTGAGAGAAACCCTCGAAAATTGTAGGAACGAATAGTGTTTCTGTTTACTTTTCATTACTTTATCAGGTATTGCGTTTAGAAATCATCATCATTTTTCATCATAATCATCATGATGATGAAAAAAACCATAAAATAAAATCTTTTTAACAAAAAATTAAACCGACGAAAAGAACTAAAAAGCAAAAAATAAATAAACCTTAAGTCTTAAGTATTGAGCTTATTTAATAACCTATCTAATTTTGCATAAACTTATTTTGAGTCGGCGCCAAATAAAATTTTGATAAATAATCAGTTTGTTGTATATAATAAGCTCAATACTTAAGAATTAAGGTTTATTTATTTTTTGCTTTTTAGTTCTTTTTGTCGGTTCAATTTTTTGTTAAAAAGATTTTATAAAATAATAGGTTACATTGTAAAGGCACCAGGTACCTACTGGTCTGCTAGAAGTCGGTGCCAAGCTCGAAACGCCATAAGTAATACTTAGGGATATAAACAGCTTAATTATGAACGGAATTTAATTCTAATGAAATATCTAAATATACCGTGGTGGCACATATATTATGTACTAGCTGTACCCCGCGGTTTCACCTGCGTAACTCAGATGCCATGGGATTATCGGGATAAAAAGTAGCCTGTGTTAATCCAGGTCTCCAGCTATCTACATACGAAGTATCATCGCAATCGGTTCAGTAGTTTTTGCGCGAAAGAGTAACAAACATCCATACATCCTCACAAACTTTCAAATTTTTTTCACATTCAATATATTCACTACATATTATAAAACAAAGTCCCCCGCCACGTCTGTCTGTCTGTTCGCGATAAACTGAAAGACTACTGTACGGATTTTCATGCGGCTTTCACTAATATATAGACTGATTCATGAATAAGGTTTAGGTGTATATTTTGTACCTGTGCGCGGGTTGCTATGTATGTATGTATGTATACAGAGCCTTTTAACAAATCGCTAGTGTCTTGAAAATTCCCATTACGGACACAACCGTCAACAACGTCTGCCCGCGTTCGGGTGGCACGCCACGCGGCGGTTAGTGATGTTTCTCCCCCCCTCGCCCGCAGTTGTATATTATAGTCGTAACTTAAAAAAAAATATTTGACCAAATTGCGTACTTTAAAACACAAAGTTTATCTACTTTGAATTTCAGAAACGATAAAAGTATTTATTTTGATGAAAATCAATTTGTTACTGCTAAATATGAATTGGAAATAAAAAGTCTAATTTTATTGTATTTATGGTTCACTATTTTGGTAATAATGCCTTACACATAAAAGATAGATATATACTGTCGTGGACTTTTTTGTAGAACTATTTAGGAGAAACAATCCCACCGTACATTATATTCGTGTAACTCTTACAGTTTTCCCACCGCACGCCAGAATAGCTCGCAGATGACAGATTTTTTCCGACTTACTTAACACTTATCGTTGTATTTTGGGCAATATACACAATATCTTCATAAATTATAGCCTATGTGTTATTCTGATATATAAGCTATATTATTGTAAAGTTTCATTAAAATCCATTCAGTAGTTTTTGCGTGAAAGAGTAACAAACATCCATACATCCAAACATCCATACATCCACACATCCACACATCCATACATCCTCACAAACTTTCACGTTTATAATATTAGTATATTATGTATTCACATGTGCCGCCAGCACGGTGGACCTAGCCTATCTATCAAGTACCTTTTTAGCTTGGCACCGACTTCAAACAGACCAGTAGGTACCTGGTGCCTTTATAATGTAACTATCAGCTATTTTAAAAGGTTCGACATCATTGAACTAGATGGTGTGGCCGTAAACATGAGCCGTAAAGACAAATTTTAAGTAGATAATTAATATCACAACAGATGGCCAATGCCTAACAAAACGAGGAATAATAATAAGTAGGTGATTTCTAAGATTTATTCGATAAAAAGTACTCATTGAGTAAAAGTATCGAACACAAAGTATCGAGTACAAAAGTATATCGAAAGGAAAAGTACTCGATGCCACAAAGTATAGATACTTTTTTCGTGTCCCTAACCACGACAATGAATTTTTGTGAAAAAATAAAAAAAACTGAAAATTTTCAAATACAATAAAAATCTGTAAATTTTCTCACAATACACAATTATTAAATAACGTAGCGAAAAAAAAACAAATGAAACTCAGAAATAAAAGACCATTTAAAATCTTTTTTAAAGATACATAATGCTGATATATATATATATATATCCACCCTAAAACATAATCGAGTTTCGAAAACATAGTGGCGTTCCTGTAAATATGTCCATGTGTGTAGTTATTTGTCAAGTAAATTTTTCTGTATAATATATAATAATTAATAACGATATCGAAAATGTTGGAAGACAACGATACGATGTTAATTAGAAATAATATTGGAAAATGATTATCAGTCTAAATACATTATCAATTATTTATCGATTAACAATGTCTATACCGACGTTTTGTGTCAGGTATGATGAAAAGCAATGTGCGTTCACATGGCGAACCTTGTGCGCGTCGCATCAAAACGCGCGTTAGCATGTGGCCGACTTGAACAAAATTCGTTGACTTTAAATTTTGAATATACAATTAAGTAATAAAGATGTACCCACATGCATGGATAGTATGTAGCGTTCTTTATTTCTTTCGTATTGTAATGGTTTAGAGTGACAGAGAAGTGGTTTATTATGTGATTCACTTCGATGAAATATACCATAGATACACATACACAGATAGTACTACATACTTTACGTGCATGCATTTAATAAGTTATCCTAATAGTAAACCAGACCATACAATGAATGTACCTGTAAATGTATATTGTAATAGTTTGAAAGAAAAACTTCAATGTATAACGTGTTTAGTTTATTACTTAACAACGGAGCGTATTAGACTCGTGGTACGGTTTCCACACGCACGCTTGCGAGAGCGAAAAGCACATGGGCACAAGCTATTAACTTACTTTTGCAATTCTCTTTTGTTACAGTGCCGTTATTATACTTTAAAACATTAGAGTTATCATAAAGTTTTAAATTGTATGAAACAAACAGTCCAATAGTGTAGAAGAATATCTAACCTTTCAACCTCTAAAAGACGGTGCTCCAATCTATCCAATTCAATTTATGTATCTCCAATCCCGTAACTGTCCGTTGTCGGACCGGATTGCTAAACTAGACATTAAAAACAAAAAGATTATGTGGCCCAGGACAGTCCAAAATGGCTTCCCTAATTTAATGCAAAAAGGCTTGTCGACCCACTCTACTTTGATTTCATTGTTTCCATTATGCAGTAATAATTACAAATAGTGTGTACTTGTTGTTGATTAGATTAAAATACGATGTAACTAGGGTTCAAAGCCCTATATTCTTATATTAGTAGTAGAAATTAAGTCTAAATCGAATTTGTATTTTATTCAAAACTTATTAATAAATAATAATAAAATTATTTCAGGCTGCATAGATCCGTAGACAAAAACCTTACTCAATAACCCAACTCTAAAAATACATACTATAATATTGTGTGTTAGTAAATTAACTTAAAAACTAACTTAGTAGCACTTAGCGTATTACTTAGCTATTGGTACTTGTCCCAAAAAGACACTGAATACCACACCTTGCGGCTAAAAGTTTTCATCTAACAACGGGTTGAAGTTGACCCCCTGTCAGACCCTTAGGTATACAGAGATGAGGTTCATGCCGAGAAGTGAAACAGTTTATAACTCAAAGTAAATAATATTACTCTGTACTGATATGGAAGTTATATATTTTGATGTAGATCACAAAACTTTGTTACAGAAACTTTGACTAATATCTTGGATATACATACATATATTAGTTTTTCAGGATGCGTTTTGTAATGTGTCCCTGAAAAACTTTGGTTTGAGTGATTAGCAAAAGAACAGTATATTTGAGATTTATGTTTTAAAAAACCTAATCATTCATTATTAGCATACGATTATTTATAGATAAAGAATTACTATCTGTAAGTAACAATAATGTTATAATCCTTTGATATCTTGGGCAATTTCAAATTTTTGAGCAATATTTTTTTTTTTGGCTTGTGGCAACCCTACGAGTCTATTGCATTGCAGGGGCTTGGGTTAGTGTTGTAAAAGACTCAAGTTTTTCGTTTTCAACTACAGCTATGGATTTAGAGAACTTAGTCCCAAGTTTTTTTTAAAGGCTCAGTCTTTCTTTAAAAGCCTCGAGAAATTTAGAAGACTCAAGCTCTGAGTCCTATTCAATAAGACTCGAGTTTTCAAAAATAACTCAAGTCTTATTAAATGGACTCCCAAGACTCGAGTTTCTTTCAACACAAGCTTGGGTAAAATTCAAAAAGATAACCCTGCAGACCTTGGCTGCTTGTCGAACACCAGGCTTCTACACCAGAGAGTATACTCTTCCTACAACTAATCGTACACATGTAGTAGGATCGAGTTTTTATAATATTAAAATCTGTTTGATTTCGTATAATCTGAGAAATTATTCCTTGATGCTTGATATTAAGCCATTCGAATCACACGAGACGTCTATAATAGGTCTTGGTCATCATTTGAAAGCGTACCTCTTTTCCTCGAGTCATGTAATGCTCAAATCGCAAGATCAAGGTCTTCGGCGTTCTATGGTTTGAATAGGCGATTCCAATGTCGACGTGTAAATGACCTTATGTTAATAAGCCAGCCGGAGCTGGGTGAGTGTGTGTGTGTGTGTGTGTGATGTATAAAATATACAAGATAAGAACTAAGTTTTAGACCACACTATAACTCGATGTTGTCAGAAGAAATTGGAACATCATCACTTATGAATACAATCGCATTTGCACTTGTGTTCTCATCGTGTAACCTGCCTCAAAAGAAAAAAAAATAAAGAATGGGATGGAAATTAAGGTAATTTAAAGGTGTTAGTTTATTATTTGATTCGTCTAGCTAGCTGTATTATATTATTGTATATCAACTTTGTGAGTAAAAGAAATGACCATAATGTTTTGGCATCCCATTCTGGCATACGGGTCGACATACATTCGGAACCGAAATAACGTTTAGTTTTGAGTTGCATTTTGCATTTGGTGTGTGTGAGGTGTCATATATTATATGTTTGAATCCGGGGATTTTTTTAAAAGCTTTTATTTAACTTCACGCGTATGTATGTCCTGGAATATTACAATCAACATTTCACCTTCTTCCACCGAAGCTATCGTGCTGAAATTTGAAACACATGTTTGGTTCTCATGACAATCATCAATAGAAGCTTTTTTGAAAATATCCATTTTAATTATTAATTATTCTTTCTTTAAATACTTATGGGTCCGTACTGTGTATATCTTGTAAGGTAAATTCTCACTCTTATCTAGTATTATATAATGCTATCTTTGTTCACATCTATATCTAAAGTTTCACTCTTCTACAGGAAGCTGACAAGAACCTATAAGGCAATGACTACTAGTCAATAAACTCACGTGATAAATTTATTAGTTTCGATGTTTTTAACTATGTGTTCAAACCCATTATCAATTCGGTCACGTATCCGCAGTCAATTATACAACAGTGAAGCGATATTTTTAAAACTATTTGCTTTGTCAATGTCCCATTGTATTTAATGTAACTACGTAAAGATCTTCATTTATTTTGGCAGGCTATTATTAGGTCATCATTACTTATTAATGACATAATTAACGTAACTATGTGAAATTCTGCAGTTTGGTCGCCCGATTCCGGATATCCAAAACATTTGGAATTTAGACCACTAGGCCTCTGACAATATAATAATATGTACTCTTTTTATAAATACAAAAAAAAACATTAAACATGTTAATTTTAAATTAGGCACTGGCTGACACCAACGATGTATTTATTTACTTTAATTATTTTTTTTACTTAACAAATACCTTTGCTCATTACCTCGTATCAGGGGCACTATCTAGCTAGCACTTCAAAATAATGTCGCTCTGAATTCGCTGTCAGTGTTGTAGGTAGGGTTACCAATATTTCTTAGGCGAAAAATAGTATTTTTCAAAATTAGCTATAAAGAATATAGTACACTATAAAGAATATAGTATTTTTATGATAAAAAAAAAGAAAAAAGTAGACAAATATATATTTGTTCCCTTCTTCCCTTTGACTAATTTAATTAGGACTTCAACTTCTCAAAAGAAAGAACAACATCAAACTGCTAATAATTACCAAAATTCAAACAAAATTAAAGCAGACCAAAAATTCGTTTAACCTTGTCAATTTGACACTATTGACAAGTGCGGAACGCATTATGATTGATAAGTTCGCATACAGGCTATAGCATTAGTCAAAAGTTAATAATTTTTTAAATGAAGGATTTGTTTGTTAGATTCAGGTGTTGAAAATATAGTATTTTTCGTACTATATATTTCTTCCACAGTACGCAGACTCGAAATATAGTACAATATTATATATTATACTAGCTGACCCGGCACACGTTGTTTTGCCATATTAATTATTTCTAATGAATATTTTGGTAGTCAAAAAATAACTAACTTATTGTGGGATGGGGTCTATGACTATAAAAATAACAAAACACCAACCATTCATTTTCTTAATTCAAAGTACTTCATTAACTAAACTGACATATTTAAAGTTTAACAGTGGGAGAGCAATGCTTCGGCACGTATGGGCCGGCTCGATCGGCATATCGATAAAGCAATGATTACATTGTGTTTCGCCGAGCGAGTGAGGTTATCGTTGGCTCTAACCCTTCCCTCTCTCCATCTTCCCCCCCATCTCTCCATCTCCCCTCCTCTCCTACTCCCACCTTAAAGGCCGGCAAGGCACTTGTGACTCTCGAGTTGCAGGTGCCCATGGGCGGGGGTAGTCACTTACCATCAGTTGACCCGTCTGCTTGTTAACCCCCTATTCCATAAAAAAACATCGATTATAACAATCGCACTTTCTATTTTCAATGGGTTAAATACTTTAAAAAAATTGTACCAATGAAAGAAAAAATACTAATATCGCTATTAAAAAATCGTTGATCGTAGAGGGTTGAAAATTCAGGGTTGTATGTATTTTCTAATGCTGTATCATAAAAAAATAGAAATTAAAAATTTTGTCTAAAAAATAAAAAATAAAATTTAGGGGTGGACTACCCCTAACATTTAGGGGGATGAAAAATAGATGTTGGCCGATTCTCATAGATACCGGATAAGCACAAAAAATTTCATCAAAATCGGTCAAGCCGTTTCGGAGGAGTATGGTTGGCAACCCTAGTTGTAGGTGAGACGCGAGACGGTCTTGGGGGAGGTTGGTACATATTAATTTTTACAAAGGTTTTTGGTATTAAACGGTCATGGTATCCATGGTACCTTCAATAAAAATTACCTTCAATAAAACGTGTTTTAGGCATTATTTATTGATTATTTAAATTGGATACGTTGGCAAGCGTTTAAACGTAAATAAGTTACTTTGTAGCGTTCAAAGTGTAACACCGAAACTAATTTACAGTCCCTTGTAGTGTTTTTTTTTCGTTTTGTACGCAGTTGGTGCGATTTATATATTTTGTACCTTATGGAATTGTAATTAGTAAGCATAAACCTCGTAAAGTCATTTCTTGACCCCCTGGATATTTTCAAGTTGATAAGCATTTCATCATCATTACATATTATAAAACAAAGTCCCCCGCCGCGTCTAAAAACTACTGAACGGATTTTCATGCGGTTTTCACCAATAGATAGAGCGATTCATGAGGAAGATTTAGGTATATAATTTGTTAAGGTTTGGTGTACATTGGTTGAAATATGATGATGGTTGTTGAAGATGTCTCTGCTACCCATTCGAAGCCGGGGCAGGTTGCTAGTTTCTATATAATTATGTCACGTTATAATCTTATTTCAGGTTTATTTTTAATTTTTTTAATCAAAACGTCATCTTATCGGTAATATTGATATTACGTAACAAGCAGTTGCCTTCTCACATATGCTATTATAGTCTTCATAACATTTATTATTTAGTTTTTATCCACGGCTACTTGCTAAAACCTTTTTATTATCGCAAATGGTTTTCGCGAACGATCTACCGTACAGATAATGTCTTAGATTTTTTCACCTTTTTAAGCTCTTAAACACACAGACAAACAGTAATGCCAATTCATACAACATTGTTCCAACACCGCGATAATAAACTTCATAATAGGTAGTGTGGAAGCAATAAAGTTACTTATTACTTTATATGGTCTGCATCAGTTGCCATTCGCGTAGCAGACTGCGCCCTGTACGCACGTGTCAAAATATTTTGATCGCAGAAGTGAAAGTGACTTTAATATTGTGAGTGTGCGAATGCGTTTGCGGTAGCAATTATGGAGAGTGCGGTACACGCATCGGTACCCCTCAGGGTAGGGAAGAAGATGAGAAAACGGCGGGAACTTGACGCATTAGTTGGAGGAGGTGGATCACGAGGTGGTCGGCTACTGTCTGCTTCTAGCGACGAAGGTGAACCCTGGGGCCGGAGGACTTCCCGCCGAAGGCGCTCACGACCGTTCATGCGGTTAGCTGCAGGCCTTGCTTTCTGTGTGTGTGTAGTATCAGCTGCTATAGTACTTTGGCTCTTCGTTGATGTCCGGAGGCAGATCTCTTCACTTCGCCTTGAAATGGATGGAGGTTCGGATTTATTTTTTCCCAATTGATTTTAACTCACATTTTACGATAAGAATAATGTATTGTGTTTACTTTTTATTGTAAGTGAATTGTATCTCGTCGAACATTACGTCTATAAGTAATATACATACATATGCATTTTTGTTTATTTACTTCCAAAATTTTTAAGCCGATTTATGACATTAGGCTTTCGTTACCGATTTTAAAATACTTTAGTTATTTGTATGTCCGATTTAATTCTTTATGTTATGAAGTTATAATAGATAGATAATACATTAATAAAATGTTTCTATAATAGTAATAACTCTTATGTAAAACGGTAAGCTATACGCCTGTGCCCAACATTAATTCCTTTTAACAAACCTTTGAGCAGGAAAATTAAAAAGCCTGCGAGGGAAAAGTTCTATTACAATACGACATAGTTCGAGTGTAAAATATTTACTTCACAAACAAATTACAACCCGATTTTCAACCTATTTTACTTTCAGGTTTGATGTAGGTACACTTTAATAATGATTACTAAAAATGTTGGAGGTGTAATTATTCCTTAAAAACACATTTAAATATACAGCAGTTTTACAACTGTAATAGATGTGTAATTAAAATAATTATTCGGAGCGTAATCTTACCTAAGAGACGGTTCGAATTAAACTTGTAAATTAATGACAGACAATATTGTTGAGAAACATGAGCGTCTTCAAAGTGTCTTGGACTAGATTAGCTGATATAACTCACATAACCTATAAAGTCCTAAGTTGTTAATAAGTCAAGAAAATCTAGATTGAGCTCTAACTTAGCTCTTTATTATTATTGTATTTATAAATTGTAGAAATCGAAAGGTCTGGTCATAATTAAAGGACTCGTATTAAACTTAAAAATAGCAGAAGCTATTATATATAACTAATTAACAAATGAGTGTCGTTCGTCATCACGGCCCATTGGGTCGAGTTGACGTTCAACATTTATATTTTTTTCAATCGTCATCTTTCAATTATTTAAAATTTTAGTTGGTAGAAAACTTTTCAAGGTATTAAAATAAAAGACAAGAAGCCTTTATCTTTAGTTCCTACTAAAACATACAAAACCAAGAATGGGAGGAGTTGACGATTGAAAATAATATTAATTTTGAAATTCGTCAACTCGTCCCAATGGGCCGAGTTTGGTTTTGGGACCAGATTGCTTTTTGACATTATAAGATGGGTCGATCAAGCGAAAGTTAGGTATACATTTTGCAATTTTACATTTTAAACTACCTATAGGTTTGTGAGTTGTCACAGGGATTCACACCCTGCTGTAATGTTTGTCATGAACTTAGGGTCCACCCATACATTACGTTACACGTTAAGGGTGGGGGGGTCAACGAAGAGTGACAAGGGGTCATGAGCTTCGTGTCGTCACATGTCAAAATCTGAAGTATTAAACACAAAACATAACATATAAATGAAAGACTAGACACGCTACTACACATTTATTAAAAAATACACATTTTTTAATAAAAAAATTTAGAACTGCTCATTTCAGTTCTAGGTCTAAAATTTAAAAAAAATGTGACGTCACACCAGGGAGGAGGGGTCCCACAAAAGTGACCATCTGTGACAAGGACGGGAGGGTCCGAAAAATCATGAAATTCGTGTGACGTATTTCTTGGATGGCCCCTTATGACTAGCGCAAATTGATGTTGTAGAGGGTTGCCTATGTTATGACTTCCATGGCCCTTGGGTCGTTTATTTCGTTTCTTACCTTTTTGGGTATATATATATATATATATATACCTCAACGAAGAAGTGATTATGTCGAATCAGAACCGACTAAAACCAAACCATTAAGAGTGCATAATAGTATACGGCCTAATAGTAATCGCTTCTTTTAACCTATGCATGCATGCAATATCAGGATTGTTACTAGATTTCTGGCCCTATTGAACATGACAAATCACAAGGTTCTCCAAAATGCTCTAGTGGCAGATTCGTCCGCGATAAACTTTTTTTCGTAACAAGTAGTGATTATATTAGCTGCACCTCACGGTTTCACCCGCCTAAGGCCTGATTCCGTGGGAATATCGGGATAAAAAGTAGCCTATGTGTTTACCCAGGTCTCCAGTTATCTACATACCAAGTTTCATCGCAATTCAGTAGTTTTTGCGTGAAAGAATAACAACCATCCATACATCCCCAAAAACTTTCACGTTTATTATATTAGTAGGATTCCTATAAAATGCAAATCTGAACTCTGCCGGCAACAAACGGTGCGATATTGTTAGACTATTATAGGTATTGTTATACGATTTGAGTAAAAAACACACAGTTATTCCAAGACGAACATGTCAGTAAAGATATTTAACGATTTGTATGTATGTTATAGAAACATTGTTTATTTCAACATTCACGAGACAATAAACTTGCATCACTTGATGTGTCATACGGTTAATAGGAAAGCGTGGGTGCTCCTTATGCAAAATTTATCTGGTATTCTCTCCTATGCTGGGATGTTAGATACAATAGTATCTAATTGTGCAACAATGGACGTTACACCCACTTATGGCGTGTTTAGTCGTTTCAAAGTCATTTTGTATAAACTATCTCTACTGTACTCTGGAGTTAATGTCTGTAATTTTCTGATGTTATACTAGATCTTACGAACTTGAAAACAATAAAATCATTATTTTATTCTTCACTTACGGCCTACGGGGGAAGTTTATCCGTTCTTTTATTATTTGTAGTCATATTTTAATTGACGGATAGGTAGGTATACATATCTTTGAACCATAAGTGTTGTCGCCTTAGGTAACCTTAGCGAAACTTCTGTGGAAGTGCGTTTTTTCTACTGGTGGTAGGTAGGTTCATCAGAATATGGGTTTAAAAATGCACAACCGGTGTGGTGGTGTTTGGTGTGACCTGTGGTTATTCAGGTAGGCATTGTACTTATTTCCAACATAATTGTATAAAAAAAAATCCGGAGTGTTGAGCTGAGGATGATGTTCAAAATTATACTCCTATATGCCCCTTCATTACTTTACTTAGTACTATTAACATAGACGTAGATGTATATGACTTAGACATAGATGGGGTTATAAATATATTTTCCACTTACTGCGAAATTACTACTATCAACGAACCACTGGTTACATGTCCATTTTTTTTTTTACGTGTAGAAACCCCCACGGGTCATCACCTCACCGGAGCTAACGGTAAGACGGTATGTCGGACTCCAACCGACTAAAACCACACGGTGTTCCGTCACGGGGTCCTAATGCCGGGGACTCGGTGGAACACGTCGCGCCGCCGTCTCGGGCCTGCTTCTGCTACCGGTTACATGTCCATACGATTACCAATAAATAAGACATGGTTACCAATAAATAAGGAAGCTAATGTTACCAATAAAAACAATTAATTCACGCATATCAAAAAGGTATTTCCTGGTCCGAGGGTTTGTTTACGTTTGCCATATTAGATTGAACACTAATGGAGAATGTGTACGTGTCGTGTCGCAGTTGCCAGCAATAAAATTAAGGTCAAATACCTGAAGGTAGAACCTTGTGATGTGTGATATAAGTAATACGATTTGTGATGCTGGTTTTATAAGTAGGTTATTTTTTTTTTTATTATTTACTCTTCGTTGTACACCTTAGGTCTAGGTCATCAAGTCATCACGGTAGATATAAATAAATATGCCGGTTGTACAAGTTGCGGATTTATCCTTCTCTGCATTTATTATATTATTTATATACTAGCTGTGCCCGCGACTTCGTTTGTTTTTTTCGGAAAACAGCAATTTGTCGCTTATTGCATAGTACCTCTTTCTTCAGGCAGGATTTTCTATACTGTATTGGCGGTGAAACAACCTGGAACGAACAAAAAAGGTTGTTTTGGTTGCTTACACGTGAAATAACGACATAATTTGGCCGTGGTAACATTACTCATTTGTTTTTCGTGTGGAAGCTCACCTCACCGGGCTATTCGCGAGGCCGCATATCAGGCTTAAACCAACTAAAACCACACGGTGTGCCTCACAGCACCGTTTATGAGTTGACCGTCGGTACGGCGACGTTTTGCCTCCAATGATCCACCCAGCAATGGCTAACGGACGGCAACTGGGCGATGTCCAGACACCCTCTTTACGGGAGACTCTGTTTCGGGTGAAGAACATAAAACTCGTCCCATGTCAAGGAAGTCAGGATCTGATCATGGAATTCTTGAGGTATATAACCCTTGAGGTACTACTAAGTTTCAAGCATATCCCTTCAGTAACTTCTGAGTTTATCGTGAACATACAAACAGACAGACAGACAGACAAAAATTGTTTGGATCGCATATTCGGCATCAGTATCGATATCTTAATACCCCTCAGTCGATTTTTTTTAAATATATTCAATGTACAGAATTCATCCCGCTACAGATTTATTATAAGTATAGACATGTAATGTATACTTTTATTTTATTTCACTTTTTACTTTAAATAATTTAATATGTATCCCGAAGCACCGTCTGTGTGGATATCACTGAAACATGATGTGAAGACATTATCGTGAAAATAGTAGGTGCTGTAGAAGTAGTACCTATTATATTTTCTTAGTGTGCCGTACCTGAAGGGTAACCAACGGGACCCTAATACTAAGCCTCCGCTGCCCGTCCGTCCGCGTCCGTCCGTCCGTCCGCGTCCGTCCGTCCGTCCGCGTCCGTCCGTCCGTCCGTCCGTCTGTCTGTCAGGGGGCTGTAGGTATCTCATGATCCGTAATAGGTAGACAGTTGAAATTTTCTTAGAATGTGTATTTCTGATGCCGATATCAAAACAAATAATAAAAATAAATTAAAAGTACCTACATAGAATTAAATCTTGTACGATGGTGCGGAGGAACCCTTGATGCGCGAGTCCGACTCGCACTTGACCGGTTTTTTTTTAATTAATATTACGTACGTATATTTAAAATTAGACAGTCCTTTCGAACTCGGTCAAAGATCACTTCTTTGCTAAATTAATAATTACGATCGGTTCTTAACTTAATAGGAGGTAATAGGTCAGAGGGTTATAAACAGACAGTTACTTCTGGCACAGAGAGAATAGTTCATTTATATTCGTTTATGTTAAAAACTCACCGTACTATTTGTTAACTAGACACAATTGTTCTCAATTTGTCGTTGACAATGTTGCATGTCAAAGAATCGTTAATTAACTGTGCAGTGTTATTCATCTGGATCATAGGCAGATTGTCGAATCGTCTGTATGAGTTTTGGCAACATTGTTAATTCCGTGATTGTGCTATGATAGAAAATATCTGAATACTAAAACAGTTAAATTTCAGGTGTGTACTGTGTAGCCTCCCTCTTATTTTAATTTTGTTTGAAAGAGAAGTGATATTTCGTTGTGTTTTAAGTGTAGTTATTATTTAGCACAAGGTCAGGTTTGCCTACTTGCTGTCCTTGCTCTAGTTAAAGGGGTATCGTTTGGTTTCCGAATTAAATAGAAAATAGGTGAAAAGTTTTATATATTTCCGATCTTTATCCAAATACCGAACTAAAAACGATCATCGTCGCCTCTATTAATTTTCTATTACCTGCATGTTACGGTTTATAGTATTAGTAAATAAAAAAAATCGCCCCGTTTCTAAATCACCATCAATAGTAAAACTGACTTCTGTAATGAATCACACGAATAGCGAATAGGACTCCGTGCTCTTCGACATTAGCACTTGATCAAATATATTGTATAAAACATTTTATAAAACACAAACACGTATCTTAGTTATGACGTTAACACATCTATTTATTCTGTTACCATAGTACAGGCTCTGCCTAGTTTGGGATCGGCCGTGTGTGAGATGTGTCAAGTTATTATTATTTATATCAGAGAGAACATACTGTAAATTTAGTGTTTAAATAATAGACTATTGCAATTTCAAGTCTCGACCTGTGACCTGACAACGGTAATTGAGTCCGCCTCAGCAATGGCGTAGTATACAATGCACAGTATTGAGCCACTGAGGCACTGACTAATGTCGTGTATTTATAATAATTTATAATAACTTGAAAAAGATAGCACAAAACGCTTGAATGTATCAAAATGTCATGAAACAAATATACACCTCTAGCCGCACATAAAGTAAACACTTTTAATACATGTTATGTGACACGGTAATTGCATGTAATAAAACTACAAGGCTAAGGGAAAGTTATTAATACCTTATATTATAAACAGTGTGTTACAAGGACGGTCAGAAAACTGACAACTTGTAGACTAAGGTAAACCTGACGTAATTGACATAAGCAATTCATATTAAAAAGGTAAATTACTTCATCAACGTGGTCAAAGGATTAATTTAAACATCATCCTAAAAAGGTTTTCAAAAGAAAAAAGATTGAAATGTTAGTACTTTCCTTTAGGTTTAAATCATTTTCAATTTTCGTTCCTTTCTTTTTTTCTTAAAATAATTTCTGGAACTGGTAACCTGTTCGCATCTCCTGCATCGCATAATGTCGTTACAAATGGAGCAAAAAATGCATTAAACAGGTCTATTTCACAGGTAATGCACATAATAGATAATAGTAGTTACACACAAAAGTCAGTCATGAAATGCATAAATAAATATATTTTCGGATCCATGCAAATATACAGAAAAGATGAAATGGGAAAAATTAAATCCATTCATGTTAAAAAAAAACTATGCATCGAATCTCCACACTTAAGACTTTATTTTATTCTGATCGAGACTTGTGCTCAAGATATAAGGTTGTAATTTAATCATTGGGTCATGGTCTTAATAATAATGTTATAGCCACACTCACGGAGCAGATACAAAGAGGAGGGCCTAAGCAACTGTGCACTGTGATTCCTGTGAGGTCTTGACGTCATCACAGTGGGCGTGGCTTATAGTTAGTACACTGTCAGCGTTCGTCTTGTACGTTTCTATGGAAAAATCGCAAATCAGTAAATTTTCGTGGTATTAGGAAGTAAAAGATAAAGTTTTGTATTTTATCATGTAAAAACTATTCGGATAGACGCTTTGATGCAATGTATGGCATCAGAATTCATTTGTAACTATTTTTTTTATTTAATTTATTAAAATAGTTCTAGAACAATCTCGGGAGTGTTTTTTGAAATATAATTAAATCTATTCGTCACTAGATGGCAAAACTTTGTGTAATAGGAACTAAAAAAACTAAGGTACGTAGAGCTAAGTATTAGTAAAATAAATCATACGAAGATACTGAAATGTGTTCTACATCCAATCCTAAAGAATTTTTAGCCGTCAAAGTATTATTTTTATAATTTGTGTAATCATTTTTTGAATAGACTGTCATCTATCGTCAACTAGAAGAACATATATATACAGAACAAAAAGACCCGTAATTAGAACCCAATTAATTTACCTAGCAACCTACGACTATACGAGTATTTATCTTGAATTGAAAGTCCTTTAAATATTAAAATGAAATAAATTGTACTTAGGCTGATGATTTGAAAGGTATTTTAAGCTCATTAATTTAGATCTACAAAATAAACTGCAGCTGCAAAGAAAGATAAGATGAGAATAAAGAAGTCAACAAATTTGAATCGTCATTCGGGATTTACCACAAACTTTTTTATTCACTAGCAATGTCCAATGCCCATGTGTTGATACAGGTCGCAATCTACCTGTATACCAAATTTTATCCAAATCCGTCCAGCTGTGGGATAAGGTTGACCTTACCCTCCTAACCTTGAGGTTAGGAGAAAGAAAGAACTCACAAACTTTCGCTTTTGTATCAAGATGGTTTAAAAATTAATCTTGAAAAAACTACTACCTGGTAAGTAAATTCTGAGTACAGTCCCTTACATCCTATAACTAGTGTGAGATAGCTAAACTACATAGCAACATCAGAACGATGCGAGTAGTTTTACTATTGTTTGGTAGATGGAAAAAAGTGAAGTGGGCGGAGCTTAACACCCCTCACCCCGCAAATTGTCACGCGTTGTTTTATAGGGAAATCTAATTACAACACCTCCTCTTTGTATCTGCTCCGTGGCTACACTATACATATTCAAGGGTTCCCAGATTACTGCAGCTAGAACGGGAAACGGGCCACATTTTCAATATCCACAATATTAGCCTATCCAACGGCCTTGTCCTTTGACCAATAATGATTCGGAAATGATAACTTGATAGTAATATGTCAAAACAACAGTTAAAAACTACTGTGTCGAATATTTCCGTAAATAATAATGTATATAAGTCGATCAGTTGATATTTGTATTATGACCATGCCCAACCTAAATACCACCAATATCATGTGTGGGAACTACCACGACTGTCACCTCACTGGTATGTTGGACTCGAACTAACCAAAACCACACAGTATTCCTTCACCGGGTTAGGTATATGGCCGGGGGCCTCAGGTGTACACTAGAAAGGAAATCCCTTTGAACCCCGGCAGGCTTGGCCGCCTGTTGAGTAAGGCGACCTCGCTCGGGCCTGCTTCTGTTAAGGCGACAGATAGCTGTTGCCTTCAGGCAAGCGCTCATGGAGGCCGGACATCGTTATGCACTCTCCGGCGCCTGGTGCATCTTCCGCAGGGCGGAAGAGTACAACATAGTTCTCTCCCGTTCCCTTTCCGCCGCTTCTTTTGCATCATGGAAATAACCATGGTCTCCAGCGAGAGGCTACTCACACCGAAAAGAAGAATTATTACACTTGTTGTTTTGAAGTGAAGCTTCTTTAGAATCGTTGTGATTTAAAATTCGATAAAACGTAAGCATCACGATAAAGTTCCTATAATCTTTGTCTTTGCGTCTGCGTACTACCAATGTTTATCTTTGCGCCTGCGTACTATATGTCACTGTCACCGTGGTGTAATTTTTGAGGATTTTTTCTCCATATTTCACTTATGCTTAATTTATTCTTTACAAATTTACATTTAAATCCAACCTTAACCTATATTGAAAACGAAGTATTGTTTATTTTGAAAGTTGTGTACAGTTGTAACTGGACTTCAGGTTTGCTTACTGTTTATTATTAAGGCCATTCTTTGTATATCTTGATCTGTTTTTCTGAAGTTTCACTTCTGCCGTGTGTGAATTGCACACATACACTTTTTATATTATATCGTTCTTTTTAAATACTGTTCTACTAGCTACCGCTTTAAATCTTATAGCATAGTAAACTGCATTAGGTGATTAATATAATATATTAAATTTATTCGTGTACAGTCCGGTACCATTTTGGCGGATCTCTTTTGCAAACAGCGCATTCTCCACAAAGTAAGGGTAGTTGGTAGTTTAAAAATGTAATGGATGCATTATATTTTAGGTCAACAATTTATATTTTCATATTATTATATAAAATATAAATAGCTGAAAAAATAAGAACAATATTCTTAGACTCATTACGATGAATGTCTAGTTATAAATGTTAGGCTGAAGAGAATGTCTGAATGTCTGTTTTTTTGTAACTTTTCTTACTAAAATAAATGATTATTATATACAGAACAAGGTTTGTTGATATCTACTGTTTGGTACATCAACGTGTAAAAATGTGTGTTTATAAGAATAATAAGAAGGAAATAATTTAAATGCGGCATAATTATTCGACCTTACGGCTTAGTATATTCATTTTGTAGTTAGTTACTGTTGTTGTCGTAAATTTGTGAAAGAAGTTAAGAGGATTGAGAGAAACACAGACTACTTTTTTTAAATTTATTGTTTCTAGAATGTAAAAGAATTAATTAGTTTCAATCCTATAGCAAAATAATTATAATGATCGATTAATACAATTAAAACACTTGAATTTATGAAATTAACTTTTTTATCCTACTAATCCCACTAATATTATAAACGTGAAAGTTTGTGAGGATGTATGGATGTTTGTTACTCTTTCACACAAATACTACCAATTGCGATGAAACTTGGAATGAGGATAGCTGGAATCCTGGATTAACACATAGGCTACTTTTTATCCCGATATTCCCACGGCATCGGGACTTACGTTGGTGAAACCGCGGAGCGCAGCTAAGTGTTAGTAATTATAAACGTAGCAAAACATAATAATAACGTCAAATAACCATTATTAGCATTTTTAAACTCAACGTAAGTCAAACATGCATTTAACTTAACAGTAATCAACACTTAAACAGTATAATTAAAATCTTTGTTAATTAACAAAGATTTTAACTATTTATGTCTGATTCATATTTAGTTGCAGTAACTTCACAGCTCCAAGATTTTTTTATTCCTTTTATAGGATTACTATTGGTTACAATAATTTTTAATTTTATAAGTATCGTGGATTTACGACGTGGATTTCTCACATTTAATTAAGGTAAAACTTTTAACACGTTACAGCGTAAATACCATTTTGGTTTAACGCACAATTTTACACCTCGAGTTGAGGTTATGGTTGGTACACATTAACAGAACCACAAAATACTTATATCAATTTGACTTTTACACCAATATTTTATGCTCTAAATGACATTTTGTCCAAATATTTTTAATTTTCAAATTTCAAGTATACAGATCGATAGAGAAAAAGAAATCGGAGAAGAATGGTATATATAACTCATTTTGGCCAAAATGGTTATACACCAATTGAACCCTAAGGTATCGATATGATTTGACGAACATAACAAACGACAGTGTTTATGAAATTGTTTTCTACATTTGACAAAAATAATAACATACTAAAACACATACATACTCTCACGCCTTATTCCCCAGACGGGGTGGGGTAGGCAGAGATGGTAGAGCGCCATTTACCACGATCCCGATATATAGCTTGCGCCTCCCACATTCATCAGACCTTTCATACACGCTCGCCGATTACGGGTGCTTTTAACTAGGCCCTTCTTCTGTATGCTGCCGATCTGGGCAGTATACATGTCTTTCGGGATCTACCCCGACTCGCCCACTAACAGGAGCCTTATAAATTCCTTTACACATTGGCTCTTCACTCATCGATTTCAACATGCAAAAAATCGCAGCATTACTTTCCCAATCTTTGTCACCACTTCTATTTTAAACCTACACCGCTTTCATATCACGTCATTCCTCATTACACATACTTTTCAGTGAACGCATTTCAACGGCATTAACTTTAATGTTGCTTCTGCTATACCCAACTCTCGCTGATATACATCAACGTTGGTGCCAACACTCCTTCGTGGACCGCCAAAAGCGTTTTTAGGGACATGTCCTGACTTTCCACAAAAAAAGTGCAGGGTACCTTCACTGAGTTTCCCTTTGCAGCTTTTGTTTCCAATTCTTTATCATCCTTTCCATCCCTTGCAAACATACTTCTAAGATAAATTAATTCATTCACTTGTTCAACTCTTTCATTTCCCACCTTAATCTCACAAACTGTAACCTTTTCATCCGTTACGAATACAATAATACTTTTTACTTCCGTGTTGCTTGCATTCACTTTCATACTATCAGCCTCAAGTTCATAATTCATGATTGTTACCATGTCCTGCTATTAATTCGCCGAGGATCCGTATAGCTTTTATTAGCTTCCAGAATAACTTATGTTAAATACTTAACTTATTAATGCTAATAAGTCTAGCCATGCTTTCTTCTTTTCATTTATTACGTCCTTCGTCTCTTTGTCCCACCAATCTGATTTTATATTTCTTACATTCATCCTCTTACTAACCAAACCAAAGATTTCCGTCGCACATTCAACCAGATGGTTTTTAAGTGGGTACCATTCATATGATTTTCAACAACTTCTTTCGTACTGGTTTCGTAAATTTTCTTTAAATTTACTTTTGCATGTCTCTTTTACTTCAGTGTAAGACAAACGTTCTACTTTTATTCGCTCTTACACAGGGAAAGACATAATATAACTGTCGGCAGAAATTAATTATTACCCTCATCCTAAATATGTATTTCCTTGTAATAGAACCTATAAGGTTAAAAATGTTTTGTTTAAAATTGATTTTGTCAAGTGTAGGACAACAATACCATAAAAATGGTTGTTCGCTAAGTCATATCGTCAACTAGATTTTGCCCGGGAATTTGTACACGTGGATGAGTGTTATTGCGATAAAAGTAGCCTTGATTAATGTCAGGAAAAGTTGAATTAATAGTGTACCGTCGTATTAATGTCAGCAGAAGTTAATATTATTAGTCTCATCCTAAATAATAAACTTACATTATGCAGATTACTCCTTCCCAGCTAGGAAGCCATATTGCAAATATAAGTACCCATGTCTGGGTCGATTGATTTTGTGTGTCTATGCATTATATACGTAACTTTTGTTTGTGTATCTGTTTGTTTATTCGTGTGCTAGAACCCTTAATATTAACCCTTAGATTGACTCGAAATAGCGCCGTGTAATAAACACCAGAGCATATTTATTAAAGCATTTTATTGTAAATGTCTAATAGTACTTTATTTATTAACCATGTCACGCTATCTAACACAAAAATGAATATTCGAATCGAACTGGCAGCCAGTTTCTATAAGTTACTTTGGAAAAGTTCTATTAGCGCATTCTAACATTGAAAGGCGTAAGTTTGCGCTAACGTTAGTAAGTGATCAACTGATCACACAAACCTTAAACCTACGTTTATATAATGTATACAGCTAGATTTTTCTACTGATTGAACACAATAAACATTTCTATCTAGGTACTTTAGAGTCCTTTATTAGGTGTGTAGTTTACTATATCTTTATTTTAAAATAACGTTGAAGAATCACAAGTTGGTAATTTTGTCCACAGTATCAAGATCAAATGTCATCCTCAACGATGCTTTACAAATGTGCCACGCAACGGCAAAGGAATTCACAGCCAACGCCAGCGACCTGAGCTATCGGCTCGAGGAATTAAAAAAAATGCATTTAGAACTAGAAAACCGGGTAAACCAGACAATAAAAAACCTAACAGTGGTATCTGGCCAGCTGTCAGCCGCACCCAAGCTCGCAGATGCTCCAAGGACAATAGCAGATTTAAAGAGACTGGTCGCTCAATTCGGATCGCAGGTAATTTTTTTTTTGGTTTTTTATTACCTATGAAATTGATATGGGTATGTAACATAGTTTTATATTGAAAAAATCTTTTTTATTGATAAGAATATATTTCATTAATCCAAGTATGTCATTGCCAGTAAGTTTATGAATTGCGATTGTTGTCTTTGCACGATTGTCTCGTTAAGGGAAATTTATTTCTGCTACTAACGCCTAACAGACAACGTTTAGAGGCTCATCGGCTTCGAAAACTCTTGCCCTGTAAAGTCACTTACTTAACATTTTCCTAGCTTGTTAATTTTTATAATTTGACTTAAATGAATCAGTATCGTCTTACCACTTATATCGAAAATTGCTGCTAATTCCGACAAGAACGTGGATGAGTCTGCCTCTACTATGGCTGGCAATTTATCGTTAAAAAGTAAAATATAAATGTAAGTAAAATTATAGTTAAAAAAACGTAAAGAAGTAGAAAAGAGTTTGTGTTGTAAAATAGCGGAGGGTGCTTTTTACTTTAATTTTATAATAACTACGTTTATAAATAGCTACGAGCAAGCACCCCAAGCTTTTTTACAATAAAAACATTTTGTATTTTTTAACAACTATAATTTTTTTAAAATTGTATTGTCATCAGTCCTTGATACGTGTGCTAATTTTCAAGTTAATCGGATGTCTTGAAGTTGGTGAAAACTACGTTTAAAGATTCCGTTACATAAAACTTATACAGTATAGTGTATTTGAAAAAGGAATACCTACTTAAATCACTGAAAGGTTATAATCCCAACATGCAGTTATATTAAGAATTTTTGAAAAAAAAACTATCCGTTTACAAGTTATAACCGTTTGCATTTCCATATATTTTTTACCTCCGTTTCTCATTAAAGCAGGTGAAACTTATAAAGTAAAAGATTTTTTTTATTTGGAACTATTCACTCAGTTATTGACAAAATCCATAAAAACTTACTTGAAAAAATGTCGAAGCTAGATTTTATGGATTTTCTTAGTAACGGAATGAAAAATTCAAAAATAAAAAATATGTATCGATATAAAATCTTTAACTTTACATATTCCACCTACTTTTATAAAAAAACGCATGCAAAAATACCTGGAAATTAAAACGGTCAAAGCTTGTAAACGGATAGCTTTTTTTTTCAAAAAAATCTTTCACAATTAAGGCCCTAATAAATCTTATTAATTATTATCAAGTAGGTGTCAATTTTCATAAAATTGGCTGTTAGTAAATCATTTTAATAGTATAAAGGCTTTAATAATACAAAGCTACATAATATAGAAATCTAAATAAAAAATAACAACAAACATTATTAGGTCATCGTCATAATTTTTAAAAGCTGTACAAGTGTCTCTTGTCTCACACTCGTGCTATCTTCTTGACCTCTAAGTACATCATACACCATACCACGCACAACATCTATAACATGTCGGTTATTACTTATTACTTATAAATTAATAACAAAATAAATAATAATTATAAGTTATTGTTATTAAATTATTTTATCAGAAACCTGTAGTTATCCCCTCAAGGAAAGGCAGAACTTAAAGGTCGAAGTTAATATTTTTTTTGTTGTGTTCGTGGACGTGCGAAAGGTTACATAGGGCACACTGAAAGTTCTGCGCTCCTGGCCGCTCATAAATGTTTGAATTTCGAATGTTTTTTTTTTAAACATAAGAAACCCAATCATTGATTTAAAAAAAAAACTCGCGTGTCAATTGTTTTTTATCACAAGTTGAAGTTCGTCGTCCGGCAAAAATGGAATTAACGCGAAAACATTTTAAAAGTTCACTGACTTTGCAAGAGTACTGCACTGCTAGTCTTCAAAATACTTTTGGAAGGAAAGCATTTGAGCACCGTAAGGCATTGGTACGCAGAATTTGATCTGGGCCGTGTTTCTCTACATGAATAAATTTGTGAAGGTCGGTCCTCAACTGATCATTGAGGAAAATGTAGCTACTGTCAGACAACTAATTGAAGAAGTCCGGCGTATCACGTATGAGGCGATTCGAGGACATTTGGGGATTGGTATAAACCAAAAAAACTTACATCAACATTTTCAATGTTAGAAAACTTTGTTGCCGCTGGATTCCTAATGATTTCACACCAGAACAAAAACGGACTAGTGTTGAGTGGTGTAAAAAAAATGTTGTTAAAGTACGATCACGGACGTTCAAATGCTGTGTATGACATTGTGACAGGAGATGAAACATGGTTGTATTGTTACATGCCGGCAAGAAAACAACAGTCTTCTGTGTGGGTGTTCGAAGGTGACAGGAAACCAATAAAATTTAAGCAGGCGAGAAACGTAGGCAAAAAATGATTGCGTTTTTTTTCTCCCGGATGGGTCCTGTCTGCACTATCTCACTTGAAGAACAAAAGACAGTTCATGCTGAGTGGTACATCACCATTTATTGCCCAGTGTCTTTGAAAAAGTTAGGGGAAAACGACCAAGAAGTCGCATCCTACTGCACTATGGCAATGCTTCGGCGCACACCGCGAAGTCATTCTTGGCTTCTGAAAAGGTAGAGCTCATAACCGTTCCCGCACATATTCCAGACCTGGCACCATGCGATTTCTTTATTTTCCCAAAAATTTAAGATTTGATGATAGGTATGACATTTACGGGGCCCAAAGAGGCCATGATAGCTTTTAACCAGCACGTGAAAAACGTGCCCTTAGACCAATGGTCCTCATGTTTTTAAAAATGGTTTGACGGAATGAAAAAGTGTTTAAAATATAATGGAGAATACTTCGAAAAGCAATAAATATATTACTTTACATGTAACTTATTTCATTAATGAGTTAATGAGAATTTTGAACAAATTATTAAATAAAAATATAAACCAAAATATCAGTTCGTATCACACTATCTTTCAATCTTTTAATCTTATTTATCTTAAATTTTGTGTTTATTATCCCTGAGTTAGAGATATGATTGTTAAGTATAATTTGTACTTTCCTGTGCGTGTGACCAATGTGGTATCATATGCTTGAAACTGGGTCAATTTATTTATCTGATCGCTATCTCGCATGCTATCCAGTTTGTCAGCTTTATTGTAACTAAAGATGCATTAGGACAACGTTCGAGATATCCAATGCTAACTCTTAAGTTGTACCTACTTAAGAGATAATTTGAATATCTTGTCATTTCGTAAATGGGGCAGGTCTTAACCTGCCCCATTTAGAGTATATACCATATAACATATAAGACCTTAGTCTTATAACATTTTAATATATCATAAATAGGGTTTCAACTTGCACAAAACATGATTTCGTTTTAGAAAAAGAAAATACGTTTCCTATGCTAATTTTATATTGTTTTAGCAATTATGTCGCACATTTGTACACCTAACAAAGCATTAATAAAATTGCCATTTTCTTTCATAACGATGTGTATGTTTTATGAGCATGATAAAATTAACGATTATGTGATAGAGTTTCAAATTTACGCCTTTGTAATAAGTCCGTAGTTATATTGAAGTCCCAATAGAAAGAACATTAAATAAAAAAAAAGCCTTTAAAATTTTCTTAAAATCTAATTTGGACTATTAGGCCCCCTTTAGACAAGTCTTGCATTTTGTCCTTACAATGTTTTAAATCGTTCTTACAAGATAGGATACACTTTTGCCAGACAGTAAAAACCTTACTGTGTTATCCGACCACCTGTCAGCCGAATTTTTTATTTAAATAATAGTCTCTTTTTTAAAGCCCCATTTCTAAACTCTCATATAACTTCTCAAACAACTTGTAACGTATACATATATTTACACTTTTAAGATTACCATATAAGATGGTTATCTAATTCATAATTTTTATATATTTTCAGATTAGCGGGTTTGATAGTACAGTACAATCAAATACGAAACAAGCGCACTTAGCAGTGGCTGGCGTCGAGGAGGTGCGAACGTTGCTAAACCAACTCGACGCCAAGACCAAGGACACGATAGCTAACGTCACGGCCAACTTCAAGAGAGATGACAACATCAGATCAGAAATTGCCGTTTTGAACAATACGCTCACGTCCAAGCTCGTCGCATTGGAGGAGAGGATACAGGAAGTCAGCGTAAGTAAAACCTAGATTTAGTGTTGCAGAATAATTGATCAGTTCCGAGGTAATGTCGCTGTCATTGGGGGGATGTGGAATATTTAAAAATGATAAGCAAAATTATAGCTGTATTATATTTTACCTTCTTTAGATAAATAACAAATAAGTGTATTGTATTGATATTTTTTGTTTACTACAAGGGCATTGTAAAACATTGCTTTCACAACAATGATTTACTTTTATACAACTAATATCAGGCTGTTTGTGAATTATATGAGCGTTCACTCGCCGTTGTCTGATGACATAGTTTTTTGGTATTTTTCCCCGACTACTGTAGAAGGGTAATGTTTTCTGAGAGTATGTATATCTAATACTTTGGCACGCCCTACAGCCTAAACCGTTTAACGGATTAACATACGAAATGTCACAATATTCGTCTTAGTTTTCGAAGTGACATAGGTATTATTTTTGGTTTTGGTTAGTATTTTTAACGCAGTCAGCTGTTTCTTTTATTTGATAATTTCTTGTTCCTTATCATTTTGTTGCATGACCTTAACCGGCGACCGCATATGCACCGCGTAGGTGCGCTTTAGTAATTGATTGGTACATGGCCCCCGGCAAACTATATAATTCGAGCTTTCAGTAGACGCTTGCCTATACCGGCGGTATCACTCAAGCGTATCTCACCAACATTCTTATTATGATTAAATGTACATTTTGTATTTGCAACGAAAAATCTCCCGGTGACAGTAATAGCAAAGTCAAATGTTTATTTCATAGAATTCCGCATTTTTGCTTTAAATAGTTTTTTTAACTTAAAATTATAGATCAACACAATGTGACAAAAGGTTACTTTGTCAAAAATAAAATTATTATAACTAAATAAATACTACTGTGTTGCAAATAGTAAATTGCCAGTGTCTAACTATAATTTACAAATAGTTGAGGCTTGTGAAAATAAATATATATGGCGATACTCTCTCTTCAATACATCGAATCTAACGTAAGCGGAGGAAATATGGGTTTATCATCATACACCTCTTCTGCCTTCTCGAGGAAAATACCTATCTGTGATGTTTATATTCCGTCAATGATATTACAATGTCACGAATCTACTACAATAATCAAATTATATTAACTACGTGTTGGATGTTTCCTGTTGTGACAATTTCATAGTATTATAATATTTATCATGTAATCTATTTGTGGTTTTTACGACGTATGATACGTGGTTCATTCATTATCGTTAACATGATTAAATACTAGCGAATGTCAGATATGTGTTGCAATATCTCTTTTTTGTCACAAATTACTTACCAAGTACCTACGAAGTTACAGCGATTAAGTTTTATAACGGCTTTAAAAAACAAACAAAGAAATGAAGTCCTACGATAATAAATTCATTATCTTTTACAAATAGTACAACAGACTCTAACGTATCTTAACATTAGAAACATTGAAATTATATGCAGGGTCCCTGGGACAATACATCAATACAAATGAATAAAATTGAAGTGTCTGTTTGTAATGTCAAAAAAAAAATTTTTAAGCTCATACAGTTATTTGCACGATAACCATGTCTAAAAATCAGTTTTTAAAATTTTTGTTTGTCTCTGTTTGTTCCGGCTAATCTCCGGAACGGGTGAACCGATTTCCACGGGAGTTTCACTGGCAGATAGCTGGTGTTATATTGAGTTCGGCTACTTTTATTTCGGAAAAATAATTATGGTTCCGCGCAAAATATATAAATATGTACCTGTATATGGTGTACATGTATATGGTGGTGATTTCCGAGAGGAAATGCTCTGAGTTACTAAATCTAATAATTGAATTACCTCGGTCGAATTGAGTCAACTTTTATTGAAGTCGGTTAAAAAGGCATATATACCTATTAGATTTCCGGGGTCTATTTTTATGTCCTATACCATTGGCTTGGTTTATATATTATAATTAAACTAATTTTAAAACTAACTATGGTTGTGTTAATCAATTACTAATATTAGAAGTTACCTTATGAGTTTTTTTTTATATACCAGTTCAACAAGTGAATTGAGATTACCGTGATGTGACCACGATGAGCTTTATTAGAGAAATCCAATCAAGTTTATACATAACTCTTATCTTAGACCTTAACTTGTCCCATTGTCCCACAATTTTTTTTAGCGTGTTCTAACTGTGAAGTAATATGTCAGAAACGAATAAACCACACGATCTTCAGTCACAAGTAGGTCTATTATAGGTGGACCCGGGTATACCCTGCAGACCATAAACACTTGCGCTTTGGTATTATTTAAAAAAAAAACTTAAGATCTTTCCAAATGAAAATAAAATCCATGAAAAATTTGATTAAAAAAATTTAACGTCAAATTATTTTACATCATGTCATGTTTTTTCAAATTCTGCGTAACCTACGTTAATACTTTTTGACGGGCCTGTTGGTTTAGTGGTTAGTGATCCTGACTGCTGAGCCAGAGATCGTGGGTTCGATTCCCACCCAGGACAAATATATATGTGATGAGCACGATCGTTTGTCCTGTGTTTGGGTGTAAATTATTTTAATATATATGTATGTTTATCGGCAGTGCGGTTACCATAGGCCATACCATGAGGAAGGTAGCTGGAATAGACTGGATGCGGCGCACATTGGGAGAGGCCTATTTCCAGCAGTGGACTAGAATAGGCTAATTGATTGATATGTTAACAACGTAGGTCCATTAAAATGCAACTGATTTTATTTGAGTTACCTAACCTATTGACCTTTTCACGGAACTACTTAAAATTGTTTCCTTGTATTAAAATGTCATTGAATGTAATTTTTTTCAATGAGTATTTAAACTTGAATTTAAAGCAGCTCTCTTCTAGAAATTTATGGAAGGAAAACTGTCAACTACTGTCGGTCACACTAAATCTCTGGTAACACACGCCTTTACATGCAAATAGCACCGGTTACCAGGTTTTATCATTATAATTTAATTATTATGATAAAGGTCAGTAGTGACTTCAAACAATTCTTGTCCTAACATCTAATTACAGTCCAATGAATGCCACATTAAGTTAGATACCTACAACAGTTAGAGTGCCTTCGTTCGTTCGTTACGTCTTGGTGAACGTTGAGACTGAATATATTGGTTATATTTTTAGAGGTTTCTTCATTTCAGAGAAGCTATAGTAAAATTCAAAAATCCTGTTCGAGTCAAAGGTCCTTTCACGGTTGCACGTGTGCCGTATGTTAGTATCCAAATGTTAATGACTCATGGTATATCCAAATGTTAATGGCTCATGATGATCGTATGCTGGTTTATCACCGTAGCGATAGAACTGTTAAGACCGATTCACCGATTTTCTACTTGGTTCTAGTAATCTAGTTACTTTTCTACTTACTTACTTCTAGTCCGAAAATGGTCTGGAAACACTATGTCCGTCTCTTACTTCATCCAATCAAAATCATTTATTATTTAATTCTATAACTGAATTAATATTTTTAAATTATTTTTATTGTAGAGTAGGAGTCAAGTCAGTAGCAGTCAATCGTAAAGCTGAGTTGCCTAATACGTAGATCCTATGGAGGTGAACAGGCAAGAAACTGAAAGGACACACTTTATAAAAAAAAATCATTGATGTTAAATTGCTTATAAGTAAAAGTTAAATATTGTTGTCTAAATAAGTTAAATAAAAGAGTCTGGGAAATCCTATCTAATATTATAAATGCGAGTGTTAGTATGTTTGTTACGTTTAAACACCTTAACGCCGATCATCACGCAATTTTCCTTGCACGTTATCAGGGGCAGAGAAAAAAAACATAAAGTACCATACTGGGATAGAAAAATAACTTTTAGATGGTTGACAACATCTATATTAACGCCAACAAAGTGTGCAAAACCTATACTATTTAATACTATACCTGAACTACCCGTCCTGCTGCCGTGAGCATTAACTTGAATGTTCACACCTAGCTTCCCTATAACTCAACCAATTTAAGTGGATAAAAAACGAACGAACCACGTAACTCACTTAGAACCGGAGATCACGTAACTCACTTAGAATCGGAGATATGTAGAAAGAAAGCTATGAAAACAAAAGAAATGTGTAGGAGAAAATCGCGTTTGAATAAAATATGGTAAAGGTCGCGGAAATCGCTCAATTTCCAATGCTTGATGACAACTCTGTGAATCATCTTGGTTTAATAGAACGGCCGGAAGATCTCGTAATAGATTTCATTAAAAAATATTTAGATTATTAAGTATTGTTTTTTAATATTTGTATGATATTTTCAGAAGCCTGTGAGCACAGCAGCGCCAGTGGCAGCGGGCGCGGCATCTAGCGCCGCGCCGCCAGCCAACTCCACCATTACCACCGCCTTACCGCCGGGTGAGTCTTATTGATGGCCTGTTGGTGACTGCTGACCCAGAGGTCATGGGTTCGATTCCTACACAGGACATATGATTGTGTGATGAGCACGATCATTTGTTCACCAGAAACAGAATGTGTCACGACCTTTTATGTCTATATTTACGTACTTATATGGCTATTTATAGACTAGACTTTGTTTCAATACACTCGTGCGTTGGGTTCAGTCTACTAGTTCAATTTATGTTTGCGTTACTAGCCTATTTATTTATTGATTGCTCGTTCTGTTTCTGGGTAATTGTAGGTAATATACAGGTGTATTTGAAAATAGAACACTTACTTAAATCACTGAAAGGGCATGACTCCAGCATGCAGTTACAATAAGAATTGCCTCTCCAGCCAATGCGCCAAGATTACACGTTCCACCTGCTTTTATGAGAAACCTTGGCAAAAATACTTGGAAATTCAAACGGTCATAACTTGTAAACTTATAGGTTTTTTTTTTAATTTTTTTTTTATTGTAACCGCATGATACCCTTTCAGTGATTTAAGTAAGTGTTCTATTTTCGTATTTGAAAATAGAACCATTGTATAATAATAAAATATCACTCCACTATCTATTGAAGCACAGTAGTAGCCATGCCATACAAATTGATCGCGGTTGAAACTGGAAGGTTCTCGCAAGTGAAAAATAAAAGAGAAGCATGGATTTTCTCAAAACTTTTAGATACATACATTTATTTTACCAATAATTTTTTTAATTTGATCCTGAATTGTGAATGAATAAAACTCTTTTTTTTTTTATTAAAAAACCAATAGTTTTTTATTAATAAAAATGAATACCACCCACGAATTTTTTTATTTTAACTATTCTTTTTTTCTTCTTTCAGGAAAACCATCCGTATTACAATGAGAGACCAATCCACAATCTTAACTCGTGAACCTTAAGGGACCTTAAGGGAAGCGACACAAATGCTCAGTCTTGTCTCAACATACGTCCAAAACAAGATTATACGATGTAGACGTTACGAGATAAGTAGACAAACCCTCCAAATATATTAAGGATACCGACTGTTCACTTAACCGTCGAATTGCAGTGACTTCGATCCTGAACGTCGACTTGAGTTTAGAGACTTCGCGTCTTTTGGACGACTTCGATTTATATCGGCGACTTTAAATTGGCCATACAATGTTTAGGTATATTTTCTTTCACTCAAATCCAAATGTGTAAATATTAGTGTTTGTGTACATGGATTTTTTAAAGTACTATACATGTTTAGTGTTTATACTTGTGCTAAGAGTTTAAAAACAAGCTCATTATTTTATTTTTCATCTACGGGATATGGAGTTTATTTTATTTGATATATGCAAGGAGAACACACCAATGCAATAATGGCGTCGAGTGAGAGGTGTACGAATATTGATTGTAAATATTTAATTATAATTGTTAGTTTAAATATGGCGCGTAGTCATGACGCACTGTGTGTGATGTTGTCAATACGAGTGTGAGTTTTATTAATTGTAATAAATTATTGTTAATACATCAGTTATTATTACATAATAAAATTTGTTTTATTAACACCTCATTAGTTTTTTCAAATTGTGTGATAAAACTCGGGAGGATACGGAGAATCTTGAACTCACAGTACCAACATTTAGAGATATATAATTTATGTGACACATAAGCTGTACTTTGTTTAACAGATGTGTATGCGCTTGTAATATATTGTCCCAAAAAAAAACTAACATTTCGCAAATGAAATATCACGAATATTAATAAATAATTAATATTTTGAACGCATCTCCGTTTCCGTATCCGAACGCTTATATCAGTATCCGAACGCTTTAGCCGTAATGATGGGGACTCTCCGGTCTCCGGGAGATTTCCTACTATGCTCTTCGTTCAAATTCGTTCGCGTGCTTTCTCTTGGTAGTTCCGGAATTTGAGAGTCGAGAGTGGATGTGTATTGTAGTTGGGAGGTAACTGCTAACTGAAATAAATTAAAAAAAAAAGACCTAAACATAAACAAACTGGTTTTAAATCCGCGAAATAGTAGACCTGATATTCATTTTCGTATATTGTGTTCGTAAAAGTACTATTCGTTGCATCACTAATTACGAGGCATTATTAGCCTTTTTTTTTCAATAAGGCAGGTAGGTACAGGGTTTAAAAAAGTCATCGTTGATTAGTTAAACGAAATTTAACAATATTTCATCTTATAATATTAAAAATTCACAACATTCAATAAGCAGTTCACTGGATTTACAAATATAATATGTTTCATATAAAGATAACTTTACAAGATTCGTAAATTATAAAGTAAGTATTTGAATGAATATCATAAGATTACACTAGTATAGAAAAAAAGAATTGAAGGGGGCTTATATAGTAATTTTAACATTGGAAAAATAAGACTGATACATTTGCACCTGAGATCGATAATGCAAGTAACGTCTATGTTTTGACAATGCCGATTTTACGGCTAACGTCGGCGAAGGCCTCGACGGCGCGTTGCACGTGCAGCGGCGCGTGCGCGGCGCTGAGCTGCACGCGCACGCGCGCGCCTCCCTTCGGAACCACGGGGTAACTGAACGCTACCACGTATATGCCACGGTCTGAAACACACGGACACATTCTATGTAAATATTTTTAAAATCATACATAACCCCAACCTTATTTAGATGAGTCAGCTGTTCAGTTCAGCCGGCAGTCGCCCGTTGAAAATTAATATTGATGAATAAGTATCTAAGGCGTGTCATGTCGACTGTCACGCTAAGGCCACCAATTATTTCGAAGAGTTGTTATTATTGTAAAGAGGTGATTATTTCCTTTGGTATTGACCTTCCGTGATTACTTAAAAAAATTAAAAAGAGTTAATTCCAAAATATTTATGCTGATAAATTCGTAATTAGGTATGTACGGTAATACTCGGAATTGGATTAAGAGGTTCTCGATTCAAAAGGCAAGAGAATTCAATACGAATGTTAACCCACTCCCGACACGAGCATGTTTATCTTAGTTATAAGAGTTTTAGGTAATTAACATGTTTCCTGCTGCCTTTAAACTAGGCACGTCATAGTTATGAAAAGCTTGGAAAAGTAACAACCTTGATTACAAAACTGTAAGGGGGCTGCTAAAAATGGTTACATATTTTATCTTACCAAGCATTCCACGAGCAAGTTCCACAGCTAACGGCGCATCGCCCACCATGACCGGAACGATGGGATGATCATCTCCGGCCACCGTCAGTCCTGCCGCTTTCATTCCTTCACGGAACACCCTCGTGTTGTCACGCAGACGCTGTCGGAGCTCGCCGCTGTGTTCTACCAGATCTAAAGACTGATGAGAAGAGAATAAAATATTAATCAAGTGATGTCTCAAGAGTTGGTCTTCGCGAATGCCCATACTAGAGGTAAACTGTAACAATACGATGGAAATAGGTTGGTCATTATGATAACTTGTGATTTTGTTAGCTTCGGCAGGTATTGCGATGAAGCGTTTTGCGAATCCACCCCTAAACCTGTATCTGATCAGCCTGGTTGGGTAGTTGGACATAGATACAATTAAATAAACAACAAAACTATTTACATATTTCATGACAATTATTACAAAACAATGTACTTATTTAAGAAAGTGTAGATCAGATTGGATTACAATCTTGTAACTCAAACACCTATCATCTGCTTTTATTCGATGTGAAATTGCTTGCGTCAATGTACAATAAGCTGTCGTAGACCTTAACCTTGATAATTTCTTTACAACGGCATTCTGTATAGCAGTAAGCAGTGGGTATATGATCAGTTTGTAGTTCTATACATATACTTAGGATTAATTTTAACAACTGTATGTCGCGTGATTATTGTTGTTGTTTTTACACAAGTACCTAGGTATCTTCAAAGTTATGCCTTCTCATATTGTTTGTCATGCGAGGTTGTCTGTACTTGATGTCAAGTACAAACAAGCTCGCATGACAATGCTAATACCTATATATTATGTATAACACATTTTGCTTACTGTTAATAAGGAGTAGTTTATTATGTACTGTAGTTATCTATAAACTTGACAGCTGTAGGATGTTCAAAAGATGCATAATAGCCGGTAAGTATATTTAAAGGAAAGAATGTACATATTAAATTTCAACAAACTATTTTGATCGTCATCAATGACAAATCGTGTTCAAATCAATGTCTTCTTGATTGGATTACTTATTACACGTTTTGTGGGTTCTTAGTGTTTTTGCGTTACTAGGTGGTTTTAGGGTTCATTTTATACACCATTTCTTATAGTTCACCAGAAGATACTAAAGTACTGTTATTAAAAGACTGCCGTAAAAGTATACTACTAAACCATAAACTCTTAGTATACTAGCGTAACTAAACTAACCATACATTCTCATTGACACCAGTCAGAATTTCCTTGTCAGTTTCCTATCTAATCTATGTGTACCTACCTTACGATAAGTGTATATACAGTGAACAAAACGCTCAAAATTTAATGAATTACGGTCCAACTTCCACGACCTCTATACCAATCGATAATAAGTTAACCTAAGAATACCTTTAAAGAAGCAGCTACTACGGGCGGAGGAGGTGCGTTAGAGAACAGATAGGGCCTGGAGACGTTCCTCAGTATTGTCACCAGCTCCTTGGGTCCGGTGGTGTATCCACCAGCCGCGCCGCTCACAGCCTTGCCGAGTGTCGAGCAAATGATGTCGACTTGGCCCAACATGCCGCAGTATTCTTCTGTCCCTCTGGAATGTATATTCGTTGTTAAACTACTTTAAAAAAGAGGTGTTGAAAAGTTGTAAAGAAAAGAAAATTTAAACCTTTTTATTTTAAACAACTTATTGTATTAAGGTTTTAGAGAATTACGCGCTTTTGAAGAGGGGAGAGACGTTAATTAACCTCAAAATAGACGAGGCCGCTATTTGAGGTTTTGTGGATTAGTCGTCACACTAATTAGGTAAAAAATAATTTTGTTTACTATTTTTTTGAACATAGAAAAAGACGCCGGAATTGCGCATACACATATATCATCACTTTCTCATTACCTATGTCCTATGTCTCTAAAAATCTAAGTGGGCAATACTGGTTTGAACTCAGTATTAGTAGATGATAAATGATAACATAATGTCTATTAATATTTAGTATTAGTATCGGTCAGTGTTTGTACATATTAGTACCTATAGGTTCACACAACATTGTATGGTGTATATGTTTTACCTGCTACTATACATATAATATATGTACCTATTACCCATAATCTAATGCCCCGGCCTCACTGCAACCTTTGCGACTCATTGAACGAACGACCAAACAAAATTTGTGTACCATATGCACGAAAATTGTAATAAGGAAAATTAAACTACCTAATCTTAATGACCTGTATATTGCAATAATTGGTTGTTATTTTAACTTTCGTCTTGTACTGAGGGTTTAACAACTAAGACGGCAAAGAATCACACGCCTCTCCCCCCTCCAAGATGGTTCACGGTTACCAACGCCTACATGCACTTAGATCGCCAATTATGTCACTGCTGTTTGTTATCCCAATCCCCTAACATGAGCTCTGGTTATCCTAATCACCAGCAGAAAGGGACTCCACTACGCCAGTAGTCAATGTTAACGTGTGACGCTTTCAACGCGTTAACTACTCAACCTGTACGGGCCAACGACCGTACATTTTACCGCGGTCAGCATTTTAGGCAGACAGCCATAATTTTGTTACAAATGCAATTCAGTTTACTTTCAGCAAGCGTATCGTGTACTCATTAGCATATACCATATCATTTAGTGCGTGAATCAATAAAATAGTATACAAATAAAATATCTATCATTTATCAAGCAAATGTACGTGACCCGTACACAACCAATCATCATTAAATTTTGCATACACATTGCCATTGGGATAGAAATCTATGTCCATGTCTTTAATCCAGAAAAAAGTACTGTTGGCAAGGGATAAATAAAAACTTATAATAATAATAACTTTTAATAAAAATAACTTGAGACATTACACGCGGCCGTCTGATCCCGAACTAGGCAGACCTTCTACTATGTTAACCAGACTGCTGATAAACAAACTTACTTGCTTCTAAACACTAGATCGTTCAAATAAGTCTTGAGACTAACTTGGAGATGGCACTCAAATACATTTTTTTTTTAATTTGGGAAAGTACTGGCCATCAAATGATATGTATATCAATTTTTTTTGACAATCGAACAGTTAGATATATTGAGTTACAGCTATTTATGTGACGCTACTTTTGTTATTTTGAAAACAATGGAACAATGGAAAAAACAAGTTTCGTGGGTTGATAAAACATTGTTTCTCAATGGGAAAAAACACCGTCAAGCACAGCAGTCGCTTATAAAATGTTATCCGGAATCTGCTCCGTCTAAACCAACCATTTGTCGGTGGTATGCCGATTTCAAACGCGGTCGTATAGACATAAAATATGATGCTGAACGCTCTGTTCGTCCAAATGAAGCAGTGAGTCAACAAAACATCAACCAAGTCCTGAAAACCGTGAAGAAAGATCGCAAGGTAAAAATGCGCGAGATAACGGAGATAGTGAAGATTTCAACTGGTAGTTTTTTCACTATTTTACATCAAAATTTGGCCATGAAAAGCTTCTTTCCAATTGCGTGCCGCGTTTGCTAACAATGGCTCAAAAGTAACAACGTATCAATGATTCGAAGCTCTGTTTGGTACTGTTCAATAGACATAAAAAGGATTTTTTTACGTCGGTATGTGACAATGGGTGAAACATGGATTCACCATTTTACTCCAGAATCCAATCGGCGTTCAGCAGAATGGATAATGGCAATGAAAGCTTATTTTGACACCAAAGATAAATCGTTCCGCACACATGGAATAAAAAACTTAGAAAACCCGTTAGAGGGACTGTATCGCAGTTGAAGGAGAGTACGTTGATGAATAAAAAATAATTTTATAAAAAAAACTTTGTTTTGGCATTTAATATCGGTACTTATTGAACCACGTACCTACTGTAAATACATATTATGAACTTCTAAATATATACACCCAGACACAGAACAAATGATCATGCTTATCACACAATTGTTTCTACTGTGGGAATCAATCCCACAACCTCTAGATCATCAGTCAGGATCACTAATTACTAGACCAACAGGCTAGTCAATTTAACCTGAATTTAACAAACTCTACATTAATGCGAGCGAATCTGCGGTCAAGATGTATGTTAATCACCTGCCCGTCTCTCCAAAGAATCCAGTGGCATGACTATCGTCTACCACCAGAAGAGCGCGGTATCTATCTGCTAATTCCCTCAATTCCTTCAGTGGTGCCACATTGCCGTCCATGGAGAACACTCCGTCTGTCACGATAAGTTTCACGCGAGCTTCACTGTGTGCCAGCAAGTGTTCTAGCTCTGTAGATAATATAATTACAATTATTTTAATCACTTCATGCCCTCGCTGTTATAAATAGTTAAAGCCTAATCTATTATTGTAAAGCTAAAAAGTTTGTACGTTTTACTTGATAATTTCAAGAACGGTCAATCGAATTAGAAAAATGCATTAAAATTTGTTGAGGAAGGTTGTAGGCGATGCAACATCACTTTATACTTCGATTCATGGAGGAGGAGCGGAAGCCGTAACCACATCCATTCATATATATGTAGCTTTGGTTTTGGTGGTATTACCTAATTGCACGGCTGCAATAGCGGTATACATTATGAGCACATTTGTATACTTACTTAGACGCAAAATCGACCGTATACTAGTTGAAAAAGTACGTAAAAATCATAGTTATCGTGAACAAACATCATCTTACCCAAAAAAAAACCTTCAGTGCTTGAAGCTGCTAAATAAATCCTACCTTTTAGTAAATTAATAAGATTATTTAGTTAGTAAAGTTCTTGATAATATTTGGGTCAAGGCTCTGAAAGAGCCCAGAATGGACTTTGGTCTCTCCTTCATATCATTAGCTACAAAAGGAGTTAAGTGAATAGAGTGAAGCTAACATACCATTTATATCCCTGTGCGGATAGCGGAACTTCTTTGCTTTACAAAGTCTAACGCCGTCTATGATTGAAGCGTGATTTAGAGCGTCGGAATAGACGGCGTCTTCTGGTGTCAGAATAGCTTCGAATAGACCCGCATTAGCGTCAAAGCAGGAACCATAAAGGATAGTATCTTCACGACCATGGAACTGAGATAGACGGTCCTCCAATTCCTATTGTAATGACAAAATCATTCATTAGATTGTTACAACTGGTTTGAATTTGATTGTCAGGTAAAATAGCATAATCGTACGAGGGTACATATTTTCCTTCCTACCCTTTTTACTAATACGCCTCAAAAACGCGCCCATATCAATGCGTTGTTTAATGTTTGAAAAACTCATGCCACATAAAATATATGACTTAATGTTTTTTCTCAAGTGAATAGACGACACACGCAATCCTCGTCCTTGTCCTTATTTAAATGTGAGGGGTCTTTCAAAGTCATTCCATTAAAGTGTATAATAATGTACTTTTGGTTTTTATTGATAATTCACAATATTTGGTTGGTCGCCCACTTAAATAGCAGATTATATTAATCATTCGAGAACCGCTCCTTCATCGTTAAAGAAAAGAAGCAGTTTTCTCTATTTCGGGAACCGCTACATAGCTACTGTAGTCTTACGAATCGACGCGACGTGTTGATGTCATGGCCACGCTGTTAAGGCTACTTATCAATATGAAGTGTTAACAGTACCTATTACTTATTATTTACTTCAGTTCAACAAATTGTAGGTATTTAAGTAATTATGTACATTGTAAAGTCACAGTTCATCCTCATTTGTCTCTTGTTTCTTTCATTTACATTCATATCTATTTGACCAGGCTAACTTAATTAGTATAGGCTTATACTTGCCTTATGTAAAGTTTGGGTTCCACAAATGAACCGAACAGAACTAAGACCAGCTCCATATTTTTTCAAGCCTTCCCTTGCAGCCTCGACAACCTCAGGGTGATTCTGTGAACGAACAACTCCTGTTAACAACCATCTGACTGTGAAGAAGGCGGATTTTCGAAACTTTGTCAACTAATTAACAGGTTGTTATAGTGGTAATTTAGTACCTAGCTGTAGTACCCACTAGCTATTTAGTAGCTAAATAGACGGTGATGGGTGAAGAATCCTTTCGCTGAAGAATCTAACCAAAATATTTAACACGTCTTTTTTTTTAAATTTTGAAATAGAACAGACCTGTGGAAGGTACAACCACCCCCATTTTATTTGCATGTTAGTTTTTACGAGGAAGAACAGAAAGAGAGAAACCCTGTTCTAACGCAATTCGCTCGTCAGCTTCCAATCTACTAAGATTAAACTGGGTTAAATAAACCTTTCATTACGATATGCATTAATACTATACATGGAGGGATAAAAATAGGTACTTACCGAAAGACCTAAATAGTTATTGGCGCAGAAGTTGAGAAACTCCTTTTCGGAACCCTTGACTTTGACCTGAAAAAAAGAATACTTGTATAGGTTAGAATTTTAATGTGGTAAAAGCAGTGTTTAGTGTACTAGCTCGTGTCGACAAAACTACTTATGTAATGTTAATGGTTCTTGTTTCTCTAATTAAACACATCTTGGTTAATTTTCTATAGAGGTGGAGTGCTTTTTAAACCATCATATTTCCGCCTAGAAGCTTAAAAGCCTCTGCAAATAATCGCAGGCCTTACGAAGAGTTCAGTGATGCACTGACTTTAAGTACGATAATAGGTTTTTTCTTCATCAATACAACAACGAAACAGAAACCGCCGATGATTCGTGATTTATTTAATTCGTGTGTCAGTCAGTCAGCGTATAGCGTCTGGGGACTGCGCTACGGTATTTACGTCGGCGTCGCAAAAAATCGAATTAATTTCAAAGTATTTTATTTTGCTGAAATGTGTCAGTAGCAACTTTAGTAAAAATCGAATCGAGGTTTTAATCAACTGTGCGACAACACGGCCAGGGTTGTAACATGAGTCGTAGGCATCGGATTAATGTTTTAATTACTTAATACGTTGTTATGCCTACGTATGCATTCAACTGCAATTATTTCTAAAAAACATTTTACTATAATGTTCTTATGTCTCATGCTTTTAGCTATTTTTTAAACACTAGGTTTTTTTGTTTTTATTGGAGTGGAGTTCTAACAGCTCTAATACTATTAAGACACAAAACAAGCTCGATAGCTCTATGTCTGCGCTTCGCCAACACATAAGGTGCTGTGTTTACATTTCGTGAACAAAAATAACCAGCCCATATGTTTTTCTTATCCTTGAACTCAATTGTTGATACCAAAATGCTCAAAATGACTTAAGTGTCAATTCTAAGACCTTGCCATTTAAATTACATACATATGTAAATACGTATATGACCAAATTCTTATGTCGAAACAATAATAATATATGAATTTTGAGCTTGGATTAAAAATAAACTTTAGTCAATCATCTCAAAGGGACTTTTAATTACAAAGGTATAATCAACATATCAGAGTCGTGTACTTTTGCCGCGTTACCTCTGAGATTACTGAACATAAATGTTGAAAACAAAACGAAATAAAATATTATGGCTGCCAACCAAACCAGCTACATAAGTATATGGCCAAAGAATAAAAGAATCACTGCAGACACACTCTCAATGATATGTCCTTATTATAAGCAACAGCTTACTGCCTTTATTAGTTTCTTTAAATCTTTAATTACAACATGGACTCATGATGGCGTTATCAACTGCTACCCTAAGTGGAATTTGTAGATGCTATTCCAACTGCTTGTGATTGTGTAGCTGCAGTTTGAGTCCGTTTCTTATATTCGTAAAGTTATGATACGAGAGGGCGATAGAAATATTTTTCTTGATCATCTCTACTGTCATTAAGAAAACTGATTACCTTGACATCCTGCGGTGAAGTAAGTACTCTCTCATGTTTCCAAGTTTTGGCTTTTTTGATCTCTCGTAAGCGATCCTCGAGCACCTCCCGCAGTATTGCTACTCCTGGTCGATCCTTCTGCTGTAACTCGTGCAACTGACGAGTCTGGGTTCCATTGATAACTGAAAAAAAAAACGTATTGTTTTTATTTGAAGCTACTTCACAAATTAACAGTTTATCGGACATGCACATATAGTAGGTTCACCGTGCCTCATTGGTTATCCTTTATAACCCGTAATTTTTTGTCCTTTGTAGGTCACAATCCATCTAATGGTAAGCGCCTCTAAACTTTCGCAATTCATCATTCACGTACTGTTAATCCTATTTCCCAACATAAATGAGTCTTCTACAGTGTTGTGTCCTTGTTGGAAAATAGGTTGTTATAAGAACTGGAACACAACTTACCAATGGATGCCTCTATAGTCGAACAGCTTAATATAAATAAATATAAATATATATATATATATATATATATATATATATATATATATATATATATATATATATATATATATATTATATATATATATATATATATATATATATATTATATATATATATTATATATATATATATATATATATATATATATATATATATATATATATATATATAATATACCTATGGTTTTAATTGATCTTATGGAATCGATACTTTACACGGTGATAATTTTTTTTTGTGTTTACTTTTAAATAAACTGTATTTAATTATCTATTAAACACAAATTATTTCAATAAACTAGCATTATTAGCTGCCGAGATTTCCAGTATATATAAAGTAAAAATGTTGAAGTCACTTAATTAACTAAAACCCCCGACTTCTTGGATATTTCTGTTAAATTACTTAAAAATATAATTTATATGTATATAGCACCGTATTTAGCTGCATTCTCAAAAGAGATTGCGATTTTTTTTTATTTGTACGTGGAGGTTAATCCATTTCCGCACCAGTTCACTGCACCTATTTCAAAACTTATTTTTTTATTTCAAGGTAAGCTTTTCAAGATGGATATAATAGTTACTATTTAATAATATCTCTACCAATGCAGCTCATTATTAATTTAATAAACGTAATTCCGTTGATTGAAAATCTAGATCTCACTGTCCTAAATAATCATTAAGAACTCAAACGTATCTAAACGCTTAAGTTATGATGATTTCTATATTATTCGGAGATGCTAGCTGCTAAATAAAAAATATATAAAAAAGTATTCAACCGAATTGAGAACCTCCTCCTTTTCGTGTATCCACAAATGGGTTATACAGTGTCTTCAACCTTTGGGTGTCCTCTTTTAATGGTATGCCAATGAATGCTCTTGAACTATAAGGTACCAGTGAGGACTATTATATTACTAACTATGTCTATTATTGGTGTAAGTATACCTAACAATCTCAGGACCTTCCTTTTTACTCTTTAATAGTGTACCTACCTAATTAATTCCGGAGAAATAGTGTGGGCATTTATTGCAAAGTTTTCTAAGTGACTTTAACTATTACATCGCAAGCTGAAAATCTTTATAATGGGACATAAATGAATAGGTAGAGATACTTTTGTTTTCGTTGTTATTTAAGCGAACGAAAGCGCTAAGAGCATCTACATTTGATATGCATTGCCTACCTAACAATGTTTTAAACTTCAGGTTACGTAACCATACTTAAAATTTACATTCTAGTAGGTATTACCTACTTGCATGCTGTTGTTCTCCGCTTTCAAATACATAGGCCTAATGTCAAAACGGCAACATGTTTTGTAATCTGTAAATAACAGTTAACTGTTATCTGTATGTATAGGGCTCAGTTGATTATATTGCAATTTCTATGTACAAGGCCGAATCAGATAAACCGCTAATTATGCATTGTTGGTTCACGAGCAAAGATAGAAGCGAAAACCATTGACAGTCGAAATAATTTAGAAGAACGAGATAGAAGTTGTCGTGAATATATATAACTGGACACATAAGAGACAAAGAATTATAGGTTGTTGGTACTGTCGTTGTTTTGTGTACGTACATACTTAATTCATAAAGACACAGAGTAGTCTCTTTACAGTCCTTTATGCCTCTCGGTAAGTAAGTTTTTTTGAATGTCTTTTTCTGTTTGTTGGCTTATTAAAGCCAACATACAAAACTAAGTTAAAATAAGTACTTAAATTTATTGAATAAACACGTCATCCTGTGAATAAACAAACAATGCTTGCGTTCTTAAATATTTTATGATCTTGTAATCAGCACTGTTTTCCTCAATCTGCGTTGCTGACATACCTAAGTACTAATTAAAGGTCGATCCTACAGATTATCTCTACACTCTAAAGTTCCTTATACAGGTGTTCTAAGTTTCCAAAAAATTAGGCGCACAATCAGAAACTAAAACCAACAACCAACCTTATACTTACTGAATGAATACTCAAAAGCAACAACAAGACGTCATTCTAATACTGATTCTGTCTCTCCTATACAACTTGTTACAGTGACAACACGAGTCTTAAACTCGTGTTATAATTGAGTTCAGTTTGAGTATTCAGCCTTTATATACCCGGAATTAATGAAATGTTAAATAAACCTGTAGTAGTTCTACAAAAAGGCGTCACAACATTCACAACACAGCACAGCAAGGTCGTTGAAAAAAAAAAACTTTCCCATTTTACACACGCACTCAATCATCTAATAGTTATAATGCTTACACACACACACGCACACAAAAAAGTCATAGGTCTGATTGTTTTTACTAATATACTATAAAGGAAAATAAGTGTTAATAATTTTATTAGTATTCGTGGTTGCACACTTACAGTTGCGCAGGAGTGTAGAGCGTAGCGCCATAGCGTCGAATGGAGGCGCGGCACCGGCCGGCGCGGCGCGGGCGATGTCGACCGCTTTTTAGTAGACCAGTCACGCAGGTTACTGGTTTTGTACATAATATATAATTTGTTTTCGTTGCGGTCGAATATGTATACTACATTGTTGGAGTGAGACGTAATACTACTATTGTTGTACGGAGACTCTTGTTATAAAATTTAAGAAATATTACACTTTATCAGTCATACATACTCCATGTATGACTGATAAAGTGTTAACATAATATAGTATAGTTATGCTATATGTCGATTGTTTTGTTTAATTTAAGGGCAGGTATGTTTGTATCTACATGATCTACGTCTTTCACCACCACAACCAAGAAGCGTGTGGAAGTTTCAACCAAAGCAAATTTAGGTACCTGACAAAAAGTGTCATGATCCCAATGTGGGTATACCCCAATTATTAGTAGGTACCCTACATGTACATACACAAAATCACGGCGGCAATCTAAATTAGGTTTGGCTGTTTCGTTGCAGCCATGTTCGTTATGGAAGTCTTAATAGGGATAGAATTAAACCAATGGTCAGAGGCTAACCCATCGCCCAATGCCATTATATTAAGCTATACAATAAATTATATAAAGAAATGCAACATACAAAAGGGCATAATCCTTTAGTCGCCTACGACGGCGACGTGCCCCAAACAATCAACAATAGATATCTCATATATTATGACTACCTACCTACCCTTATATCCAAATACAGTTTCACACGACTAGACCTCTTGGAAACTGTAATAAGTTTTTAAATTGCAGAGTTTTCGAGAGCTGCGCCCATACAAAAGTTTCGTTTAACAATAGTGGCGGAAGGTGATTTCTCGCGACCCTCATTTCATACTCTTTTTCATACAACAAACTCCATAAAAAGATTATAAGATGGGGGGCACTACCTTACAAGCACTTTTAAGCGTCGTCGCGTCGGTCCCGGGTGCCATACAAACATCTGTGGCATTCGGTATGGGTAGTTGAAGCCCTAAAAAGTTCGACAACCTGGTCTAACTACAGAACTTCGATATCGCCTAGTATATTTGCTTTGCTGATGGCAGTTGCTCCACGTAAAATATCAAAGTTCGGCCGTATCGTAGTTAGACTGAAAGCCGAACCCAACTTAGTTGGGAAAAGGTGCGGAGGAGGATGACTACTTATCTTACAAGTGCCCTCACACCTTGCACATAAAAAAAACAGAAAATGAAAGTAATTGTAAACACAAAGTCATACAGTACAGACAATCGTGATTTATATCAACAAGTCTAAAGTGTTTAAGTAAGAATTTATTTTTAATCCGATATTTCGATGCTTCAGATGTTTTACTGTCGAGAACTTTGTAAGTAGTAGGTACGTATTATATATTATGTTACATATGTATGTACCTCAATTTTACCGGCACGATAGAGGTCGCAATTATGCACCGATTGCTGTCAAACTTGGACGACAAATCAACAGGGCAAAAATGAAGGTTAAGTTCGTGAATGGGGAATATTACCCAAAAGGGAGGGACTGGGGGCAGATTTTTAAAATTCAGTTTTTTCAGGATAACTTTTTCCTATGGAAATTTTTTGGACCGTTTACATTAATAGCATGCCCATAGTAAATACGAACATTTTTTAATATGAACCTTAAATGATTCCATCCTTAACTTGGGGAGGGGGGGGGTAACCAAAATTAGTTGTAAAAAAATTCGTAGCTCCGAAACTGTAAACTGTAAGCAATTTTTTTTATTTCACTCTACAATGTAGACATTTAAAGTTTTTAATGCGACTTATATTTTTGGAGATAAAAATAAAAAAAGCACAAAATCTACCTCTGCGGGCCTGCTGCGGGCCCGGTTTTTTTGTTATAAAGTTAGGTAAATATACATAGCTTCTTTAACATAGTTAGCAGCTCACTTACATCACTCTGAAGCGAATGAGAGGACAGTGTTAAGTAAACCAAAGAGCACATCCTTCACACAAATATGCTGCTTTCGGTATGCTAATACATAGTAACATCACACTTGTTTAAAAACAAAGGTTAGAAAATAAATTAGGTATCATTATTTCGTGCTGTCGTCGTGTTAGGGGAGAATGGGGTAATGGGAGTCACTTAAGCAAGAATCAAGAAATAATCAAAGTTAATTAAGTAGACTTTATTGTAACTACAGTTGTACTTACTATGCTTATTTAACTATCAGTCTGAAAAGTCTTTTTAGTTTGGGAATTATCATTGGGTAGTAATTTAACTTAAAAAAAAAATTGCTTTGACCACCATTGTCCTCATGTGTGGGTAATTGTGGTCATCGCGTTGGTATTGAGATTCATTTCATCTTCAGCAATTATCGCATACATAACCTTCTGGCGAATCCCATCCGGTGCAGTCTACATGTGCCAACTGTCCACACGAAGTGCATCTATACCACATCTAGTTGTTGCGGCCAAACTCATCTCAAATTAAGCAACTATAATCATCGTCTTCTGCGTCATCGTCGCAAATGTTAGAAAGGCTCATGTCCATCTCTGAGGTCCACCTCAGAGATGGACATGAGCCTTTCTTAGAGGACACAGTCTCTTTGCCTTGTCTACATTGGAAGCAACTTATCGATCAAAGATGATGAGTTTGAACTTGTATCAATTTGAGGATTCAGTGCTGTCTCTGGCTGTAATACTGAGTGATGTAGATTGGGTTGGGTCACAGATTGTTGACGTATGAGTTACAGCCGTTGGAACCGTTATAGATATGGAGCAATCTTGAACGACGACTTCTGAGTCGTTTAGAATTTCAGATACAATGAAATCTTCTGCAGAGAATATGTTTGGATTCATTGGAAAAATTCCATTTGCATGAAAGCCCGATTCTCTTTTGCTGATTGAAGCCACAGCTGAATATGCATTTTCTATGAAAAATTAACAAAGGCTTTCCCCCGTTCCCAACTGGTTATAGAACAAACTATTTTTTGGCCTTTGGAGGCCAAAATCTTCCCAGGATCTGGTACGGGGGAGATCCCGGTCTCGTCACAATTATATATATTCTTGGGAATAAACTTATGTTTAGCCATCACCTCGGTCTGCTAGTCTTCTCCACTTCGGGACTAAAAACAGGAAGCCTTCCAAGACGTGGCGTGGGTTAGAAATTTTTTGCTTTTTAAACCGCTTTCGAAGAGTCGGAAACGGAATAATCATTGATTTGACAGCTTTTCTCATTGACATTCCTTGTTATAGAAGATCTTCTGCTTTTACCAGAGTGTCAGAAGACTATTTTGCCTTGTCTTTTGATCTAGGGCGTGAAAAGAAAAGATTGGTGAAAAACAAAAACAATGCGGGCAATGGGGGTCAACTGACTCTGAACGGTATAAAATAAAAAAAATCCAAAATAAATAATTTATTAAGTTGTTCAGTGAAAATGTCTTACGATAGTATTTTTTAGGGTTTAAGCTATCAAAAATAATCATTGAATTATTAAAATGGTCTAAAATGAACGACTCACCTTCTATTATGTGCACACGTAAAATTATAAAGAAAGTGCGGAAAAACGTATTAAGACCGTCACAAGCAAATGCTCTTGGCAATCTGAGTGGGCGATCGAGTGGGAGCGGGGCGTAGTATGGTAGACTGTTTCCGCGTGTACTCTCTCATCGATGTCTATTAATTATGTTATTATTGTATTGACCACCATTGCCCACTGACTCCCATTGCTGTTCTCCTGTTCGCCTGTTCTCCCCTAAATAGTTTTAAGTTCACTTTATACATTAAAATGATCTTTGTGTTCCAGTTTCGAGAAGTTGATATACTGTATTGATATTACAATCAAATTATGGAAATCGAGGTTATTACTCTATTCATATGGTAGCTGTTAAGGCAGTCATAGCTGCAATTTTAATCGTTGATACTTCATTACTTCGTACGAGATTGTGGAGAGTTGGATTGAATCGAGGAGCAATTCATTATGCACGAGTCCCTGTACATCTAGCCTACCTACGAGATATATATATACTATCTACGAGAAGGGTATCCATGTGAACCAGACTCAAGGCAGTATGCGTGCACTTGTCTTTACTCAGAGATTTATTACCTAGGTTATATAGGGCCCTGACAAAACACCGTGAACTCAACCCTTATTCTAGTAGGGTTCATTCCGTAATGAAGTGGTATACTTCATTACATCGGACTGAAGCGACAGAAAATGGAGGATGTACGTCTGATTAGGGGTCCTCAATCAATATAAATATTTCACACATTTTTTGATATTATAGATTTTTTTACTCGCTCTCCTGCCTGGTACACACTTATAGTGAGTCACAATTGTAGTTAATAAGTTTACACTATAAATAATTGCAAAGAAGAGCCACGTATCTAGCGTTTGCCCCCTAAACGAGCAGACGGGTCAGCTGATGGTAAATGACTACCGCCGCCCATGGGCACCTGTAACTCAAGAGTCACAAGTACGTTGCCGCCCTTTTAGGTGGGAATAGGGGAAGAGGGGGAGAGGGGGATTTGAGGGGAAGAGAGGGGGGAGAGGGGAAGGGGTTAGGGCTTCCATAACATTAAAAAAAATAATTTAGACCCGAATAATTGATCTGGCTTTTTTCAGTTCCTTAAATATCTAACTTAAAGGTATGAAAATTTCAAAATGCCTCAAAAACATTTTTTTAATAAAAAGTATCCTTTTTAAAAAACTCTAAGTTTGGTAGGGGGGCGCTAGCCTTTAGCCAGACCTCGACTTTATTATTAAGGGTCTGGCGAGGACTATTACAAAACTTTTCATAGTGCCTCAAGAACCTACCCTAAATGGTTCACCAGCTCTCCTACTAATTTTTCCTGAATAAAATACCTCCTCCTACTATTTTCCGGCCCTATGTCGTTTTCTTTATCCTTGACCACGTGCATGCAAAACTTCATAAAGATCGGTTGAGTAGTCATTACATATTATAAAACAAAGTCCACCGCCGCGTCTGTCTGTCTGTCTGTTCGCGATAAACTGAAAAATTACTGAACGGATTTTCATGCGGTTTTCACTTATAGACAGAGTGATTAATGAGGAAGGTTTAGGTGTATAATTTGTTAACGTTTTGTGTAAATTGGTTGAAATATGATGATGATTGTTGAGAAGGCTAACTACTACCTGTGCGCGAAGCCGGGGCGGGTTGCTAGTAATAAGTATTTGTTAGGATAATGCTGATACGAATAACTAGCAGATGGGCGGGCTAGTTACTTTCATCAAACAGTTTCGATGTTATTTGTTGGATTCATATTACTAATAAACATAATAACAAATAAAATAAATAATTACAACCTCGTGTTATAAACTTATAACCTCGTGTTGACCGACGTAACTGGGATCTGCAAGGTTCCGGAAGAGTTAAAAAGTCGAGTCGAGTACATGTCATCTTAATCATATCATGCTCTTTGATTATACGAGGGCGGCACTGAAAATTTCGGGAATCAAGGAAGTGACACAACATTACTTGACACTGCTGCTGCTGCACTAAAAGTATCGGGAATGGAATGTCAGCCTATGTATACATAGGCTGCACTAAAAGTATCGGGAATGGAATGTCAGCCTATGTATACATAGGCTGCACTAAAAGTATCGGGAATGGAAAAATCGAATACCATTTATTTATTTAAAAAAAGATTCTCGGTCTTATCACAAGGTTTTGTCAAACTTGTTTAGTCGTTGAGAAAATGGAATTGACTAGAGAAAATACAAGAGCGATGATTTCTTATTACTTTCGAAGTGGTTTAACGCAAAAACAGTGTGTTGACCGGATGATTTCTGCATTTGGTGATGAAGCCCCATCCAAAACCACATTTTATCGCTGATTTGCTGAATTGCAACGTGGACGTGTCAACCTCAGTGATGATCCCCGTCAAGGTCGTCCAAAAACTGCAGTCACCCAACAAAACGTTGATGCTGTGCGTAAGCTGATTGAGGGAGATCGACATGTGACATACCGCGAAATTCAGGCAACTTTAGACATTGGCATGAGTCAAATACAAATAATCTTGCATGAACAATTAGGTGTAAAAAAGTAGTTTTCCCGATGGATACCGCATTCGCTCTGTGAAGAGCAAAAAGCGGCTCGCGTTACTTATTGCGTCAGAACTCTCGAAAGATTCCACGCAGGATCCTCAAATGCTGTATACAACATCGTATCAGGGGACGAATCCTGGATATACGCGTACGAACCCGAAACAAAAAACCAGTCACGAGTTTGGGTGTTCGAAAATGAGTTAAAGCCAACAAAAATTGTTCGTCCACGGAGTGTTGCAAAAAAAATGGTGGCCACGTTTGTCTCCAAAACCGGCCATGTTGCGACTATTTCTCTTGAGGGACAAAGAACGGTTAATGCAGAATGGTATGCTAGCATTTGTTTGCCACAGGTCGTTTCTGAACTCCGTAAAGAGAACTGCAACCCTCGTATCATCGTCCATCACAACAATGCGAGTTCTCACACCGCGCACAGAACAAAAAAGTTTTTAAAGCAAGAAAACACAGAATTATTAGACCATCCGCCGTACAGCCCCGACCTAAGCCCTAATGATTCCTATACTTTCCCTAAAATAAAGAATAAATTGCGTGGTCAGAGATTTTCATCACCTGAAGAAGCTACAAAACGGCTATCTTGGAGACCCAACTTCCGAATGGAATGGTTGCTTCAATTTGATTGGTTCCATCGTATGGAAAAATGTGTCAAATTTCGCGGAGAATACTTCGAAAAGCAATAAATACATTTTTAAATAGTAATGTTGTGTCACTTCCTTGATTCCCGATATACAAAGATCATGCTATAATAAGAGTGATTTTTTTGACATATTATAGGTAGGTATCACAGATCAAGGGTAGGTATAATATTAAAAAGACGGCAAAGCGTAAGTGATACTCCATTGTGATTTGTCTCCAGATCTAGTGGTGTAACAAAGAACAGAACAGTACAAGGAAGCGATGTTTTGCTCGATTGCTAAGCATTGTGCATATAGGTAAGTACTGCATATAGGTTTACCGTTTGATTTTTTGACTTCACAATAAATGCTAGCTAGAACGCAAGTCAGTATACCTTTACCACAGATAACATAATCCTTTACAGACTGATGTGGGTAATATCAATTTATCAAGATCTAATAACGCTGATTGTTTAGAAAATAAATTTTCAATGTACTACGTGATTCGGCTGTTTTCCCTTAGTGATCATCACTAGATATTATAAAACAAAGTCCTCCGCCGCGTCTGATTGTCAGTCTGTCTGTTCGCGATAAACTAAAAAACTACTGAACGGATTTTCATGCGGTGAGGAAGTACCCGTGCGAAGCCGGGGCAGGTTGCTAGTGCTTGATAAAGATATTTAGCTAACTATATTTGACTAGCTGTGCCCGCGACTTCGTCCGCGTGGAATAGTGTCTTTGGGTAGAATTTTTAATTATTTATTTAATTTAATTGGCAATACTTCCATACAAATTTTCATTCCCACTTTTCAACCCCTTACATCCTTTTTTTCGCATTAAAATGTACCTTATGTCCTTTCTCAGGCTCTAGACTATCTGTGTACCAAATTTCATTTAAATTGGTTCAGTAGTTTTGGCGTGAAAGGCGACAGACAGACAGACAGAGTTACTTTTGCAGTTATAATATTAGTAAGGATTATATTTTTAAATATGATCACCCACTTCTATCAAACTTGCAAAGACTTCAAGATTATTTAATTACGTTATTAAACCTAATTACTGTTATTCCTCTATAGAATGCGATTAAATTGCTGCTTTTGTCAAACTAAAATGATTGACCTTGTTTTTAGGGTTCCGTACCACAAATGGAAGAAACAACATTAAAAAAAATCCAATTAACACGCTTTAATAGATAACCAAACTTAAAAGTAGAAAATAATTTTAAATAAATATAAATTAAGAATAATTTAGCCTGGGGTGCTTAATGTCAATTGTTATCTTAACATATATATTTCTTCTGTACGTGTGTAGGTCACTGAACTCCTCCTAAACGGCTGGACGGATTTTAATGAAATTTTTGGTGTGGCTGCAGGTGGATTTGAGAATGGTTTAGATTTACAATGGGACCCGGTAGATGGCGTTGCGATAGGGTCACAGGAATAATATTTTTTACGTTTCGGCAGGACAACGTCTGCGTCAGACGACTGATCAAAGCGCGTCAAGTATGATCAAGCTGCGTCAAACCAGATTAAGCCGCGTCAAGCCATATCAAGCCACGTCAGGATGCGTCAAGCCAGATCCAGCCGCGTCAAACTGTGTCAAGCCAGATCAAGCTGCGTCAAGCCAGACCAAGCAGCGTCGAGCCTGATCAAGCGGCGTCAAGCTGCGTCAAGCCTGAAAATACCTTATTTTTAGACTACCTATCTCAACAGGTTTTAGCATTTTCCGTAGATCCTTTTAAACCCTTTGATTTCTGAATTTACAGTTGTTTTTTAGGGTTCCATTCTTTAAAAGGAAACAACACCCTTATAGGATCACATTGTTGTCCGTCTGTCTATCTATCTGTTAAGACCCTTTTTCTCAGGAACCCGTAGAGACATCATGTTGAAGTTAACATCAAATAGTTATGTCTACCGTTTCTTGAAGGTGTAAAGCTTCTAATTCAACGCAATCAAAAGATTCGGCCACAGAAATCTAAATAAGGTAATAGAAGTGCTATGAACGCGTAAACTTGTCGCCGCGCTGGTGATTCAGACGCCACCAGTGCACAATGTTACGCTCAGTTACTCGTAAAACTTTGTCTCGGCAAGTGCGGTTGTAAAAATGGTGTTTTGCAGCATTGCTCACTGCGACAATTCGTCTACTACGTGTAATTACACTAATCAAGGGATAACATTTGGATATCTTTCATCGGTAAGTGTTTTCTTTTGGTAATATTGCTGTTTTTGATAAAAGTACATTTTAAAACATAACTCTACCAATAAATAGTACGACTGGCATCATTTTTGGCTTTATTTCTACTTACTATTACATTGCCCGTTGTGTTGAATGCTATCCGACAGTTTGGTTTTATAAAAAAAAATGTATAATGCAATGAATAATAGTGTCGGCTTTAGCGTTTCTAGTGACACGGTCACAGAGAATCGTCGCGACCTAGAGATGTGCTAAATGATATTAGGATACCTACAGCAGTACTCACAAATTGTACATTTTACATTAAAAGATAAAAGTGAAACATGAAAAAAAAATTCTTAAGGGAATATATTATTTTATTGGTTTATTTCATTTATTTTAGATTCCCGTAGAATGTAGATATGAAAGACAAGTGGATATATGCCTCGGGAAAAAAAAGTTAGTTCCTCACACCTGATAGTCGGATTTATTCGATTCATTTTACTGAGGATGGCTTCAATATATCAACAAAACAACGTACTCTGTTAAAATCTGCAGTACCTACAATTAACACATGGAACTTGTTCAATGTAGTAAGTTCAGGTTTATATTGTTTTAACCGATTTAATAAAAAAGTAAATAAATACTTTGAAACTGTCGATGCCAGAATAACGTGAAGTTCTTTTTATATATTTGATGCCATACATTTTCACCAATATGATCAGTCCCCGACTGATAACCATGTCATTCATTTAATTAAATGTGATATCCGCCTTAATTGTTAAGCAAAAATTTAATTTGTTCCAAAAAGGCAGTTATTTAATCAATATCTTCATTTTAAATGACAGTAATTTTTAATACTTCATCTTTTTATAATTTTTGTAAAGAATAAATTATATTTAACAATAAAGCACGGACCCACTAATAACTTTCTTCTATTATTTCTTGGCTCCCTGGTATTACAGTATTACCCGTAGTCAAGCCCTAGTGCAGATTACGCAATCACTACAACAAATGCAGAATCGTCGCGACCTAGAGATGTGCTAAACGATATTAGGATATTGTGTGAAGTGAGCGGACCAATACGACGTAATATCAATCTTAGTGAATACTCATAAGGCTTAGTTCAGTTTGGATAACATTCTCGGTGCATATGTATGCGTGATTGTGTAGTTATTATTTATGTATGTAGATGTAGCCCCGCCCTGGCGACATGCGTTCTCGACAGATCGCAGCGCTACATACCATTTCTATTACCTTATTTAGATTTCTGTGGATTCGGCCATTTAAGCCTTATATTATTTAACCGAATCTGAACATTTCTCAGGTAAATCAAAACCTATAGGGATCTTCCCATTGGCCTAGATTCATGAAATTTGATAAGAAGCAACGTCTTATAGCATAAGTAAAGGAAAAAATTGAAAATCGTTTGTTGTTATATCACATAGTAGGTACATTTTTTTTTTGTTTTTACAAACTTAAATTTTGCGCTTGGAAAGTTGGCTCTGTCTTAAATGGATGTATGGGAGAGTATTCCTAAAACTACAAAGTGAACTTTGTCTATCGGAAAAAACGGGCAAAAATCTTCGAGAATTGATTCCCGAGATGGGCGTAGTATCTACATAGAAGTTTGTTTGCTTACGGAACCCTCGGTGCGCGAGTCAGACTTGCATTTGTCCGGTTTTTTATTATTATATTATTTTTATTTACCATTTGGTTTTTCATGTGTTTGTTTTACTGAAGCTAAACTGATGTCAGTGACTGACATTGACGTCATGACGTGTAGTTTTTTGTACGCATTAAGAAAAGTACTCGATACTTTTACGAGCACGATACTTTTTTTCGATACTACTCATGAGTACAGTATTGATACTTTCTATTCGATACCGTGTAAGCAGAGTAAACATGGTATACTATCGTAAAATATATTATGTTTATGAGCGTGAAGCAAAGAGTGTACAAACACTACGTACGTGAAGTGCGGCGGTAACGCAGTGTTTGTAACCCTGGTATACTAAGTTGATGGTTTGTAAACTTTTTGGCGTAGTGTTGTTACTCAGAGCAATAATTTGCTCTTATATGTCCTCCCTAGATGATCATGCGGCATGACATGCGTTACGTGCCGTCATGCGTGCATGATCGTTTAATTGTATTGATTGATGCGCATGACATGCAAACTACGTGCTGGCAGTTGATTGACAAGTCCTTCTATTTTTCATCCTGCAAGCTATGATTGACATGCAGCATGATCGTCTTAATATCGGCGTGTCATGCAATAGCAGGGTTGCCAGATTGTATAATTGGAAACAAAATTCGTATAATTAATCGTAATCGTGTCGTCTTATGTATCTGGTTTCTATTTATTTATTTTTATTTATTTATTCATTTATTAAGGAGCATTAACAATATACATGTGCAATATTGTGCTTTACATTATAGACGCCAACAGCATTCATTATACGTAATGTTTACATTGGTCCCAATTCTGTTACTTCACTCGCTAAATTAAAATTCACTAAATTATCTTCATAACAAGGTCTTCTTCAAAACAAGGTCTTATTTCAAATTGAAACAAGTAGGTATCATATGTCGCTATCGAAATAAGCAATTTATTTGTCGACTAAAGTCTTATACGCTTAAATAAACTTTAATACCACGTAGCGAGAGCCGCTATCCGTTGAATGCCATCTCTTTTGCTCTATGTTTTTAGTAAGCGTCTTCGTAGGTGTCGATTGAAATAACGTCATCTTAGTTCGTTTTGAACATGTTTTAAAACCGCAATTAAACAGCATTTGAATAAATGAAGACTCTCGCTACGTGGAAATAAAGTTGATTATACGTTGACAGCTTTTAGTGAAATTTAGTGGCGCTGAGAAATAGATGCCAGTAACAAATAGATCTTATTCCGAAGACCACAAGGTTGATTTCATATGACGAAATTAAATCAGGTTTTAGTTTAGTCGAGTGTACAATAGAATAGGCACCATTGAGTCCTTATTGAGAATAATAAAACTATTACTAAAACTAATACTAAGCACTGAAACATATGAAAAATTATTTTTAGATAAGAATAAATCGTAATTAATATCGTATCAATAATTCTACAGTAAATTGCGCTCTTCACTGTACTATCTGTATCGACTGAATAAAATGATTATACCCATTGAGATATTTACGCTAGTAATAATAACTCAATGATTATATCAAGCGATTGTTATGCTGCATGATGGACTCTCAATAGGTCCTTCATGCAGCGTGATGATCAGCATGTCATGCCGCATGATCGTCTATGGAGCAGGAGCACAATAGGTTTGTAATGGTTTGTATACTCTTTGCCTTAAGCTGCACTCATTCGTTCGTTATTCACTCGTCTGACTCATTCACTCTTTCCTTTTCTTTCATTCGTTATAGTACTTTTACGATGGGAGGACGCGCAACACGATTTCTACAGTTTTAACTTATTTATAGTTTGAATTATGTGAATAGTTGCGTGTAGTCTAAATATCGAGTATACTACTATCTATCTATCTATTTTTTAATAAAGTTGTTACCACAACTGACTAAAAGAAAACTGTTTATTTTAATAACTTTGTAGATTCCTCAACTGTGTTTACAATAAAATTTATCTAAGATTTTGGCGATGGCAGGCAAATTTTACTTCGTACTAGCGCTAGTATGTGTGGTGCCTATAGTGTACGCATGCAACGAGGCTATTTGTGCCAGTGTTGTATCAAAGTGTATGTTAACACAGTCTTGTAAATGTGATTTGAAAGACTGCTCCTGTTGCAAGGACTGCTTCAACTGTCTCAGCTTTTTGTATACAGAATGCTGTAGTTGTGTTGGTAAGTGTTTAGTATAAAATTAGAATGGATCAACTTAACATATGCAATATAATACAATATTGTATTGAATACAACTGTTTGACCCATAACACTGCTTCGATATGCAATTCTCACGCCAAATTAACAAAAAATATTCTAAAAGACCCATTCCTTACTCACTACTCTCAGTAATCCTATGTGTTCATCAACCCAGAGTGACCTCATAGTAATGTTTATAAATAAGGGTGTTAGAGTATATGCATACAGGACTAGTAGACTATAAGTGGCTAAGAGTCCTTGTAACATAATACATAACAAAACATATTGTGGGTTACTTCTGATAAGCTGTATTGCCAAGGGTTGTCTGTTTATCCTCTGAGTGAATATTCACATTCAGCCTTTGTGACTTGTGAGCACTTAATGTATTATAAGTAACAGAATACCAAATTAAAGTATAATTACTAATACACTTTTGTATGTTACAGATATGTGCCCTAAGCCGAATGACACACAAACAGAACTATCCAAAACTTCATATGTGGAAGAGTTGGCTGATGGTGTCCCTGGACTGTTTGCAGCACTCACCGGTGACCCAGACCCACAGCAGAGATGGCTATCGATTACTTACCCAGTTGACATTGATCTGTCTGCATACAGGCCTGTGCCCGAGAAACAATTGGTTTACCATTTACGTAAGTCAATTCTTTGTTTTTAACATACATTTATACACTCACTGTATTCTTAAAGGGGAAGGCAGAGGCATATTGGAAACCCACATTTTGACAACTATTATTTGCAAGGCTTTGCAAGACTATTGCTGTCAACTGGGCACTTAAGGTATTACAGATAGGAAAAATGGGAGCATATTAAGAGGGAAAGATTTATTTATTTATTTACATAAGGTACAGTTACAGAATACAGACCAAGTAGTGCTTGAAATTACTTTTATATGATAATATTTTTAAATCTGCACTCAAATTACAACCATACACAGCTTCCAGGATTTATACAGCTTCAAAGATGTAAGTAAAGATTACAAAAACAAAAAATAAAATAAATAAAAATAAAAACCGATAGATAGGTAACAAGGAAAGGCAATGGACGAAAGTCACATAGGAACGGCTCGATTGGGGAGTGTAAGCAATAATTTAATGCTGCATTCCTATAATCAAGAAGTACTTACGGATGGTAAAAAATTTTGCAACTCGGAGGTATGTAACACCTATTTTGTGATCGCTTTAATTCCCCTATAAATACATAATTAAGTATACCACGGAATGCGATAGTTTGAAAGTTAGATATCTCTTTGTTATTAAGTTAGTCATTATTTGCAGTTTAGTTAATTTCATTCAAAAGTGCTACTAGTTTAATTAAGAGATTGCTGGTATGAATGTTACAATGTGTCTGATGTAAATCCACATCAATTACAAACACTTTTTGAGGTTTACTAGATAGGGGCCATCCATAAATTGTCACATTTCAAAATCTGAAGTATTAAACACAAAATATTACCTGTAGACGAAAGACTACATTCGCTACTACACTTTTTACTAAAAAATAATAATTTTAGTACTGCTGTTTTCAGTTCTGGGGGTAAAATTTTAAAATATGTGACATCACACCACTCCTATTGATGGAAATATCTATTAATAAACCAATTTTGTTTGGTAAAATTTAAATGCAAAATGTTTAATATTATGGTGGTTTTTGTGGTCAGGTATTTCATAAATTTTGTCACATATAAATAAATAGAGAAAGGTTTTCTTCAATTTCAATTCTTTTACATCATCTACTGGTTTTATCACAGCAACTCATTGTCAGTAAAACAAGTTTCTTTGTATAAATGTATAAGTAAATATATTAACTCTGTGGTGTGACTTATAGACTTATTTGTGTTAGTCAGCTATACATTACTTACACATGTACTATGTGTAAGTCTTTACAGTCGATAATAAAATCATATTATTTCAAGATTCTATTCTGACATTTGTTTTCTTACAACCTCTCCTCATTAATTTGCATTTGGAATTAAAATAAGGAATTACCAGATTACTTCTTTAATAATACATATCATGTTTCTTTAAAACTTTATGTTAGTATGTATTTTATTTAAATTAGTCTGACACATAAGGGGCTGCCAGGTGTTCAATAAATGATAATTAGATTTAAATTTTATTTGCATCATATTTACGAATAATTATTATCACTATGTTTATAAAAAAAAATCCCCTGCCGCGTGTGTCTGTCTGAACCGCGATAAACTCCAAAAGCACCGAACGGATTTTCATACGGTTTTCAACAACGGATAGCCTGATTTATCGGAAGGTTAAGGTGTATAATTCATGAACGTTTTGTATGAATTTGCTGAACTATGACGATGATTGTTGAAAATGTTGGAAAAATCATGTCGACTGCGAGCTTTACTAGCGTAAACCAATAAAGCTATATGAAAACAATGTTTTACGGAATAATCTCTCTTAAAATTATCTATTAAAATATAGTAACGCCATATGTTTATCTTCTAAGAATAACACATAATAACGAAAAAGTGTAGGCATATATTATTATATTTTACTACCCGTGCGAAGCCCGGGCGAGTTGCTAGTTATACAAATAAAGCAGAAGAGACTTTACGTTTGAATACAACAATCTTGTAAAGAATCATCTAACTGAAAGTTTGTATTAAAAATATTCTTGATAGAATAGTCCGAGGAAGCAAAAGACATAACATTGCACAATGAACAGTAACTATACATAGTAATAGCAATTAGAACCCTTTGACAACTAGTATATATTATGTATACCTACTAAATTGTGATAGAAAATATCTCTCCAAACTGCATATAGTGTGCAAAATTTAATTAAAATTGGTTGATTGTTACGTACGTAATAGCTCGATGGTTAGAATTTAGTTTTCAAGCTTAATATGAAATTATTTTATAGGTAAAATATTCTATATGATTTCTTCAAAAAGATTGTATCAGGAATTTAGATACCAGTTAAAAGTACGTCTAGAAAACTGGCACTTAAAAAGGGTTAATGCAAAATGAACCATTAGCTATATAACGATACTAAATAATATATTACCTATTTAATTTGTTTTAATCATGTCAAGCTCAGGCTCTTTTGAAGGTACCGAAAAGGTGCTACAAAATCGATAATAAACTTAACAAATTATTCTCCAGGAGTACTTAAAAAACTTTAATTACTGCCCCGAGGGTTTTATTACAGCGGGGTGAATGTACCACCTAAAGTGCTGGTGCCGTGTAAAGAACCAAACGCTATAACAGTTTCCTTCGATAAAATAAGTATTCTTCGAACAAAAGTTGATAACACAACAAAGAACAACAGTTATTTTCTCTAAAATTTAAACTACTACAGTAAGCAATGAAATCGATTTTAGGATGTTTTTTTATTGTTATCGTATACAATGAGTTTATACCATTCATAATAGCACTAGTCACCACGACGGGGGCCATTTCACAGGAAGATGAAGTGAATCATTAAGTTGGAATGTAAATATTACCTGCTCTGCAGAGTAATCTTTAACGATCGATATAACAGGAATTGACTCGAATATCGATCTTATAGCAATCCCTTGTGTTATATAACCTTATTGTATATTACATCTTCAAGTTCGACAGAGATGTTCACCGTCATAATTTCTCAGTATAGTATAGGAATGCAGGCAATTCCTAACGACTTCCTAGGTACCACGATACGTCTCATTTCAGGAATTGTGTGTACCAATGCCATCCGGGTTTGATAAAATTCTCCCCCATTTTCGGTAAAGAGTTTCAAGAATTATATACAACGAATGACATTTATTTCAATTACAACGATGGTTGGGGGTGGCGAAAATACCATCCCGCTCGGGTGGTATTTTTGTTACAACATATAGTGGTACTAATAAATAAGCTAACCAACATTGGAACGGTTGCCTTAAATCTTTTTTATCTAAATTCGCTAGTGCGAAAGCCCGCGTGTGTAGATGGCAATTTTTTTTATTAAATAGAGTATAAACTTTAAGCAACCGCATTTTCATTCGGTTGCCTGGCCGAAAAATGTGACGTTTTGACATCCCCCTTATCTCCGCCCCCGTCCATTTAGGGTCCATTCTGACGGTACGGGGAGGTACAGTTTCACTTTGAGATCCACATTACCACTCGCCATCCGGTTGCCTCTCCGATCCGAGTTTGACGTGTCATTGCTTTAACTAATATACATTTTGATGTACTGTTTGTCGCCGTTTTCTCGTTCGTGATGCATGTACATAATGTAATGTATTGAAAGGTTTTGTCATGTATTATAATTGAAGTAAAATTTCTGTACTGCAGAGAGCGTGGAACAGGAATCGGAGCCCGTAAGTCGCGATGTAGTGACACTCAACTGCACCGTCGCGTATATGTCTCAATGCATGTCCTGTGACAAGTGCCGCGCTTCATGTCGCTCTATGGGCGCTAACAGCCTCAGGTACAGTAAACACTGAAAATACTAGCTGTCCTTACTGACATACATTACACTGGGCTATCTAGACCCAAACTAACATAGCTTGTAGGTACTGTGGGTTCTAGAAAACGCATAAACACTTCGCTACTACTTCGATCCATTTTTTTGTAAATATTTATCGCTTCTTTGCTTCAATAACTCTTTATATTTGATTTTTATAAGTTTTCTCATGTTTATCTATTGTAATTTACAATAAATTGTATATAGATACTAAAAAATATTTGTATTGACACAATTAGTTATTTAAAGGGTTAAAAACACTTACGTTATTGAAGCAAAGAGGCGATATTATAAAATACCCGTTTGTATATACAAATTACGCGGCCTTTCTTTTAGGTTGGTTGTAGTCGTATTTTTTTTTCTCTGTGGTGATATATTTTCAGTAAGCAAGTAAAATATCAACATTTTCCGATTTACTGGCAAACAGTATACTGCACTTTCCACGACGATTTCTAGTACTTTCCACGATAAAGAAAAATATGAATAGTTTAAGTTCAAACGATTTAAATGTTCCAACAAGACTCTACTGTTGCTAAAATCGATAATGCTAGTTATTACGAATGATGTTTTTTTAGTATCGATAATAACAGCATCATCGATAATATCGGTACCTAGTCGCAGGTCGAGCGACGTCATGAAATGAGAAATACAGCATTACTTGAATAACAACAACTATGTATTGATGTTATTTAATAAGTCATTATATACATAGAGTTCTTTAATAATATTGATATTATCATACATTTATTCATTATCTAATGAATATTGTTTACATATTGCAGATGGTTCCATGACGGCTGTTGCGAATGTGTCGGAGACAAGTGCTTGTATTACGGCATCAATGAAAGCAGGTAAGTTATATTTACTTGCGTAATATTACTTCACTACATATTATGAAACAAAGTCTCCCGCCGCGTCTGTCTGTCTGTCTGTTCGTGATAGACTGAAAGACCAGTTAACGGATTTTCATGCGGCTTTCACTAATAGATAGAGTGATTCATGAGGTGAGTTTAGGTGTATAATTTGTTAAGATTTTGTGTAAATTGATTGAAATATGTTGATGATTGTTGAAGGTGTCTCTGCTACCCGTGCGAAGCCGGGGCATGTTGCTAGTAATTTCATAAACTGTAGATTTTGGATCACTTCGTACACTATCGCAAATGTAAATTTTATTGTTAATTCCTACAAATAGTATGTAAGCGTGGAGTGGCTTCCCATTAATAGTAGGACAGAAGAATCATCTCAGCTCTCTTTGTAAAGATCTACTTAAAAACAATTCACGTGGGAGAGCCATGCTTCGACACGTATGGGCTGGCTCGACTCCGTTCGATACCACGGCCTCACAGAAAACCGGCAGTGAAGCAATGCTTGCATTGCTTTTCGCCACGTGAGTGAGATTACCGGAGGCCCTAACCCTTCCCTCTCCCCTATTCCCGTCATGCTCCTCTCCTCCCCTCTTCCCGCTCTTCCCCCCTCTTCCCCTACTGCCAAAGGACGGTAACGCACTTGTGACTCTTGAGTTACAGGTGCCCATGGGCGGCGGTAGTCATTTATCATCAGGTGACCCGTCTGCGTTTGCCCCCAATACCATAAAAAACAAAAACAATGAATACTAGAGCTTGCCTGGTATTCGAATTTCGATCAGAATTCATTTTTGGTTTATTTTATTGGCCAGTATAACTTGAAAACTGTCTTTGTACAGACTAACGTACCATGACAGGTCAACATATATACTTAGAGATGTAAAGAACTCGAGTCTTTGAGTCCTACATTTTGAGCTCGACTGATAAATTACACAACTCGACTTATTACAATAAGGCTCCCAAGACTAGAGAACTTAAGTCTACATGAGTTCTGGAGCGCAACATGAAACTCGAGTCTTTTTTAGCGCTCGAGTCGTTTTTACGGGCAGGTCGCGCTTGAGTTGTATTCCGTTTGGAGTTTCTTTTTAAATCAGGCAATGAAATTCCGATTCTGAATAGGTATGCACCATAACTATTATATATATTTAATTGATAGGTATCTAAAACTTAATTGTAGAATAAGGAAATAAGAAAATAAAGCATTACATACTGAGAGATATATATTATTTATTAATATACACGGGCCTAAGTGTTTCTATTATAATTATTTCAATAATAGGTAAACCGCAGAAGAAAATACGTAAGTTAAATAAAATCACAATCAATCAAAATTGATCTGATGACGCACATATAAGTATGTATAAAGGTCAGAATAATCTGGTTATCTTAAAAAATTCTAACGTACTCGAAAATCTATTTATTAAACCTTTGGATTACCCTGCAACTGTTAACATTATTAAATCTTAATACGCTGAAGACATAAGACTCAAGCTCTTATAGACTCAAGCTTTTTTAAGGCTCGAGCTCAATTTAAGACTCGAGGTCTATTTAAGACTCGAGTTCCATTTTAGCGTGTTAGTCTTTGTGAAAAGACTGAAGCTCGGTTCGACTTAAGACTCCGAGTTCAGTTAGTTCACTGAGTCTTGTAAAATTGAGCTGAGTCTATCGAATTAGGACTAAAAGACTCGAGTTCTTTACATCTCTATATATACTAGACTCGAGCTATTTCAATAGGAATGTTAAATAATTTATTTTAACCATAGAAGTTCCTTATAACACTAGCAGTTTCCGAGCGGCTTCGCTCGCGTGTGCATATTTATATATTTTGCGAGGAACTCTAATTTTTTTTCCAAAATAAAAGTAGCCTAAGTTACTCCTTATAACACCAGCTATCTGCTAGTGAAAGTTCCGTGGAAATCGGTCCACCCGTTCCGGAGATTAGCCGCAACAAACAGACAGACCTAAAAAATTAAAAACTAATTTTTAGGCATTGGTATCGTGGAAATAACTGTATGAGCTTAAAAAAACACTATTATTTTGACACTACAAACAGACACTTCAATGTTATGTTACTAGCAACCCGCCCCGGCTTCGCACGGGTAGCAGAAATTTTAACAAATTATACACCTAAACCTTCCTCATGAATCACTCTATTAGTGAAAACAGCCTGAAAATCCGTTCAGTAGTTTTTCAGTTTATCGCGAACAGACAGACAGACGCGGCGGGGCACTTTGTTTTATAATATGTAGGGATAATAACATATTTGTGCAGAACTCACTCCCCAGCTGTGTTGTATGTAGCCCATGCCATTTTGGTAAAAAACTAAACACAACCTCAAAACTCCTACTTAACGAGGCCGTCTACCATTAACATTACATAAAAGCCGGTTAGCACATACATATCATGTTACCAACAGGTGTTTCCATTTACTTACGTATAAATTTTACGTTTTAATGACTTATTGTATAATCGTATTTATTAAGAATCAATAATTTAATGAAAGTTCTGTTTTTTTTTACGCTTATATTAACTTTACCAGTAGGTTAAGATAGAATAAATAATAGTACTTCATACTCTAAATATATTATGGACTAGCTGTTGCCCGCGGATTCGCTCGCGTGTTTATTTTTTAAATCGTTTTAATAACCGTACTACCTCTTTGTTAACGACGTTTGCGGTGCCCTCTCAAAGCTCACTCTGGAGAACACAAGACGCCATCTATCGGAAGCTTAAATATTGAATTTAATGCTTCTTCCTGCAAAGATGATGAACTTCGTTTATAAACTTAAAACCCCTAATTCACTCTTAGAGGTAAAATAAAAAAAAAACGCTGATTTACGTGTACATTTGTTTTTGAAGCAATTATATGAAATTTCGTTCTTCTGTTAAAAGCGACAAACTTCCCATATGAATTTACAACCCCTAATTCACCCCCTTAAGAGTAAAATTGAAAAATGCGCATTTATTTCTAATCAGAAGTGGTACGCAAATTACATTTCGCGTTCCTTACTTTGAAAATGACGGATTTCCATACACCGTTCATCCCTTATTTTACCCCCTTAGGGGTGAAATTTCCAAAATCCTGTCTTAGTGGATGATTACACACCCGGTATACTCAAGAGATGCGATTTACAATGGAGAATCGCACACCGCTACGGATTGGGACAGAGGATGTGGAACGCGTCCACAAATTCAATTACATCGGCAGCTTGGTGTCAGAAACTCGGGGTACCGAATAGGGCATCACTTCGCGCATTGCCGATGATTGTGTGGCAGTCACGGAAATTGACTCGTATGGTTTAGCTTAAGATATTTGGATCCAACGGCGGCGGAGGCGGAGAACATCGGCAAGGCGTGGAGCGAAATAAATCGCGAAGCTCGAGACCGATCTCGATGGAGGTTAACTGTGGACGCCCTCTGACCCATATAAAGTCAAGGCACTCTAACTACGAATATGTTGAAATCTTATATTAAGTTTCGCCAACTTTCAGATTTCTTTAAAATTTTCCATGAAGCAATTATAAAATTGAACGTCTAGGTGAAAAAACTAAGGGACTATACCAGCATAAGCTGGTATAGTATATGGTGTTCATAAGAACACCATGTTGCGGAAGAATTCAATAGCGATTCTCGCTCCCTCGGCCAGGGGCAAGGAGCAGAACAATAATATTTATACGTATTTGTTTTTTTTTCAGATGTTTGGCATGTCCCGGTGGCAAAGATACCACTGTGAACTCGCTCGATGAAGACCTGACTTATGATGACCTTGATTACGGGGAAGACGTTGACGCCCAGTCCGTGTAACTACATGAATAAAACTTAACATGGCAGAAAAGGAATCTGGCGACAGAATCGCCTGGTAAGATGCTGTGTTATATGCGGTATTTTTTTTTGTGTATATCGAAAAAAAATCTTTCAAAGTAGGAACTGTAATCTCGTACTGCCGCCTAATTAACTAAATTATAAAACCTCAAATTTTCACCTAACTCCATTAACAGATTCTTCAGGGAATAAAAAAATAGCAGTAGTTCGATAAAAATTTCTCCAGTTGTAATAAGCTCTACGGCCGTTGAATAAAGTCATAGCTCATAGACCACATGACGACAACGAGTTGACGCTGAACGACGAGGCAGCGCTGGACGGGTACCGGGTGGCTCTAAAGAGCTATGTTCTATATTATGTTTACCTTAAAAACGTAGCCAAATGTTTTTTACTATTTATAACCGATATAGCGACTTATTAGTGACTTTGGTGTGAAAATATTGCTTCCATTTTTTAACTTGTTGTGTCTTGTTTCTCGTTTAAAATACATATATTTAAAACAAGTCTGACGGTCACAAATAGCCGCATGCATCAAAGTTCTAGAAGAATTTACAAGGTGAATTTTGAGTAGACCTTTTAGTTTAGTGCATTGACGTAAATATTGGTCAGTTCATAATTTATTTTGTATGTAATCATGCTTAACGAATTTAATTGTACAATTACAGTACAATAACGCTTTTAGCTTTAGATTCAATACTTGCCATTGCAAAAAATATTTTATTGAATAATGAAGAACAAACTAGGTATGTGAAATTAATGTCTACATTGCTTACCTAGACTTCGATCGAATAGTAAAAACTATTGAATCGATTTTTATAGTACCTTTCAAAAGATTATTAATATATTTTGATGGCTACTATAAAAATTCTACTCTACAATCTGATTACATAATAATTGGAAGATGTTTACATATTCGAGTAGTTTTAGTATTCTATGTACCTTTTAAATGAATGCCCAGTGCTGGTATATTTATAAATTATTATTATTTTGTATTTTAGATAATTTAAGATGTAATTTAACACCAGTTTCTAAATACTTGCACGTAAAGAACACTTGTAAACGAACTACTGATAAATAGCATAGTAATAACTAAATCTGTTAAAAGATCCATTTCTTTTTTCAAAAATTCACTGTTTAAGTTAAATTTTACCTTTATCATGTTTGTAGTAATAGTATCGGCAAGTTTGTAACTATTATACAACTTAATCATTTATAGGCAACTCTACCATAATAATATATTGTGCCAATTCATAGCTTAACTAGGGACATTAGAAACTGGGTATCAGTTCTTTTTTAAATTAAACTATTCCTTCCTACCTTTCTCAGCATTATACTCTTCCGTCCCTAACATTTAAGTAGAAAATATTGTATAACAAAATTAACAGTGCCTTCGAATAGTTGTATTAGATATATAAGTTAGTTATAAGTTTTAAAACTGTTGAGACGTGTAGTAAAAACTCTCAAAGTGCCAAATGTATCGCTTGTACAAAAATGCCATTATTTTTTAATTTTGTCGTATTGTAAACACAGGTACTCCTTACACAGTGTAATTATTTCAAACCTCATGACCAGTGCTAAAATGGAAGGGAGCAGACACTTAAACAGAATAAAAATCATTTTCGGTATTAGTGGCTTGTTAGCAAGGTTGAACAGAAAGTATCAGTGGGGTTGAGAAAACCAGCTAATGGTGCCGATTCTATTGTACACTCGACTAAACTAAAACCTGACTTAATTTCTTCATATGAAATCAACCTAGTGCTCTTCGTAATAAGGTCTATTTATTACTAGCATCTATTTCTCAGCGGCGCTAAATTTCAATAAAACCTGTCAACGTATACTCAACTTTATTTCCACGCAGCGAGAGTCTTCATTTATTCAAACGCTGTATAATTGCCGTATAAAAACTTGTTCAAATTGAACAAGGATGACGTGTTTTTAATGTACACCTACAAAGACGCTTACTAAAAACACAGAGCAAAAGAGATGGCATTCAACGGATAGCGGCTCTCGCTACGTGGTATTACAGTTTATTTAAGCGTATCAGACTTTAGTCGACAAATAAATTGCTTATTTCGATAGCGACATATGTTACCTACTTGTTTCAATTTGAAATAAGACCTTGTTTCTAAGTATGCAAGGTTTACTTCTTATATGAAGAAAATTTTGTGAATTTTAATTTAGCGAGTGAAGTAACAGAATTGGGGCCAATACCTTCTTTTCAATCCGTCTTGTCGTATTAGGTGATTTTGGTTTCTATTTAATATATATATTTTTAAACAGACTACAGATTAATCCAATCTGCCTAAAAAGCGGTTAGGGCCTTTTCAAGTTTTAATCATAAATGTGTACAATTAAGCAACGCAAAGCTGTATTATAATACCGTGAAATTCTGTTTCATTTACTATAGAAGGTGAAATTTTTTATACGTTTACAAATTTATTTCATTTCTACGTTATACACTGAAAGTCAATGACATGTTTTGTCGTTTTAACAGTCATTGTGGTTATTATATATTTTTTTAATACATAGTCCTACATTATTTATTTTTGGGGTCAATAACGATACAAACGTTATCAAGCGACTATAGGGCTTATAGCATTATTTAACCACTATAGTGGATTGTATATTCGTAAAGCACAACATATACGGCCTTACACTATAAAAAAATCCCAGTGTCTTATGTTGCTTATTCAACAGAATTGTCTCTCTAAGTATTCCCCTACAAGAATCAATGACTTCAAAGGGTAAGAAAATGACTTTTGCAGAATAAACACTACAATAAAACAAGTTAATTTATATTCTACGCAATTAATGTATGTCTATACAGCGCCATCTCGTACACCTAGTATAACCGTAAATTATGTTGACATAATATTTAATTTTATATATGCTATAGGCTATTAAACGACCTTCTCTGTCAACGTTGATGATAGAATGGACCATATTGAATATATGGGTCGGTGATAGCTGATTCGTAGATAGTCTGATAGACGTAAACGCGTTCTTAGTTTGTCTCGTTCACAAAGCGTTCTACGCACTACATAAAACTACATTCAAAAATTTAAAAAAATATATTTTTACTATTTTTAACCAATAATGACACTACATGTATGAGTAGGTACCTAGATGCGTGTCTATGCTCGGAAGATGCGATAAATATTTAGGTACTTGCATGAAAGCAGTTTCTTTTAGTAAAATAGGATCTTCTGCGAATACTTCCAAATGAAAAAATTATCTTCTGTGAATAGGATATTTGCGTCTGCGTGACAATCTTCGAATGTGATAGTAATGCTTCAAATCCGCTCCTGCTTGCTGTGACATTGATTAATTTTTATTAGTCTATTTTTATAATTTCTTTCAACTTTATAGTGAAAGCGATGATTATTACAGGAGTACCTACAAAAATCTCAACGATCACCATACGGCCAGTGCTTCTTAACTTTCTAGTATTAACAGTGTATCCAAAAGTTTTATATTTTTAAACCACCGCCATAGTCACACGGAAGGCTAATAAAGTGTTATAATCAGATTTACAAACATCGCACTATTTCATATTAAAACGTATCTGTATTTTGTATATAGCTCAGTATCTTTTGCTCCGATTGTCAAAACATTACCTTATGCATTCTATTATATTCCAGATAATTAACAAGAAATTGTTTACAGTATGCAGTAATTGAGATAATTAATGCCGGTCACTGGTATTCTGCAAAACGCAAATTGCGCGAACTGATACGCAGCAGACGGTCACGTTTCGCTTGAATCATTTAGATATCGCGATCCGGTTTCAAGTGGTACCGCCCCGCATATCACTCATTAAGCTAGACAAAATTAAGTGAAATGTTCGTACTTGTACCTATTTATATATTGGTACACTTTAAGTGACGTAAGAGGTTAAGGTTGGCTACAAACGACTTTTACTGCTCGTTCTATCAGACCCTAGCCCCTGTGCACGAATTGACACCCCCTGTACCATCTACCAACGTAAAGCAGTTCGGCATGTAAGGCAGGCTTCACTATATACGAAATTACCGTGCACTGCAGACCTAGTATTGTAATGTATCAACAAAACTTAATTTGCATCTGTTCAATACTTTGAACGGATGCACTTAATCGTTCTAGTAATTTTAGACTTGACGTAGTAATTGCTTTATGCATTACAATGTTGGGGGCTTTGTACTTTTCATAATACGACAGGACTGTCATGCACTATTCCATGTTCAAATAGTCTTGTCTATAGTTTAGTATAATACAAGCATAATTGATTATTTGATTATATATATATTTATACAATGGAAACACTATTTTTTAATTTAAACAATAAATATATCAGAATCTCGACTTAAATCGCCATATGTTTAGTTTGTAAGTGCCTTTTTGATGTATTTTACTCTTTATATACAATTTTTATTTGTAGAAAGTATTGTGAAATGTAATGTAATAAACAATAATTTTATACGGAACATGTTTATTTTATTTTAATGTAAAAAGCTTGAATGAACCAATTCTTGCATAGGCTGAAAGTACAACCTTGAAAATTAATCCATATGAAATAATGCACCAGTAAGTACATAAAAATAATATTGTTACGAGCTAAGGTTCGGGATTAGAATGGTACACAAATTTATTATCAAAATAAACACAATTTATTTTAATAATTTGCAAATAACAATTACAATTAATTCTCACTACTTAAATAATTATCACATGTACTTCGTACTTGTTTACTCGCTTATCACTCGACTCATATCGTAATGCACCGCCTTATATACTTTGAACGTTATTTCGTAGAGATCGTTCAAATATAGGTATCGTACAGGAGTATAAAATAGGATCATTCAAATATAATGTAGGACATTCTATAAATGGTTTATAAGTTCCGTTGATTGTCAAAAGATGGCATGCGTTTCAATTTAGGTAATCGTGACCCTTAATGACTTCCTCTACTCGCCAATAGATGGCACCGTGCGTCTCAATTTAGTTTCGTAACAATGCAATATAGTCATTTAATTGAACGACCTCAAATTATTTGAACGATGTTTAAAAATCTAATTTTATTTAACAACTTAAACTAGAAAAAATATAATTATTATCAATAATGAATGTATAGAAAGGAATAGCTTTAGTTCTTGGACATTATTCAGCGTTTTCTGAACCCTAAATAAGCATAGCCTGTACCTACTATGGGTTTTAGGACACAGTTAAACAGTTACATATTTTGTAAATACAAATATTTATTCACCAACCACTAAACGTCTCTAACTGCATCTGTAAATCATTGATTGTAGAAGTTGTAACTATGTACAGCATTCTACAATAATAGTTATCGACAAAATGTTTATATAAATTTGATTATTATATCATTTCATATCATTACATCATAATTATAAATGCAAACAGATTTGTAAATCATAAACAAAATGAAAATGTCTCTGCTAATTGCTTCCCGGCGGTACTTTGATCAATTAGAACGGGAAAGGTTATTCGGCGTAGGTAAGAGAATTAATAATTCAAATACAACACTACAACACTATTGAGGGAAGGAAATAATAAAAAAAGTAATAAGGGTAAGGACTTTCAATCTCCGTAATGATGTTCGGCGAACTGAACCGAGCCGAAATTAAACTTTTATTACCTATTTAAGGACGTCGTCACCGGTCTAAAAATAAATATATTTATTTTTATTATATTCTACTCTAGGATATATTAAAAATAAACTTTATTGCACACTAACAAAAAGAAAAATATATGTATATATATGTACAGTCTGCGTAAATGCCATACGTACTTAGTAACGTGAATTTTGGAATATTTACAGTTTATATGTAGAAGAAGTGCAGAAAGCTAAAATTTTTAAACAATATGTCTTACAACTTTAAACATTGCGTGAAAACGGCTTAATGAAATTACACGCGTCCAGTCCATAGTAATGACAGCTCAAGTTATACCGGCCAATAAAAAACCATGGTCGAAATTCGACCACCAGGCAATCTCTAGATAAATCAATATTTTATTTATTTTTGAAAAAAAACAAACTGTTTTTACAAACACTTCATTTAGACAATTATAATTTTACTTATGACGTATAACGAGGGGCTCGTGGCTAAGTGGTAAACGAGTAAGTTAGCCCATTACAAATACTAGCCAGGTCAGTCCTAGGATTTGTGACCATTCTTAACACATTGAGACACCTCCGTACTTCGGTCCCGGTTGCCATACGAACATCTGTGGCATTCGTCCTTATTACGTAGGAAAAACTAATTGGGAACCACTGGTCTAGTGGTTAGTGACCCTTACTGCTGAGCCAGAGGTCGTGGGTTCTATTCCCAAACAATAAAGGACAAATAATTGTGTGATGAGCATGATCATTTGTTCTGTGTCTGGGTGTAATTTATCTATTATATGTATTTAGAAATATATAAGTTTGTTTATCGCTGCAGGGGTTCCCGGAGGCTTCCTTCTTAGGGTATCCCGGGTCCCTTGCAATAGACCCACTTGTGACGGAACACCGTGTGGTTTTAGTCGATTCGATTCCGACATACCACTTCACCGTTAGCTCCGGTGAAGTGATGACCCGTAGGGGATTCCACACGAAAAAACAAAAAGTTTGTTTATCAGCTTTCTAGTTACCATAATATCTTCAGACTACAGATTTAAGACCATTAATCCACATTTAAATTACACTTAGTACACTTAGTAAATGTAAACTGCAGGAAGTTTTAAATAAATAAATAAATAACGCAACAATGATTCTTGGATGAAGAAAATTAACCGAAAACTCTGATAGATTAATGAACTCCCGAAGAATTAGAAATAATGCTGTTAGGAAAGTGATCAATATGATGATAGTCACTACTGGTAGTTTACAGTAGAATAAGTATCAGGTAAACATTTTAAGTTATTTATTCTTTCTAATGCCACCAAACACCTCGTTTGAAGGTAGGTCAAAAATGTAAGTTACAAGACGGAAATCATTTTCATACATAAATAAACAAACAGTTATTTTTTATTGTAAATCCAAATGCATTCATTAGAACACCATAAAGTGACTACGACATCAAACAATAAACGGTTATTGAAATAAGTTGGTACCACAGTGTTAATTAAGACTGTCCTTCCAAAATGTTGCTCGCGTATATGTTAAAACTTCACTGCTGCCAGTTTTAATATTACAACAATCAAATCATCAAACTCGTGATGAGGCGCGGAGCAATGATGCGGGTTTTACGAGAAATGGTTCTCATAAAACCCGCACAGCTTCTGTAAACAAGTATGCTATCTCGATTTCCAAATGTTACAAATGTTTATAAAAATCTGGCACCACATTGCAGCAATGGTGATACAGGTACTGGTCTTTTAGACTCTTTCACGGGACTCAACCCAAGTAGGGTTGGGTTCTGTGTGTGTGACTAAAAGATAACAAGTCAAGTCATGCTGATGTTCTCAGCTTCAGTAAATATGCATTCTCTGTTGCAAAAGATATTTTGTTAAACCTTGCACTACAATGGTGATTGTACTGGTCTTTCAGACCCTTTCAGCCTTAACCCAACCAGAGTAGGGTTGGGTTTTGTGTGTTTATAAAAATAAGAAATTAAGTCATGCTGAGGTAATAAAACATGATTTCATTTTGTACTGCATTGTAGTAAGTTTAAGAAACAAATAGTATATTGAAGTACCAATTTTCGTGAAAATTCAAAAGTAGTCTTTTGAATTTTCACGAAAATTTCTACCATAAGAATCAATGCGCATCCCCTACATATTCTTCTACAGGTTGTTCCCGATCGATTCCTACCAAAAACGTAATTGTGCAGAGCAGAGTCACAACCCACATTTGTTCTACTGACTGCACTATTAAAAGTGCTCAACATGTGCAGTCTGACTCTAGTGAGGAACCTAAAGTTTGCCATGAATTAGTTAATATGTACCTACCTATTTAATACGACATTCTATATGACCTCCAACTGAAACGGTAGGTAGGTAAATATTTTTCTATACTTACTCGCGTGTTAATACAGAGAGGTAAAGTCATAATATATATTTTTTTTTATTTATTTATTTACTTACTTAACATACATTGCTCTTACAGGCTAAACCCAATATAACAATGTAGTATCCAATAACAATATATTAAACAATAAGAATAAGAAGGTTCATGATGATGACAAATACTGAAGCGTCACCCTTTTAAATTCCGTCAATGCACAAATATAAATGTCTATTCTTTGCGCGATACTGTTTAAAATATTAAGTGCTCGTACGAGAGGAGAGAACTGTAATAGCTGTGTTCGAGATACTGGAACATCAAATGTTCTCCCTCTGGGTGCCTGCCGCAACCTAGTGTTAGGAACAAGCAATCTCAACGATTCTAATATTTGAGGATTATTTAGTATACCACGGAATACCAGAAACACATATTTAGCCAACGCCAGATTGCGCCTCACCTCTAGCTTATAGTATCCAACCATCCCTATAACAAAGAGGGTTAGATACATAAGTGGGTAAAAAGGGTTATTATCCCCTCTACCACTGTATAAGGCGGAATAAATAAATAAATCAAATTATATTTTTGCTTCCCGTTTTGTATTCCGTTATTGGCAATGGTTAGGATAGGATGAGGAGAGAGAAACAACATTAACATTCGTCAACTTATGTAGTCCCTCACGTAAATAATAGGTACGTAGATAAATACATACCTATTTAGTAGGTACATCTATATTCTGTGGTATAAGGGTATTTTTGGTTCGTAAAACTGAAAATAAATAGATAATGGTAGATGATTTCAAACGGAGCTTAACATAAGTTTAGGTATATGTATAATAATATCTCAACATAAAATCAATTGAATCATAATTTTGCTAAAGGCTGTTGCCACCAAAATAAAGGTTTCTTTCACTACAAAGAAACATTCAGAAAATCAAATAGGTAAGAACTCAGAAAAAGACGAACACATTTATTTATATTCCAACACTTTTATAATTTTAACGAGGTAGATCCAGTATCAGACAAGTGGACTGATAGGCAGCTGACAATCTACACAGTCAGAGGCAACGTTTTTCAAGCTATTAAAAAAATAATTTGGTAGAGTTTATAATGCAAAATGGCCCTTGGCCTCTGGCCTAATTTTTTTACGAGATTACTAAAACTCTGAGGTAAAGTTAATTCAGATTCAAAGTAGCGGCACTTCCAAAACCTTAAAACTAGGTATATTTTTTGTTTTCGAAGTAAGATTACAGTGTTGGAATCATCGAGATTATAATAATATATTATGTACGTAATACCCCGATGGTTGGAACTCATTATCATGTTCATGAAATAAAAAAAATCATATATTTTATTTTATAAGGTCTTATGTATACTAATATATAAAGAGTTCAGGTTTGCGAGTTTTGATGTTCGGGGTAATCTCCGGTACTACTGATCCGATTTTGAAAATTACTTTAGTGTTGAATAGCCCATTTATCGAGGAAGGCTATAGACTATATAAGATCACGCTAGGATCAATAGGAGCGGAGCATCAATGAAAACTTTTGCAAAAAAACTAAAAGTAATGTACGTTCAATGACGCACTAAAATATATGAATACTTGATCTAGAAAATGGCCCCATGGCAAATCAAATCCACATATAATATATTTACTTAAACCACGAACATTAAATAAATTCTATTGACTAATATATTTTTATTGTAAATATGTATGTTTGTATATATATTTGTTCGTATGTGTGTATATATCTGTATATATATATATATATATAATTATGGTTTTAAGTTTATAATTTTCATATAAAACTCGCAAATGTTTAATTATATTATTACATAAGTAAACTAATCCAAAATGTTCAATAAATTGTACACTGCAACTTCTAACCTCATTTATAATCTCGCTTCCATCCAATGGTTGCCTGGAAGAAATCGCAAATCGCGATAAGGTCGCCAATTTATTGTACTCAGGCTTTAGTTTAATAAGAATCTACATATATGTATACAAGTTTGTATTAATATATTTCTTTGTTGTACAATAAAGAGTAAATCTATCTATCTATCTAAGAATTATGTACCCTACTTATGGTTAACCTAATAAAAAAGTTATGTAAAAAAGATGTTGTTCAAAATCATATCGTAAATGGCTTTTTATCACCGCTATCAGCATTGTTATTTACAACTGAGATCACTTTCAACCGATATTGCCAAATCAGTAGATTAGCTAACATGACATGCATTTTCCGAATGTATTATCTACGCTCGGTACGGTCACCTCCAGCCAAAATTACTACGCTACACCCGCATGCCGATTACTATTCTCATTAGTACATTAAATATGCGTAATTTATGTATGTTGACAGTATTCTGTGATATTGACCTTTATGGCACCTTGGTAGGGCACTCGACAGCCACGTCTCGGGTCGCGGGTTCGATTTCCACTAGGTGCAAATATTTGTATCCATGAACATGTCTATTTGCATTCCTCTGGGTGTATCTATATATTCATGTGGAATAGTATAGACTATCTAGCATTCGGTTACACCCACAGTTAGCCTTAAATATTAATGTTTATTAAGTAAGTCGTAAAAAAAAGGCTTCGAGAATTGAGTTGACCTTAGCTGTCTCTTAAACAGTACGCTAGGCTACACCATTGCGTAAGGAGATGCGGGGAGCTTTGGCCGCCTTTCGATTGATTCGGCCACCGTCTGAGGCCTGCTTCTGCTAGGGTAACGGGCAGATGACGCATAATCCTGGCAGACCGACGAGAACTGTAACCGCCTACATGCCAAGAAAATGTTGTTAAAATATTGTCCATACTGATGTATGTATTATAAAAAACCAACCTGGGGGCACAGCAGCAGCACAGTGGGGCATAATATGTATATATGTGCCAATTTATTGTAAAAAATGTATGTAAGTATGTTTATCCGTGTTCTATAAATCATAGTACAAGCACTGCTTAGTTGGTGTCTAGATAGCTACGTAAAGTATGTCCAAGAATGTTATCTATAACAGATTAGGTACGCGATTAGGGGTGTCGGCTTTTCGGGTGCTATGTTACGTGAAGACTCGTGATAAAGAACAGGCGAGACCCTGCGTACTTATTTAGATAATTTTATCATAATCATATATTATTGTATATTTTATAATCATCTTAATTATTGCAGGTTATATTTAATAAACTATTGTGAATATATGTAATAAACTATTGTGGTTTTACGTCACGACTAGAGCTCAAAGAAATTAATGTTAAATTGTGTTCCCGTACAAGAAATTAAAACATGTTGCCTCTTTAGTGCTGAAGAAGCCCTCGAGCCCCCGCGCCATCAATTCTCTAACGTGATTAAATTTTAATTATTTAGATCTAAGTCTAAGTCTAGAGAGTAGACTAAGATCTAAGTCTTTTTATAAATTTGAGAAAAGACACCGTTAATGTCGGTGTCCGGTTGGGTTAAGATTTTTTAAAGTATGAAATATTTTTGGTTGAATTCTTAAGTGTATAACGTGGGTAGCAATTGGTCATCAGGTTGTCTTGTAAAATAATTGTTATTTTTTTTTCTTTCAATGTCAGCCTAGTGTAAAACGTTTCTTGTATTATAATAACCTTATAATCAAATTTTATGGCCCCACTATCGCATAGTAATCATAGTATACTATACCTACATACATATTAGGTTAATATGATTACAAGGTCAAACTTATTTTTTCGCTTTTTTATTATACTATTTATAATAAGCTCCTGCCTGCGGCATCGGCTGCGTTAAAATTAATTTTTAACCCCCGACGCAAAAAGAGGTTTGACGTGTCTGTGTGTCTGTGTATCTGTGTGTCTGTCTGCGGCATCATAGCTCCCAAACGCATGAACCGATTTGAGTGTGGTATTTTTTGTTTGAAAGGTGACCTGATCGAGAGTGTTCTTAGATATAATTAAAGAAAATCTGTTCAGCCGTTCGAAGATCATCAGCTCTTTTGTAATCGTTGACGGGATTTTCGAGTCTGGGGTATTTTCTGGATAAAAAGTAGCCTATGTCCTTTTTTGTATACCTGACAACTTATATGCCTATAATTTCATGTTCGGTTGAGATGTTAAGGCTTAAAGCTAAAGGTATCAGACAGCCAATAATAAAATAAAAGTAAGTTAACAATATAAAAGTTCAAGATTAGTCACTGTTCTAACAGTGCTTTTTCGTGAATCATGATTATTCTTTACAACAACAAAATGTATAACAAAAACAATCCCATATGAAAATACTATAAAATAGCCAAGCGACAATCTACGACGAATTTAAATTACAAAACTCGAAAAGTACGGGCTGGATTTATATTTGGTAAGTTGGTAACGGATATCTAAAATATTTATTGTAACAATAACATATAAGTATTACTTTTAGATAATTACTTTACGACGTGAAGACCTTTAATAATAATATTTTATATTGATAGTTTTGCTTCTGTTAATATGCATTTTCTCAATAAAATATCTATCAACATAAGAACCGACCCCTAAAACCAAGCTTATTTTATGTAAAATCACTTTATTTTATGTAAAAGCGCTTTTATACTATTAACTAATAACGAAAATTAATGTTCCATTGATATAGTTTATTTGATTAAGAAATCAAAGATTTACTAAGTATTTACAGACATACTACCACTAATTCATTATTTAATAAGTTGCCCCCGCTTCATTGTTTTTATTTCATCGGAGACTATTTCGAATAAGAAATGTTTATTAATAAATTAATAATTATATATTTAATGTGCTTCGTCGTTGGCATATTGGTTGTAGCTGTTAATTTTTAACTAGTGTTTCGATAGCAAAGGAGTGGTCATGAATTTAAATGTCGATTTTCCGTTAGTCTGAATTTGTTAGGTAGGTATATTAAGTTTGTATATATAGTTTTAGTTATAGAACTATAAATATAATTACACTAATGTCAATGTACCAAAAAAATTGTAAAAGGTACCTACAAACCTAAATTTGCTACACACACTACTACACAGTCCATCTACGAATATAGACAAGATTGTGAGGATAGGATGTTTGTTACTCAATCTAACGGATTGTATGTTATTGTATGTATATTGAACGACTTATTTATTTACTTACTAATACGCTTTGTAGGCCCTTATTTTGATATACATATTATTGTACATAGGCACATGGAAACCGAGATCCATGCAGACGGAGCTGAGGGCGTAAGGTAGAAAATAATAATAATTGTAAACATAATTTAAAGGTATTTCGAATCCAAATACAGTGCGGAAGAAAAACCGAATACTGTGCTTAGCCCCTTTTCAATTTCGGTAAAATCATACTTGGCCCCGCAAAATACTAATTGACAAGAAACATTTGAAAAGCTACATTTACTCACTTTCCCCTGGTCTAAGAGCCCGTGAACCCCAGACCTTCGTTATTTTATAAAAGCTGAAAGTTTGTCAGCGCATGCTCCCAACACAGGTAAGAACGATGGACCATTATGATGTTTGGGTTGCCCTGGCTTGGGCAGGTAAACGGTACTAAAGGTGTGTAAAATACCGATCTAACTTCATCAAATAATAAAGTGCGATTTTTTGGTATTATCTTCAAAATATTTTTAATAATCACATTATTCATTACCAGACACTTAACATCCTGGCAACCCCTTGCCAGACATCCTTAATGTTCATGAAATTATAATTTTACTTACGTTATAGTATAAAAGCTGATTTTTATATATAATACTTGAGTAATAACTTTGTTTTTTTTTTGTTTTGTTTTTTTTTTGTTTAAAAAAGACAACTCCCGCATTAGGAATATTCCTGTGTCGCGGGGGGATTCACAAACATTTAAACAACGGACACAAAGAACACCCAGACTCGGGACAACTATTTGTGGATCACACAAATTTTTGTCCCGTGTGGAATTCGAACCCACAACACTCGGCGCGGCGTAGTGGCGAGGTGACCACTTAAACCATGCGCCATCCGTGCAGTAAATGATGTTTCCTCATTAGCCAGACGTTTTTTTTTTATAGGGGGCAAACGAGCACACGGGTCACCTGATGGTAAATGACTACCACCGCCCATGGGCACCTGTAACTCAAGAGTCACAAGTGCGTTGCCGCCCTTTAAGGTGGAAGTAGGGGAAGAGGGGGAGCGGGCGGAGAGTGGGAATAGGAGAGAGGGGGATTACAGGGGAGGAAAGGACGGGAATAGGGGAGAGGGAAGGGTTAGGGCCCCCGGTAACCTCACTCACGCAGCGAAAAGCAATGCAAGCATTGTTTCACTGCCGGTTTTGAGTCGAGCCGGAAGAATGATGTCATTATATTTTAGGTTATGTTTTTTTCGCAATTTTAAAATTTATTCACATTTAAATAACAACTGCGCAGTGAGGAATCGCGGTAGACTTAACTCGCCACCTCACTCGCACCTACCCATATATATACTGCCTCGCGCCTACAGCTATCCTACATGCTTGTCTGGCAAGGGGTTGGAAGTTTCAAAAATGTCTGGCTAATGAGGAAACATCATTGACTTATTACTCAAGTATTATATATAAAAATCAGCTTTTATACTATAACGTAAGTAAAATTATAATTTCATGAACATTAAGGATGTCTGGCTAGGGGTTGCCAGGATGTTAAGTGTCTGGCAATGAATAATGTGATTTTTAATAATATTCTAAAGATAATACCAAAATATCGCACTTTATTATTTAATGAAGTTAGATCGGTATTTTACACACCTTTAGTACCGTTTAAGTGCCAAAGCCAGGGCAACCCAAACTTCATAATGGTCCATCGTTCTTACCTGTGTTGGGAGCATGCGCTGACAAACTTTCAGCTTTTATAAAATAACGAAGGTCTGGGGTTCACGGGCTCTTACTCTAATTTAAATGTGCCAAATTTGTAAAACTTAATAAAAACCTGTTTACTTGTGCAAAAGATATTTATCCGAGAAACTCTCGTGATTCAAATAGAATAGTGTTACCAAGAATTCCAAGAACTTCATTATATAAAAAGAACTGTAATGTAATGTGTGGATATATACATATATAATAAGATACCAAAAGAAATAAAAGGGATGCAATATAAGAAATTTATAATAATCTTAAATGAATTGACAGCGGCTAAATAGTTAAAACCAAAATATTTTATACTAGCTGTGCCCGCAACTTTTCGCGTTTTTTTCGGAAAACAGCAATTTGTCGCTTATTGCATAGTACCTCTTTCTCCAGGCAGGATTTTTTATACTGTATTGGCCGTAAAACAACCTGGAGCGTATAAAAAAATATTGTTTTGGTTGCTTACACGTGAAATAACGACATAATTTGGCCGTGGTAACATTACTCATTTGTTTTTCGTGTGGAAGCTCTCCTCACCGGGCTATTGGTGAGGCCGTATATCAGGCTTAAACCAACTAAAACCACACGGTGTGCCTCACAGAACCGTTTATGAGTTGACCGTCGGTACGGCGGCGTTTTGCCTCCAATGATCCACCCAGCGCTGGCTAGCGGACGGCAACTGGGCGATGTCCAGACACCCTCTTCAGGGGAGACTCTGCTTCGGATGAAGAACATAAAACTCGTCTCATACACCCACGGCCACTCTTAGCGTACGCATGAGAGCGCGAGTGAAAAGCTTCCACCTGGAAGTTTTCTACTGAATCCACACCGTCACCTCCTCCTTGCGCGAGATGTTCTCCTCGCAGAAAATCATAAAACAACTGTGACGACCTAAAATCTCGATTCGTCCGACCAATTGGGAGACTCTTGCTGTAGTCAGTGTTTGCTTCTGAGCTTTGTTTAGTGACGGTGTAACATAAGATTTCACATTACTGTAACCGAACGGAAAATAAATAGTCTGAAAGTGTAAAAAAAACTTCACCGCTTACATGTCAATATTTCAGCTTAGATGTAATTTTTTTGGCGATAGTGTCTGCCATGAATTTAATATAGTAAAATACTGTAACACTAACAAAGTGTTCAGTTAAACTAGCAACTTTTTTTTTTAAGTCATAGATGCTTTAATTAAATATTCTATTCTATTCTAATATAATCATGTTGACGGGAATCAACGCGATCACGTATTTAAAACCTTTGCTTTGCCGTGGTCGTGGCCTTGATCACAGGCCTGTAGGTACTGTAATACTTTTTAAATACGTGATCGCGGAATTCCCGTCAACATAATTATATTATCATGGATCGCAAAAGTTTAAAAGTTTGGATCTTCTTTTTCTATAACTCTATTTATAAATATATGTATATTTACTGTACTGGCCTGATGGTCTAGTGGTTAGTGACCCTGACTGCTGAGCCAGAGGTCGTGGGTTCGATTTCCACCCAGCACAAATTATTCTCTCTCTGGGTGTAATTTATTTATAATATGTATGAATTTAGAAATATATAAGTATGTTTATCAGCAGTCTGGTTACCATAGTACAGGCTCTGCCTAGTTTAGGATCAGAAGGCCGTGTATGAGGTGTGTGAAGTTGTTATTATTATTAATGCCCTGAAACATATTTATGAATTTAATGGCTGCGAGAGGCAAAATAGCTCGTAGGCACAGTCAAGAACCAGCTATCGATTACTCTGCGATCACCAAACGAAGAAAAAAAAACTCCTGCTGCTTCAGCAAACACCACAGAAAAGCACAATGATATCCTACCATTGAAAATATACATTCACTCGAAGTCCTTCAAACAGACATGACTATTTGCAGGTAAAATCTAATGTAACTAATAATACTTCTTTAAATCACATGTAAAAATCGATTCTTGGTAATCTTAATATTTATTAGTTAATTAAATTGAATGGTTTTATAAAAAATAAAAATAAAAATTAAACCGACGAAAAGAACTAAAACGCAAAAAATAAATAAACCTTTTAAGTCTTTATTAAGCTTATTTAAACGGTTTATTTATTTTTGCTTTTTAGTTTAATTCTTCGGTTTAAATTTTTATGTGTTTAGTTTTTTCTTCGGTTTATAATGCTACATGATGTGATGATTTCAAAACGCAAATACCTCATAAAATAATGAAAAGTAAACAGAAACACTATTCGTTTCTACAATTTTCGAGGGTTTTTCTCAATTATATCAGAATTCCATCATCAGATCCTGACTTCCTTGACATGGGACCACCCTTGAGGTATACCCTATCTAACAAAAAATAATAATCAAAATCGGCTCATAAATAACGGAGAAGGCTGAACATAAAAAAAAAGAAATAATATGTATATAAAAGGTCGAATTGAGAACCTCCTTTTTTTTCGTCGGTTAAAAACGATACATAATTTAAAAAAGTAAATTATTTTATATATTAAAAAAAAGTGCAAAAAAAGAAAAGTGGAATTCGATCCGGCACCCAACCTCGTAGCAGTCGTACTCTAAACCAGATAAGCTAAACGCTCGCTGTAATGTAGTTTGAAATAAAGTTATAAATTCTACTAACGTTACAATGTTATTACAGCTTTTATTGATTTTCCTGTGGGAACCAAAGTTTAACTCGGGATAAAAAGTACCCTATAACCTGCGCAGGCACTCAAACTATTATCATACTAAGTTTCAAGAGCATATCCCTTCAGTAACTTCTGAGTTTATCGTGAACATACAAACAGACAGACAGACACAAATTGTTTGAATCGCATATTCGGCATCAGTATCGATATCTTAATACCCCTCAGTCAATTTTTTTAAATATATTCAATGTACAGATTTCATCCCGCTACAGATTTATTATAAGTATAGATTTTTTAGAAATAAAATAAGTATTTGTACACCAATTGCATTGGTAGGACATTGAGAACTGTATTATATACCTTAAATGTACTGTAAGACCATTAATACCTTTTACCTTACCATTAGTACCTTTGTCTCGCAAATAAAGACATTTGAATTTGAAACAGTGGCTACCGGGTACCTATTAATTTGAAACGAGCCTTAATCAGGTTGTTTTTTACTTAGACATTGGTGTCAGTGAAGCCACTATTTCATTACTCGAAGGGAGTTATTAAACCGTACTATAATTTATGTGCTAATATACTTTGAAGTTCGTAACATATAATAAATTTCCTTGTACAATCAGATATAGAAGTGCAATCAGGATGATATTAAGTCAAGTCCCATTCTACCAGCGGTATGTGTTTTTGCATCCTACAAAATATCTTTTGTATCGAAAAGGTAGATTTCTTCCTCGCAGGTTCGAAGAACTACCGTTCCCATCCATTGCTGGCTGCAGGGTTACGACTTTACCAGATGAGGTTCTGCACCAGACCGTGTCCACTGTCTCTAAAATAACTCACAGACAGCCTAGAACTTATATCAAATAATAGTCGTCAGAAGTCTAAGAAAAATGAAACTTCGACAACTTCTAGTAGGTTTAGGATTATTTATACTTATTACTTAATTTACAAACAAGCACAAACGATTACCAATGCCTATAAACATTGCAACATTTGCAACACCAGTGATGGGACTTGTGCACTACCAAGGAGCTCTAGCGGCCTTACTCACCAACACTCTTAGATCAATATGATCGAGGCCAACACAGGACTCCGTCATCAGTGGTGTTGGATAGTAATTACCTACTTATTTTTTCTGGATGTAAGATCCTAAGTCCTTTTTTGTATAGTTGACGTGTCTGCAAAATTTCAAGATCGCTTGAGTAGTTAAGAAGTTAGTTAGGATGTAAAAAGTCGTGTGTATTGCATTAAATTCTTTATCAACAAAAATGGATATTCAAATTATTCAATAAAAAATTAAACTGCCTATTCACACACTTGTTTTGTATGTGACTGTACTTACCTACCTACCTACATTAGGTGTGGAGAATGATAATAATATGTATTTTGTTACATATCACTTAAGGCAGCAGGATTAAGTATCTGATAATGGCTGTAAACTGTCTAAAATACTTATTCGGTTGTCAAATCTAGGTGTCAAACGATAACGCTTGAAATATTAGGTTTAGCAACTCCAAGGGGTCCTTAAAGAGAGCAACTTATAGCTGATTTAGAATTACATTCTCTGTGATATGGACACGCGGTGTGGCAACGCTACATCATATAAGTAATTCGGTATTATTTATAGTGTGGATCAGCTGATGAGCGCGCCGCGTGGCCAGCCCACCGCGGGAAGCTTGCCTCGACTCGTCGAGTGTGACGGCGCACGCCCGCGCGAAGACATCGCGCCGCGATCCTGCACCCGCGCTGCCGCTATCTAAACGTTATCGTGCAAAATATTATACACGTGAAGCATCAATAAACCGGATCTTTGGCTTGTTTACGGCACTTGCTTACCAACCGCACAATTACGGCACTAGTCTGGTCAACTGAGAGCAATAATATCATTATCTTACAGTACTCAAACACCCAGTGACATTTTAAATAACGTCTCATCAGTGTTTTGCTCGTGCTTAATTAAAAAAAACAAAATTTAAGAATTCTCGTTACGCAACTGCTCACTTAGAGTGTGTGAACAAAAATACTGTGTAGTGTATCACGGAGGAAATAATTCAGAGGATATAAACAAGTTATGGTTCCTTTCTAAGAACAAAGTTGTTGAAATTTAAACCTTGTGTAGTGATAATAAGGTGAAAATGAGGAGCGACGTGTTGGCACCGAGCGAGCTGGAGGGGACCGACTACCTTCTCTCCTCCACCATGAGGTTGGAAGACAGCTTTCTGCAAATACTCGGTAAGTGCACACTTACGTGAGTGAATGCTTATGGTCACATTGATTTAACGTGCAAATAGGTTTTGAGTGTTATAGTTTTATTGCAGAATATACCTACCTAAGTACTACGTACTTCAAAGGTTCTTTATTTCACTCCTAATGAAAACGTACCTATATAAAATAGTCTAATTATTATGTAAATAAGACGAAGGACAACAATTGCAATGGTCGCGATGTTTAGTCAACTAAACATCATAATGGTTAAAGTATTTCTAAAAAGTAGTTGTTACCTAGTTTATATGGAGGTAGATAACATTTACGGCTGCAAATAAGAAATTTCTGCGAAAGAACAGTTTAACACGGAGAATTTTCATATGCACCCTTGAAAATAACAGTATTATCAGATATGAAATACCTAGTAGGTAAATGGATTACCTAATTATTTAGTGATTCAGGTAGATTGGCCGATAAAATAAAAAAATAAGTTTTGTATAATTTAGACTAACCATTACTAGGGCTGCCATCCGTCCGGGTTTCCCGGATTTGTTCTAGTTTAGAGGGCGTCCGGGGAGCGTCCGGGGAGCGTCCGGGCTTCGTTTTCAAAAAGCGTTCGGGTAAAACCCGGACACTCTGTGCCAGGGGCAACTTATAAATATCAGATGAACAAGCTGTTTAATTTAATAAAAAAAAAGGAATCGGTGTTTTATTAAGGTGCCCGGAAAATAATCTCGATTTCACACATGTGTCCGGGATTTTTGAAGAGATTGTCCGGCGTCAGCAATTTAAGTGATGGCAGGTCTAGCCATTACAGACTAGACTACACTAATTAATTCATCATACTTACATTAGGTAATGTTTTTATCGGGCAGGTGATGTACGTATACGTAACATCACCGGGAATATATTTATAATGATAGATGATTACTTTTACACTTGATCCTTCTGCAACAAAAGAGCAGTCGTCTCTGCGCTTCACATGGTTAGACTATTTTACTGGAAATTTATTTTTAGGTATTTAAACTCAGTTTTATAACTACCTACTTACTAAGGAAAATTAACTGCCGCAAGATAATGGTACCTTTTTGATCAAGTTAAAACAAGACACGTCCTTATCCGAAATAGAAAATATTTCGTTTATTTTTAAAGTAATAAACAGCTTAAATTTATTGTTTTTAAGTACCTACCCTGGTACTTATAAAACAATAAAAAGCACATAAAAACCTCAAGTCATAAAGTACCTACAATGAAGACATTTCCACATTTTTATTCTATACCAAGGTCATGTTTGTTAGTACTAGCACGGAATACAATACATAATAGGTACTAATGCGTTTTGAATGAGAAGATAATCGCGACCGTGCCAACCTCCCCTAAGACTTGTCATAAAAGTACTGGCAGCACCAAAAACATAATTACGTAATTTGAAACAAAAAATGTTTAATATTTGAGATTTATTGATTTATTGGTATGGGGAAAAAGCATTGAACTCGCGTGGCAGTCACGCTCAGGTGACAGACGTCAGTTGTTTTCACTTCTGACGTGCAGTCCTCCGACTGAATTTCTTTTAAAGATAATATTTATTTAAATGTGTCTACAAAGTAATTGAAATCTTTTTAATTACTTTATAGTTTTTTGCAGAGTACACGCGTTTTCACTGCAAATTTGCAGTCTTTCTTATTTTGTTGTTGTTCAATAGTTTTTAGGCTGCCACCTTTACAGCACATATTCATATTCACTTTTATTCTCTTTCATACATATTGCACGTCATTGCTCACGTATTAGAAAAACTTAAAATTTACTTAAATAATATTAGAAAAACGTCATGTGAAATGTCTTGCGTAAAAATCAATTATTGTTGTAATACAAGAGCTTCGGTTCAAGGAGTCAAAAGATTGCGACTTTGATTATTTTATTAACAACGCTAAACTATTATTTGTTCTCTGCTTACAGGGGTACCCTTACTCATTTCTACCATCAGCAGCACCAAAAGTTAACAATGTTTTTGTGTTATAAAGTTCTATTACATTCGTTTTTTGTCTTCTTCTGTAATGACTAATTAGGTTACTGCTGCTGTACTGTTTTACATTCAAGAGCCCGGGGGCCACCTATGATATTAGAAACGTAATAAAACAGTTATCTACGTATTAATGGGAATTAACGCGATCGCGAAAAGGTATTACATACCTCTGAATTGCCTGACGTTTCGACCAGGTTGCACTGGCCGTGGTCACAGGCTGACTGGCTCAGCGGTGCACGCCCTCCGTCGTCGACATCGTGAGGTAGAAGGTTCTTCATCCACCTCCACTTTTTTGATATTTTTGATATTTTCGTTTCGCCATGTACCGTCACATACTATACTAACAGTGTCCCTATTCTGTAAGCAAACCGATGTGGCCCTATTCTGGTGTTCACCAGACTGCGCATAAAAGCGAGGTGGCATGTTTTATATCACTGGATTCCACGCTGTACGAGTAGATAATTTGAAACCATCTTCCCGATTGAAAGTTTTGTGTTTTTTAATTTCAATCGCTTCACGTACAACTCTTGAGTAAAAGTGTGGTTCCGTGGAGAGGACTTGCGTACGGTGAAATTCAATCCAGTGATTGGTGCCCGCTTCGAGTGCATGTTCAGCAATCGCTGATTTGCTAATCTGTCGGTTCTTCACAGCAGCGACGTGTTCTTTGACCCTTTCAGCAATAGTCCACTTTGTTTGGCCTATGTAGGAACTACCACAGCTGCAGTTTATTTTGTAGACACCTGGAGTTTGTAACGGCAAGACGTCCTTCGGTGTACCCACGATGTTTTCAACCTTTATGCCTGGTGTGTATACTGTCGGAATGGAGTATTTCTTTAATACGGAGCCGATCTTATCCGTTACTCCTTTCACATATGGCATGTAGGCTGGTTGTCCGTTCACCTCCGGATGCTTGCGTCTCATTGTCGGTTGCTTCCGTGTTCCATTCACCTGATATCCGTTACTTTTAAGTACCTCCTGAACATGATCCAGCTCTCGCACCAAATGTTCAGGGTCACAAAGATCGTATGCTCTGTTCTTGAGTGAAGTCATAACAGACTGCAGGTGTCGGGGATGATGATGAGACGTGGCGTGTAGGTACCTATCCGTATGAGTAGGCTTGCGGTACACACAGTGCGACAAGGACCCATCTGACCTCGCGGTTACTTTGACATCTAAAAATGACAATGACCTATCCGTCTCCACCTCATATGTGAACCTTATCTTGGGGTGAATGGAGTTGAGGTGTTGTAAATATTGATCTACTTCCTGTTTATTTCCCTTGACGATACTAAAGATGTCATCCACGAATCGCTTCCAAAGCCTAACCATTAAATAAGTAAACACAACTAACATTTAAATTAAATTGAAAATCTTTTTAATGGGGAATATTTAATTATAAATCACATATGGACATATAGTTCGAATTTGAAAATTATTTTAGTCTTGGATAGCCTATTTATCGAGGAAGGCTATATAACATCACGCTACGAGCAATAGGAGCGGAGTATCAATGAAAAATGTTGCAAACGAACTTCCGCGGTATACCCTTTCGAACAAATGAAAAAATTTCCAAATCTGTCAATGCGTCTTTGATCGGTAAACATACATAAAAAAAAATATACAGTGGAACATAGAACCTCCTCCTTTTTTGAAGTCGGTTAAAAAATTTAATAAACTATAAAGTACAGGTTACAACCCTACAGGAAAAAGAAATGTGGGCAATGTCAACAACACTCAAAAAACATGTGGATGACATAGCCCACCAACATATGTCACAAATTCCTATTTTACCCAAATTTAAATTCCTAGGAGTCTTCCTAGACTCTAAACTGACCGGTGTACACCACATAAATTATTTAGCTTCAAAATGTGAAAGAATCATCCCAATCTTAAAGGTCCTAGCTGGTGTTTGGTGGGGCTCCCACCCTTACACTATGAAGCTTGTGTATAACGTCTTAATACGTAGCTTATTGGACTATGGTTTGTTTTTGCTGGCTCCATGCAATAAGGGTGCATTGGCAACAGTGGATAAGGTACAAGCTAGGTGCCTTCGAATCATATCCGTCTGCATGAAGTCCTCCCCTATCAATGCATTACAGGTAGAATGCTCAGAACCTCCACTATCACTAAGAAGACAATACCTTGCTGCACGATTTATTTTAAAACTTGTCAGTAAATCATCTCATCCCCTTCTGGGAAAAATCACTGATCTGGATACCTTATTTAACACTTCTAGATACTGGATTCATGGGGAAATTCCATTAACACTTCAATCTTTTCGCTGCTACTTGTCTTTTATGAACTCTATTGTGAAATTTTATAGACTTCCCCTTTTCTCCTTCGATTTTAATATACTATGTTTTAAACCAAATGTACTCTTAGATGTTGGAATCCCTAAAGGGTCTGCTTCTGCTAATTCGACCTTTAATGCTCTGGTGAATGAACAGTGGGTTGGATTTCAAAATTTTTTTACAGATGCATCTAAATTGTCTAGTTAAAGCTATATGGGAACTGCTGTGTTCTACCAAAACTCTATTATTATTTTAAAGTTTAGATGTCCTAAAGAGTTCAGTATTCACAGGCGAATGCGTCGCCATTTTGGAAGCATGTCTGTATGTAGAATCCCACAACATTTATAGAGCAGTTATATTCACTGACTCTCTTAGCTGCCTCACAGCCTTATTGCAAAATCCATATAAGAGTAGACTAAGCAGCCCTCTGATTTTACAAATAAAAAAATCTTTGTATAACTATGCCAGGAATGCTAGAACAGTCCAGCTTGTCTGGGTTCCAAGCCATAGTGGCATCATGGGCAATGAGTGTAGGGACTCACTAGCCAAAAATGCTACCACTTCCCTAACTGCTGACCCCAAACATCTTGTCCATTACAATTATGACCTTCTAAGACTACCTCAGGAAAAATTGATGGCATCCTGGCAGCTAGAGTGGAACAGTTCCTCTAAAAAGAAAGGAAGGCATTCTTATGCAATACAGCCTTGCATAACCCCAAAGCCTTGGTTTTATAAATACAAAAAAGTTTCCAAGTCTGTCATTTCCACTATATGCAGACTCCATATAGGTCACTGTAGCTCACCTGTTTTCTTACACAAGATTTGGGTACGGGACTCATCTCTTATGTGAGTGTGGACTGGACGAAGGCAGTCTGGACCACATATTCTTTAGCTGCAATAAAAATAACCCATCCCTGGACCTTTATGGCTACCTAGAACAATTAAAAATTCCCATTCCCATTAACTTCTCCTCTCTCCTAACTTACTCATCCCCAGACATCCTTCAAGCCTTGAAGACTTTTATACGTTGCAATTCCATGAAATTGTAATCTGTATACTCAATTTAGTTTTTTTAACCTATACTTACTGTGGTTGTCAATTAATATTATTTATTAAATATTATCTATTTATTTGTACTTGTCTGTTTGTTTCAGTGTACTAACCGCAACTATAAGTCCCCACATTCAGTCCACTGATAATTATTTGAGACATTCTTTTTTCTCAATATACCACGTATTTCCATCGCACAGTGACATCGGCATAGTGTGCCATTATAAAAAATTTAATTGAACGTATGTCACGATTTTATAAAAAAATTGCGTAAAATACTAGTCTATGTTATTAATTTACTTCGTATTAACAGTGGTAAAAAAATACTTAACTACTGAAACGAGAAATAACACTTTTCGATAAAGTTTTTAAACTGGTTTTTGCCCGCGAAAAACAGCATCAACTTTCATAAGTTTTGACAGGCAACGGAAGTAACCTATGTGACTTTTCGTCTTTTAGTGTTGCCAAAAATATTTTGTACCATACATACACAATAAAATACTTAACTATAGACAAATTTGCTATGCATCGAGTTTTCTAAAAAAATGCACAGCTGGGCAAAGTAGCCATTTTTACGACCGTATGTAGCAATGCTTGCTTATAAAAGGGGAGCCCACGATGCTAAATGTGTATTTACTCCAGCGTCGTTGGGACCTATTGGATTTTGAAGATTAGATGGTAGAAAAAAAAAAGAGTTCGGGCGATGTATCCGTTTCATTGGTGAGGGGAGATTCTACAGGCTTTCAGTTGTAAAAAAAAAATTAGTAAAACGGACTTACTCTAGCGTGTCAGATATTAAATGGTTAATCTGCCCATTTGCATTGTGGGGGTGGCCGTATGGAAGGGTAGAAAATGGGAAAAAAAAAATTATTCGAGCGCGCATATATTCCAAAGTGAATTGTTTAGATAAATCAATACATTAAGCGTATAAAATTGCGGGGCAAAAAAAAAATAATAGTCGTATAGTAGCAGGTACAAGTTGTTTTTATTACGTGTGTGAAAGAATGTATACCGCTTTTTTTTACAGAACTGATCTGTGTTTTATGAAGGTAAAGTAGGTTTTCCTAAATAAGCCACAGTCAGGATGTTTATTTCTTTATATTTCTGCCCTAGTGAATCACAACTACCTGAGTTTTATAAATATATAAATTGCTCGGATAGTCTTCTTCTGCAGCACGAATATAGTTTTATACGACATTGGTCCCAATTCTGTTACTTCACTCGCTAAATTAAAATTCACTAAATTTTCTTCATATAAGATGTAAACCTTGTACACTTCAGAACAAGGTCTTATTTCAAATTGAAACAAGTAGGTAACATATGTCGCTATCGAAATAAGCAATTTATTTGTCGACTAAAGTCAGATACGCTTAAATAAACTTTAATACCACGTAGCCGCTATCCGTTGAATGCCATCTCTTTTGCTCTGTGTTTTTAGTAAGCGTCTTCGTAGGTGTAGATTAAAAACACGTCATCCTTGTTCGTTTTGAACAAAGTTTTTATACGGCAATTATACAGCGTTTGAATAAATGGAGACTCTCGCTGCGTAAAAATAAAGTTGAGTATACGTTGACAGGTGTTAGTGAAATTTAGCGGCGCTGAGAAATAGATGCTAGTAACAAATAGACCTTATTACGAAGAACAGTAGGTTGATTTCATATGAAGAAATTAAGTCAGGTTTTAGTTTAGTCGAGTGTACAATAGAATCGGCACCATTATCCTATGAAAATAACTAAAATAGACTTATCTGACTGTTTCAATATCAGTCAGTTCACGAATTTTTCTAACTGCGTATGCTGCTGAGCTGAGTCTATTCGATAATATTTATTTATTTTAATTAATAATAATTTCGTGGTTTCAATTCGTCTAATTTAACCATTATGGTGTTTTCGTCCTGTTTAACGTTTGGAGTAGTGAATTATATATATTTAGTCTTTTCTCCATTAAAAAGTAAGTTGTTAACGTTAAACCAACAAACCACTACCGAAATAGCATCATTTACGTCTTCAAAGTTTGTGCTCATACGTTTTAGTCTAAATAAGAGTAAATTATCATCCACAAACAACACTATCTCGTAGTTGTTCTTTACAAGATGAGGTAAGTAAATAATCATAATTGGTTTGCACGCAAGCGCCCTTACGTTCTCCAGCAACTTTCAAAAAGAAACATAAACAAATGGACAGAATATAGTGTAGGGATGGTATGAGAGAGTGAGAGATAGAGAGAATGTAAAAGAGAAAGAGAGGCGTGGAGTGGGAAATACATGCTGCACTGCAGCTGTATGTACTAAAATTTCTTTACGATTTTTATAACTTCAGCTTGTGGAAATGGGCAAATTATATGATAAATATAGATAGATAGATAGATAGATAGATTATATAATAAAAAAAAATCGACGATTTTTTTTGCAAGTTTGTAACCCACCCACTGCTTTGCGTCACGCTCAAATCGCCAGATTATCAAAATGTACACTTGTCAGCATGTAATAACCCACTGTATCATAATCTGACGCGCTCGACAATGTCAAATGATCGAAATTTTTTTGAAAGTTTGGAACCTTCCCAATGCCTTGCGTCAAGTTCAAATCGTCAGATTATCAAAATGTACACTTGTCAGCATGTAATTAACCCCCCTTATAATAATCTGCCGCGCAGGAGTGTTTATTATTACCTACTAAAGGGTTTTTAAAGCATTAAAGTAGCGCAGTAGTGATTGATTGAAATGGTTAGAGTCTGGAGACAAGTCAATCGTGGCTCTGTCTTCCAAATTATTTTGGTTTAACCGTTCTAATAAATCATGACATGTAGAGGTTAAAGAAGGAAAACGTTAATAAATATATATTTGCGCAAATAAACTAGCTGCGTTAAGCCGTCAGGTAATAAATACCAACGCGTGCTGGTGCTACAACCAATAATAATACTTAAGTACTTATTTAGTTACACCTAAAGAGCACAGTGGTAAGTACCTATATTTATGCTAAGAACTGCATGAAATATAAGTTAACATTGCATATTTATGCAACCATCAAAAATAAAAATAAAAATTAGCACTAGCTGCGCTCCGCGGTTTCATCCGCGTAAGTTCCGATGCAGTGGGAATATCGGGACAAAAGTAGCCTATGTGTTAATCCAGGTGTCCAGCTATCTACATACTAAGTTTCATCGCAATCGGTTCAGTAGTTTTTGCGTGAGAGACCAACAAACATCCATACATCCTCACAATCTTTCACATTTATAATGTGTAGGATAATTAGTAGGATTTGAAAATAATATTTAAGAATACAATATTATTAAAAATTATTAAATAATTTTAACCATGCTTAAATGTTTGTGTTTTGTTCTTGTTTACCATTTTATAACTACCTATGTAAATAAATCTTGGAATTCAATTTTAATCTACTTATAAAATGTATAATCGAAATAAAACTTTATAGGTAGGTATATGTAGTTTAGATTACAATTCTATAATTCGGCATCTTGGAGCTGATCTGATGGTGTGGTGATCAGTAGGTGGTAGAGTAGAACTCTTCGGTGGCTTGAGTTCGAGTTTTTGCCCATACATAGGCTGCACTAAGAGTATCGGGAATGGAATATTTCCACTGTTTCTGTCATATTAAAATCTTTTTAATTGAAAACACCTTGGTTTTAAAAATCGAATACCATTTATTTATTTAAAAAAAGATTCTCGGTCTTATCACAAGGTTTTGTCAATCTTGTTTAGTAGTTGAGAAAATGGAATTGACTCGAGAAAATTCAAGAGCGATGATTTATTATGACTTTCGAAGTTGTTTAACGCAAAAACAGTGTGTTGACCGGATGATTTCTGCATTTGGTGATGAAGCCCAGTCCAAAACCACAACTTATCGCTGGTTTGCTGAATTTCAACGTGGACGTGTCAAGCTCAGTGACGATCCCCGTCAAGGTCGTCCAAAAAACTGCAGTCACCCAAGAAAACGTTGATGCTGTGCGTAAGCTGATTGAGAAAGATCGACATGTGACATACCGCGAAATTCAGGCAACTTTAGACATTGGTATGAATCAAATACAAATAATCTTGCATGAACAATTAGGTGTAAAAAAGTTGTTTTCCCGATGGATACCGCATTCGCTCTGTGAAGAGCAAAAAGCGGCTCGCGTTGTTTGGTGCGTCAGAACTCTCGAAAGATTCCACGCAGGATCCTCAAATGCTGTATACAACTTCGTATCATGTGACGAATCCTGGATATACGCGTACGACCCCGAAACAAAAAACCAGTCACGAGTTTGGGTGTTCGAAAATGAGTTAAAGCCAACAAAAATTGTTCGTTCACGGAGTGTTGCAAAAAAAATGGTGGCCACGTTTGTCTCCAAAACCGGCCATGTTGCGACTATTTCTCTTGAGGGACAAAGAACGGTTAATGCAGAATGGTATGCTAGCATTTGTTTGCAACAGGTCGTTTCTGAACTATGTAAAGAGAACTGCAACCGCCGCATCATCCTCCATCACGACAATGCGAGTTCTCACACCGCGCACAGAACAAAAGAGTTTTTAAAACAAGAAAACATAGAATTATTAGACCATCCGCCGTACAGCCCCGACCTAAGCCCTAATGATTTCTATACTTTCCCTAAAATAAAGAATAAATTACGTGGCCAGAGAATACTTCGAAAAGCAATAAATTATACATTTTTAAATAGTGATGTTGTGTCACATCCTTGATTCCCGAAATTTTCAGTGCCGCCCTCGTATGATTTGGTTTGGCGAGTCCAATAGACTTGGCTTCGTAATAATTTTCGGATGATGAAGCCAAGGGAAATGTGAAGTGAAATGAATGATGAAAAGTGGATCAGTTTTTACGTTTTAGTGTTACTAAACTATAATTATTTAATACTTTTGAACATAAATATTTGATTTTCGGGGCAATCTTTAATAATGACAGAGAATAAAATCCCAAACTATGAAGTGCTAAAGTTTTACAATTAAAATTATTTTGTAATGTTAAATTCTGTAAAAATAATAATCTTTTATCCACCCTACAAAGTCTTTATAAGTTAGTAATTTTGTAGAAAAGAGGCGACGGCCTCTACGTAAAACATAGTCAATACTCTTCTGATCTATGCTTCAAATGTACCTAGGTACCATCGAAGAAGACATATTTGACGGATCACACATTAGAAAAATAATAAAAACGATGTGATATCGTTGTAGGCTGTAGGTAACTGTTTATTAAAGATATACAGTTATTACCCACGTTTGTATTTCGAAGATGCCCGGTCAGTTTCGGACCCGACGGGGGCCTATTTCAAGGAGCGAAGCCTACCGCGACTCTGTCACACACCTGAACTAACCTGAGGCGCGCGCGAGTGAACCTGTATATTCTTAGATTATATGTAGGTCCAGATAGCAATACAAAACTCATCGTTTACTTTGAAGCCACTTTGGAGCTGTGTAACTGAATCCCGCCCAACGCTTTTTTCTAAAGCTCAAAAGGATAAAAAAACATTTTCACTATTTATTTATTCATATCATAGAAAACAACCTTTATCATATAAATAATTCTATACTTAATATATAAATCTGAAGCATTTGTTTGTTTGTTTACTTGAACGCGATAATCTCAGGAACTATTAGTCCGTTTTGAAAAATTATTTCAGTGGTAGATAGCCCGTTTATCGAGGAAGGCTATAGGCTAGATAACATCACGCTACGATCAATAGGAGCGTTGCAGTGACCATAAACGCCATAATAAAATAAAAATACATTTGCTGTCACTAGATTAATAAATTACGACTAAATCACTTTAGGGTTTTGTAGTCTTTTTCACATTATTTAAATGGAAAAAATATCTGATCCAGTTTTTCATATTATTTTTTATACCACGTCGGTGGCATATATATTATTATGTATAATATACAGCATGTTAGGTAAACGCTCCCGAAGATGAAGACGATAGTATTATTATATACAGTTTCTATGCAGCTTTTATAAGTTTCCTGACAATTCAAAAATATCTATAATGGGTTTAATTGATATAAATGATTTTGATTTGATTTAATTTCGTGTATCATTGCCGGTTTTTCTTTTGTGAACAGATGTTTTTTTATGAAATAATCGTTTCATTTAGGTGTACTAACATGACGGAGCGTGAATAATACTAATAAAAATTTAAATTCAATATTTACTTATGATATGTTAAGATTTGACAGTACAAACAGTGATTTTAACAAATTATACCACAGCGGCTCATGAGTACTTCAGCGGCGAACGTTCTCTCGCGACTTGCGTGTGACGAGTAAAAACTATAAACTATATATACGTACATAATCTAAATGTATATCTTTCATCACTCGCGAAATTTTTATTTTAAGGTAAACATTTATTGAATTAATGTCACTCTTAATGTAACATTAAATTCATTTGACTAATCTGACTCATTGTATTATTTTAAATAGATCCTGCTAACACTTAAACAATCACAAATCATGGTGACTTTTAATTTCATGTTTTTGTGTCATGTCTGATTATAGTGATTATGTGATACATGAATTGTGTGATGATTAAAATTGGTCACAATAATTTTATAAATAATATGTTATCTTACCTAGTTGCAATTGTTCTTTCATCATTCTTTTTTATTTTAAACTAGCAGCGCCCTGCGGTTTTACCCGCGTAAGTCCGAATCCCGTGGGAATATCGGAGTAAAAATCCTTTATGTTAATCCAGGTCTCCAGCTATCTACATACTACATACCAAGTTTCATCGCAATCGGTTCAGTAGTTTTGGCGTGAAAGAGTAACAAACATCCATACATTCATACATCCATACATCCTCACAAACATTCACGTTTATAATATTAGTAGGAAGTTTCACTTGTAGCTAACTAACTAGGTACCTTAATAAACAAATCTTGGTAGTGAATTTTAACCTACTTCCATTATTGCGGTATCGGAATGAAACTTTGTGTGCATGTGTTGTTAAGATGACAATACATAATACCTACTATGATTTGGCTTCTTGTAGCTCATCTGGCGATAGTGGATGGCTGAAATCTTTTCTTTTCTATTTATTAATTCTATCAAATTACTACCTAATTCTATTATTTCTTAATTTGCTGACCATGCGTGTTCTTACTATTAAGTACCTTCTTAGGTACTATTGTGGACTATTCAAAGTGGTACCATACTTAGTAATCTGTGGTGGTACGTTACATACCATACCTACCTCTTGCAATGTAGGATATAGTTTAAATCGCCAAGAATGTACCTATATAAATATTGTAATATTTTTCTATAGGTACTCTGGTACCTATTTATTAACTTAAGAGACGCGAGGGCAAAGCAAGTGCATCTCCTTGAACCGGAGGCGGTTACCTACCTACTTGTCGCTTGTTATTAGTGTAATAATTACCTACAAGACCGCAACTGTAGTTAATAACAAAATACGTTTTATCTTACGTCAAGGCGTTTAATTGTTTTCTGAAAGACTCAGAACAAACGCAAAAATATATATTTTAAGAGACTTATTTCAGCATTTGAAAATATAAAGATTTTATACACATACTAGCTGTGCCCTTAGAAACGCTCGCGGGTTATTTGTCTAGATTATTTAAGACACCACAGAATACATAATAGTACAGGTACAATAATAGCAGAATAATAATTAGTCAGAAATAAAAGTAACCTAATATCAGCTGCTAATTTCATCTGCCAATGCAAGTCCCGTCAAAATTGGTCCCGTTCGCGTTCCGCAAACAAACCTACCTTGTAAACTTCGATCAAGAATACACTCTTGATCGAAGCATGTTAACATTCATGTGCATTTAGTAAAAAGATATTATTGTATACATTACAAATAGACGCTTCAATTTAATTAATTTGTAGAGATGTTGTACCTATATGCCGTAAGATTGTGAACATCGTTAGTTTATAAACAATCTCGCGATATTATAAACTGACAAAAAATTATGAATTGCAGCCAACCATTTGCAATTTAACGTGTTATTTCTCGATAGGTAGTTTATTCTATCAATGTCAAGTTGTGAACGTATCTGCAGGGTTCATAATCTGTCCGGTTTTATCACCCGTAAAATATGAATATATTATGACACTATATGAATCAGGGATGTTGCGGTGAGGTTATTAAATTGCGGATTTGGATACGGATACTGGTATAATATGAATAATCTTATAGGTACCTACCGGATAGTATCGGATAGTTTCAGTAACGGATATTTGATTTTTAAAGAATTGTAATAGAAAAATACAGATCGGTAATGATTTGGTTTTATTTCTAGGTTTTCATTTGGTAGTAAAATTACAAAAATACGTGTGGGTTGGAACTAAGTTCCTTTCGCTATATATCAATATATTAATTGGATTGAATAAATTGTATCAAAATATAGTAAATATTGTAGAAGCTCGATATTAAAATTGCGCCATCTGTGAAAGTTACCCGAACTATTATATGAATAATTAGTATACAACAGCAGTATCTGTAATAAATAAAAAAAACTAACAACCCGCCCCGGCTTCACACGGGTACAAATTATACACTTAAACTTTCCTCATGAATCACTCTGTCTATTAGTGAAAACTACATGAAAATCCGGTCAGTATTTTTTCAGTGTATCGCAAGCGGACAGACAGACAGACAGATAGACAGTCAGACGCGGTGGGGGACTTTGTTTTATAATATGTAGTGATGAACTCACGGTCAGTATTTTTCGTTGCGCTAACACTTAGACGCTGCCTTGCCGCCGTCTTCTGAAGTGTAACGTGCGGTAAGAAACATGGATGGTGTAATTCCCGGAAAATAACCGTTATTTTGGACCCAACTTATTTATTAAAGTAGTAAAGTAAAATGTACTAAAACGTATCAAATTGATTTTATATGTTTATTAATACATGTATTACATGTCACTTATAAAAAAAAACTGTGTGTGCAAATCACACACGGCAGAAGTAAACCTTCACAAAAGTAACTTAAGAGAGAATGAGAAATAAAAAGTAAAATCAACACAAATAATTTACTAATGTTAATAAATTTAATTTTAGGTAATTTCTATAAAAGTTATTGGTCAAATTGTTTTATTTTTATTTTATTCAATAGGTATAGATACAGACAACAGATCAAGGTGGTATACAAAGAATCCGAAGAGATTCGTAATCATTCTCACAAACAGAGCAACTCGAGATACTCTGCTGTGATTGGTTGAAATCGTTTCCAACACAGATTACACGAAATAGAGACAAAACGCTACTTATTATTATGCAATTTCAAATTTTGTGTAACTCATACTTAAAGTCTTTGAATAGGTACTAAAGATTTTTGTAGTATACGTACCTACAATGCTGGTCTGACATAATTATGACATGACTTATTCCCAGGTGACATAGCATAATCTTCTAACACGTATTACACGTAGTACCACGAAAAAATGTTTTAAGTCTGAAAAAAAATGAGTACAGAAATAATTAAGACCTGTCTTAAGGTGTCTTATTTAAACTCCATCCCTATCTTAAATTATCATTAACTTTCATATCGGTTACGGCACAGATGAGATAATAGTTACTTCGTAACTGATACATCACTATTGCCTTAAAAATTTTAATAACAATACATAGCATTAGCTGCAACCAGAAATATATCTTGTGCACACTTATTGAAAGTTGGGAAAGCTGTGTCCACCTTGTCACCGTTGTATGCGTCGACGCAATAGCATATGCTCTAGGGTTGTTTAAAGATGATTAAAAGGGAAAGACTAGAAATAATATAATTATTTATTTATTTGATTATCGAATATGTATGTGTTAACCTGTTGATGTTTTTAGATCATAAATTGCTTTATTTCCCTCTCTGAAATTTATATTTTTAAGTTTAATAAGTAATGATAATGTTTTGAATCCTTTCGAAAGATATGTGTAAATCAACATTTAACTGTGATATGTCCCTTATCACAGATTTGTCAACACTATTTCAGATACAGTGCTTCTGGAAAGATGAATAAACCGAATATTCGGCAAAAGTATTCGGCTGTCGCGTGTCAGGAAACTCTTATCGACATTTTTGTTTCTTGTTTCTACTTTCCACTATTTTAACGCATCCCGATTCTCGCAATGATCCACCCAAGCGCATCTATCTTCTTCTATGGATTGCTACAAAGAGAATTCTGCAGAGAAAGCATAGCCCATATCGAGACATTGAAAGATAAAACTATTGCCGAAAAATTCAGAAATATTAGTTCTCTGCAGCACAATCTTCCACTACTTAATTTTTATTACAATTCAAATGTATGGATAGATGTTGTTTTTTCACATTATGGAAGTTAATTATGTATGAAAATTTAATGAGAGAATAAAAATAAGAGAAGAAGAAATATCGTGTTCTTTTACCAATTATGAGACTACAACAAATAAAAATATGTATATACATTCTCACGCCTTATTGCTGTCATCAGACCTTTCTTAGTCCTTTTTCAGTATACTGCTGTTCAGACCCTATACGTCATTCGAGGCCTTCCTGCACCGACTCACCCATTCACAGGAGCCACTAACAAAAAACCGTAGTATTCGGTATTCGACCGAATAGAACCTAGATATTCGGTATTTTGTCAAATAGTATGAAAGTAGCCGAATAGGCCGAATACCGAATATTTGCCGAATAATTTCATTATTATCATTTATTAATTTAGTATATAAGTACTATTACAGGCACAGCAATGGCGAATAAAGAATAAATAGGTAACTAGAGCATTTTCTTTATTGTATTATTAAAAAATAAGTCCACTCTAACAATCGAGATATTACGTATTAACCATGATAGTAGGTACATATAATCTCGATGATAATAACTAAAATCATTTTGTGTGACTCATTTTAAAAGGATTAAATAGATTAATAACATCTAGTAATAACGCAATATAGCAAGCACCTAATAACATTTACTAATAACGAAACAATAACCTTTCTTTTAAAAATTAGTCCACTGCACAATAATTAGGTGTTTTTGGCATATTGTTTTTAACTTACGTAGAATACCTGCCATGCGAGCACAAGCGGTAAATGCAATAGGTAAGGGTGACGGGCGGCCCCTACTGACTGCCCTTGTGTACCGTCTTTGTCATCTCGGCGGGCGGTACGCTAACCGGTAGGAATATAAAGTGCAACCTGTGCAACTGTGATGAAAACCATGACCGTAACTGTTTACACTACGTAACCAGTTACGGTCATGGTTTTGTAGAGATTTTTATTTCGGATATCCGATAGTTTCGGTTACGGATACACAGCTCCATAACATCACTGGTATGAATAATAGTCGTAGATGGTATAATTAGTACCATCAATTTGTAAGCAATTGAAATGTATCTAAGGCCGGTATATTCGCATACCGTGTACTGTGTCTAGCTGTCTAGTACATATATATGTACATTATGTAGGTATATGTCTGCAATTGCGTTATTGAATATTTTAGTACTTAAGCAAAGGCTAGTTTCATTTTAAGGGTAGGTATTATATTAAACAGGTATTATCTTAGATCATAGAAACTATGATATGATGTTTCTATGATCTGAGGGTATTATAAGTATTATAATAAATGAAATCTGAAAAAAAAGAGAAGGGCATTCTATGCGGAATTCATATTAATTTAGTAATTAGAAATTCATGAAATTCGGGTTTCAGTTTGGTTTGGGTCCCGGGGCGTCTCGTGTCTCAAAATCCCGGCTCGAGTCCGGAGACTTTCGATTCGAGACTCTGGAGTTCTGGACGAGACACGAGAGACATTTACAATGTATTGTATTAATTTCAAAACATCATCTACTTAAACCAATAAATAAAATTGAGGTTTCTGTTTGGTATGTCAAAATAATAGCTTTATAGAGAATTATATTCATATTTAAATGCATATGAATATTTTTACGGCAGCTATACCAAAAAAACCGTTTTTAAAGTTTTCGTTTCTCCGTCTGTCTCTTTGTTCCGGCTAATCTCACAGTTAAAACTGAAAAAAACAAACAAAAAAAACAGTTAAACTAATTAACACGAAACTTTCACTAACATAATATATAGCTGATGTAACAGAGAGTAACTAAAAATAAAATATATATAATATAGACAATTACTTGATATTAGCACAATACTACTATTAATAATCTGCCATAATCTGTGACAATACTCGTAAATATTTTCGCCGCTATATTTTTATCTTAATATATAAAAATGTCGTGTCACGTTGTTTGTCCGCGATGAACTCCTAATAAAATCAAATTCTAACATTTTAGGATTTGATTTAATGTTAAACAAGTTTTTAGCTTAGCAGAATTAGTAGTTTTTTCTGGATGAAAATTACTTACTGACCTAGTCTCTATCACAGATAACACCAAAAATAGTTTTTTTTCTTGCTAGATTTTGCAAAAAATTAACTCGATTCTAATTATATTCTGAGAAGTCGCGAAGTCCCGGGATGTCCGGTCGTGGGCTATTCGGTGTCCCGGGACACTCAAACTGTCGAGATTTCTTAAACCTTAGTCACAGGACAAGCAGCCAATAAAAAATAATTTATATTGCTTAAGCTAATCATGAACATTGTAATGGTAGTAACTAATGTTGTTAAAAATATGAAGACAGTAATTCGTATTTCCATTTTGTTTTTGTACAATTAAATTCTGAAAGCAGTTGAACTCCAAGAACTTGTTTTGCTTAAACACTAGGTTTTAAAAACTGTTTGACAGGAATAAACGAACTGAATTTGTTCTGCATACGTCTGACAAACTATTACTTTTAATGTGCAGTTACTGTCAGTTTGATCTGTATCTTGGAGGCCAGTTTACGGAGACCTTTAAAACACTACGTACATTTACACACACGCACATATTGCTATGAATCGAGAAATAAATCTGCAGAGTCACACTCAACGAATAAATAAACTGTAAAAACAGTTATTGTGTTCTGTCGTTGTGTAAAAAACCTTCGTAATAGTTCTTGTGAATGATCTACTATTATTTATCACCACCACAGGACATACACTGCTCGACATAGGCTTCCCTTAATGACTTCCAAAAAGACCGGTTGAAAGCGGCCTCCATCCACCTAGGACCAAGCTTCCCTTAATGATTTCCAAGAATTTATCACTCCACCCACCAGTGGGAAAGTCGAGGGGGTGGACTGTTCGGGAGCCATTTAGGAGCTTTACAAGGTCGTCAGTCCACCTTATTGATGGACAGACGACTTTATTTCTTTTATCTATTATTATTATTACAGTATTAATTACATCTTACCTTTGAACGAGCAATTTTTGTATATATCCGAGACCACAGACAAGAGAATAGTTACTTCGTCCGAGCCTAAATCAGTGGTCTGGAATATCGCTATTGTTTATGGCCAATTTTTTAGCATATCACCATTAAACTGAATCTACTGGTTCTGGTAAAACGTATCGTGATAAAATAAAAACAAATTAACCATTCGAATATTTGGATGTTATTTAATCTGTAATTTTAGAAAGTTTCTATGGTTACTAGCGTCGAACGGCGTAGTATTTTATTCCTGCTGATGATTATAGGGATGTGCGACGTGTGTGTCCAAGTGCACTGTGACTCTCTTCAATCGACCCGTGACCACGATCGGTGCAATTCGATCGGAACGTCGGAAACCAAAATTATATATTTTTGAAGTGAAAACTTCTTTAGGCACGTTTGTGCACTTTTGCCATGGGGAAAAAGCACTGAACTCGTGACCGTCACGCAAATAATACATATATAGATCCACTAGAGGGCGCTAATCTAAACATTGAGTTCTGTCAGCTCCTTATTAATTAATGTCACCAACCTGCTAATGTGACGTTTTCACTGCTGTCGGCAGTCCCATGACTGCCTTTTTTTAATATTAATTATAACTATGTATTCGGGTTATATATATTACCGCGATGAAGTCTCGAGTCACACATCTAACATGCAAGCAATGATGTAAGACATCTTTTTTTTTTCTAATTACTGTTCAATGAATGCGTCAATGACACATTGACACGTCAATTATTTATTCATACGTCAAGGCTACACAAATGAATGTCGTTATCGCGATTACATTTACCTATTACATTACATCAGTATAAGAAATCTAATAGGAACTTGAGAGTGAGTTCTCTTATATTATACCGTTGTTTTGATGTCATTTGTCATCAACCCTTGGCGACTCCCCGTTACTCAAACGGGATGCAGTATCGAGGCAGTACCTGGCATCGAACGCAGGAAGTTGTCGCACGATCGATCGAGCGAACGCAGGACACAGATAAGATAATAAGTTAGTTACTACGTTTGCCAAAGCTAAAAGAAGCCTGTGTGCGCTGGGGGTGTTCTCAAATTGTTTTTAGGGTTCCGTACTCGAAGGGTAACCAACGGGACCTTATTACTAAGTCTCTGCTGTCCATCCGACAAGAAGGGTTCCGTCCCATCGTCGAACAAAATATTAAGATCGAGCAAAAAAAGCCAAAAAAGACACGTTCTCCCCTTTCATTTTTAATACATTTTTATTTTTATTATTCGTTGTTATAGCGGCAACAGAAATACACATTCCGTGAAATTTTTAACCGTCAGCCTATTACGGATCATGAAATACAGCCCGCTGACAGACAGGCAGGCGGACGGACGGATGGACGGAAGGACGCACGCACAGCGAAGGCTTAGTAATAGGGTCCCGTTGGTTACCCTTCGAGTACGGAACCCTAAAAATTGTGTAGACACGTACCGATGCTTTTCCTCACCACGGGGTATGAACTTTTATGTTCCAAATCATAGTTGTTACCTGAACGTTGCCAAATCTGCTGCCCCAGGATTTTTAGAACACAAACATGTGCAGCATTGCTGCTTGTGCGTTCTGTAGGGGAAGGCTTTATTGTCGGTGTTCAAAAAAATTTTGACATTTTCAGTCCCTTATCACAGCCCAATAACTGTCGAAGGGATGGTTTACCCCATTGCTGTGCATAGCTTGTTTGCGATTTTGCACTTTCTGGAGTGTTAACGTACTTAATGATTAAAGGCACAGATGTACTTACATTTTCTAGAGAGGCCTGCCACTCATTTACAAACTGCAAATTTAAAATACCTATTACAATTAAGCTGTAAAGAAAAAAACAAATATTAACAGTTACATAGAAAACGTGAAATTTAAACTAACTCGATAAAAACTTTTTTATTCGGAAATATATATTTTAACCACATACCTAACTAGAATTTATATATATTATGACTTCTATAACCAAAGGGATCAACGGTTTTAAGACTTATCTACAGCCTACTAGTTACAAGTTCTTGAATCTTGATATTGGTAATAATGTTTTCCGTTGCTACAGTCTGTGGACAAATTTCTCTCTGACATCCCTAGTTAGTAGACTAAGCGTAGATTTAAAAAAGTCCATAGAGAATGTTATTCACTAGGAAGGTTGTCCTGAAGTTAAAGTTTGAACCAACAACATAAGACCTTTTATTTGGCACAGAATACATAATAGTACCTTTGGTTTAAACAGTTTTATTTGAATTAACTTTTTATATTTTAACTTGAAAATTAAAGGGCTAATTTTGCAGTAAGTGTCTTTGAAATTCACATACGTGCTCGCGTGATTAGATTACATACAGACCGACATGAATTTCAATATTATTTTATGGTTAATTCGTGCTTGTAATTACATATATAGGGACGAATCTTGAATAGAAAATGCTGTTATTTTACTTTTGATATGAATATTGTATAATAGTTACTACAAATCTATACCTACCTATATACAAGTTAAATATTTATGTATACTATTACTATATGTATTGCAGTTAAGTTTCGTATAGACATCAACATCACTAAATAAAAATAACCTATCATTTAAGAGGATTTGAACCTCAGCACACAGACTTTGTTCGAAAATATGGATAAAAACATACTGGTATGTAATATTTATCTCTACAATCTTATTAGAAACTAAGGGTTGCTGGAAGATCCAATTCTATATTGAAGACTGGCTGATTGAAAAAAACTACAAGTTTACCTATTTATTTCTCTCTATTGACCATCACCATTTAAGTAAAATACAGACATATCATAAACATTTAAATAGAACAATTTTATTGGTGGTCTTATCTTATCTTTCCATGGTCATAGAAATAGAAACATCAAACAATAGTCGGACGGCGCGGCGGAAAAACAAATCAACAATTTTTTTTTTAAATTAAATTTGAATTTGGAATTCTTAGTAGAATTAGAATAAAAGTTATCAATCTTAGCTAGTAAGTAATAAGTATTAAAAATCGCCAATTTCATAGGTCTAATAAATAAACAACATGTGTATAGTTCTTATAAATATTAAATCCGGGTCGTTGCGCCCTATTATCAATGCGTTATCAATACTCACATGTTGTAATCACGTTTATATTACGTTTATAATGGTATAAATGTGCTTATCTGCTAGTACCTGTTTATTCACTGTACATCGGATTGTAAATATAGTTTTATCCAAATAAGATACTACTTAGCCTAATTTCAGACAACGTCTTATACCTACTATAGGAATATTTCACTATACCATAGCCTGTCCATAGAAATTGCAGGACAAAATATATACAAAACCCTCATAAGTGTCATGATTTTGGTCAAGAGAACCGCATGACCTATGGTTCTATTTGGACCCAAATAATGTTTTTTATATATAAAACCAATACATAAGGTTTAAATATTTGCTCAATCCAAATAAAAGTTATGTTCAATATATTCTGGTGTTATAAAAATCTCTTAACTAGTATAAAAATCACTCAGATTTGTTTTGGTCCTGTCTAAAAGGTTTTGTATAAATCTTGTAGTTATTATTACTTTGATAAATCTAAAAGACACGTCAAACTAAAATTGTATGTCATCTCAGTAAATAACATTATTGTAACACATAAGAACATTAAAGAGTATGAAGACTTTATTTAGACTCTAAAGTTTAGAGGTAAGCTTAGAGAGATCTACAAGACATACGGCACCATTCTGACTGTTCCTATGCTTAACACCCCTATTCTAGCGAAAATAGACGTTAGTTGTGGAAGAACCAACTTCAATTATAATAATTACAAAGAATCAACATAAAGCAACAAAATTTATACTCTTGTAAATCTCGTCGTTTTACGTTGAATCTAAAATGCGCACCTAATGCATTCATTAAAATATTATGTGGAGTTTATCACAGTTCATGTACTGTTCAAGTTCATGGTCGCAACAACATTGATTTCTTTATTGGTAAAATTATTCCAATAGTATGCAAGTTTGAAATTTTGCGACAAATTAGGATCTACTCTTAAAAACCGGATTGTTATATTTTGATGATAACGTCTATTTTTGTTCAACACTTTAGACTCGCGGTCACGGTCACCTAGCTTTATTACAGCACTTTTAAAACAAAGATCGTTATTCGCAAATTATGTATATAACGACTATCTCTAAGCCCTAGTAAGTTGTGATAGTAAATGCTTTGAGTTGACTTCTTTCAAACGGTACCACCTACTTGTACAACTACCGCAACATTATTTTAAAACAACTGTCAGGGATTGATTGCGTTGTCGGTGTACGCAGTGGTGGTAAATAATTGATATGCGAATGAGGACTCTTCAACAGTCAGTATTGACTGACAAGGCCCTGTAGAAAACAAAACTACAGTAGAAAAAGATAGATTACTTCTGAAGTAATGTGCTTTTTAAAGTAGTAAAGCAATAAAGCATGTGTAATGATGTCAGCTCTTGTGCCTTATTTGACATGTGTCAAGAGCGAAAATCTCATTTTTTTAAATAAATGGGCAGTAAAAATATTTTAAATAGGCAGACAGCTTTTTTAGATGACTGATGACTACAACATGCACTTCTCCTAGAGAGAAGTAAAGCTTGCGTTCGGCCCGCACCCTTGGTGCTGTAACTTGTAAACGTGCACAGCCTGCGGTGACCACTTACTATCAGGTGAAACGTTGGTTGGTTACTTTTTGTCTTAGTGGAATTTAAAGACACTTAGAAACACAACGCTGCTGACGTCAACGCCAAATCGTCACGGGCTTTATGTGTCGTATCCACTGCGTGCGAGAGCTTATTCTTCTATCACCGTGGCCTGTACTGACGAGCTGAGGTTACTAGAGGATTAGGTATTAGTTTATTGAATAATATTAAAAAAACAACGATCGCATAATACTCGGATGGTTATATGCCAAGTAGTGTTGCGAGATCCGTTATTCTAAATTAAGATCGATCATATTATTATTCGTAGATAATAAACTGAAATACGTCCTGAAGCTCTTTGATTTTTGAAAGAAGGTGTCCTTACAAGGTACTACATTGATGACAAAACGGGATTTTGGGCGTCGGAAGTCGCGCTAACACTGCTGCACTGCTAGGGTTAGTTGTAGCAACAGTAGTGCCACCTACAGTTACAGAGCCCTTGTAGTTGTGACTCACTCACACAAACCTTCGTTCCTGTATCCCTAAATCATCTACATTCTTGATATAATGTTGAGACTGAATAGGTAGCGATTCAGTCTCAACTTCTGCATTATCTCTCAGTAAATGAGTAAGATCACTAGTTTATTATGGAGATTTATTTTGGTTTTATTTATATTTTTTTACATTTTAATGTTAAATATAAATATTTTACTTTACATAAAAATTGCGAACCTATATGAAGACTGGTATCTAAATCTCCCAAGTAACAAAAGAGTTGACTAAATCTTCGTTTAAGACAAAAGCTCGAAGATAATATCAGTTCATGTAATAATTATAATATAACTTTTGGTGTAAGTTTACGCTCCGTAGCCTGGAACGGCACTGGGAAGAATCATTCCGCGTGAGTATTTTTTATTGAATATAAAATTAAACTTGGATAAAACTACTGGCGATGTAATCGTATCTAATTATTTGATACCTAGAGTATGTTACAGAACGATGCGAGTAAGATCCTATGAACAACTGAGCGTTAGCCTTCAAACCAGCAATCACAGAACGGGACTATTATGTACCTCGTAAAAGAGAATTAACATGAATAAAACGATAGAAAAAAAAACGTGTGTGCTTTAGACCACACGACACGACTGAAGTAAAACTTTATACGAAACGTAACTGGCTATGAGAGGAAGAGAGAAAGACAATGTGTGCTCGCACCTCTATCTCTTGCCCCTACAGTAATATACGAAACGTAACTCTCTCTCTTTCTATCTTCACTAACTTAAATCTCCCTTCCGTTCGCCTCGCCCGATATACTTTTCGTAACGCATTCACCAGCTTACTCCCCAAGTCAAGCGTGCGTAAAGAAGTGTTACTTCAAAAATATCGTTGATGTTGATGGAATGCCAAAAATTTTCGAGTAAGAAATTGTCTATTTAGTAAAATAAATTGTTGATAACTGTTTTTTGAATGGTGGTGTTAGCCCACAGAACACCTAATACCCTGAGGGTATAGTGTATGATAATTATATGATATGACAAACACAGATTCACTGTTGTTTTAAAACCATTTAGAATTATTTATCTTTTCAGTATAGAATATAAATGAAGAAGAAAAAAGAAAATGAGGCATAGCTATAGCCTTCCTCGATAATTGGGCTATCCAACACTAAAAGAATTTTCAAAATCGGATCAGTAGTACCGGAGATTACCCTGAACATCCAAACTCACAAACTTTAACTCTTTATAATATTAGTATAAAAGACAAGGCATAAAACTGATACAACTGACTTATTTTACAAACAATAAGGAAGGCAGAAATATACATTTATATAATGTCTTAGAGACTATATAGTTGTCATACGACACTCAAACTTGATTAAGGCTGACGTGAAAGGGGGTTGTTGACCTAGTAATGGACCCCGTTTATTATATTAGAAGGTTAAAATAATTATGCATAAATTATGCTTTACTATCTAACATCTATATATATATATCTCGTCAACTATATATATATATATATATAGTTGACGAGACTTATACGCCATGTCCTACAAATTCGTGGACTGTCAGCATTTATTTCGATGGACGTGACCATCCCCACTACTAATTCTTAGTTGTTGACTTCACGCCAAAACATGCAAAACATTGCCATTTATTTACAAAAACGTGTGCGTCTCGGGATGCCCGTGAGGTGATAACACTGATAACTTAAACGCCAGACAGACTGGCGCCGTAACGCGTTACGTAACAAAGCGGTTTACCCTCCCATTAGAAGTTATCACTTCAATAATACTTTCATAAGAGAAATATGAAGGTTATAATCTCGTCTTTTGGACCAAGTTTAACATGGTCTTTTAGAGTTAACCTAAATAAACTTAAAGTATGGATAATCAATCATCAAATATTACACAATGATAATTATATCAAGCAAGTACTAATGTAACTATACATAATTATAATATAACTTATTTTCGCTAACTAGCTCTAATTACTACAGATCCCTAGTAAAATAACAAATCATATTAGAAAGAGCAAAAAATTAAAGCCTTCCTTGGCCACACTGCTCTCAAATTAAGAAATATGAGGATTGATTGCGAAAATAATTGATTTAATGCTCTGCATCAAATATGATTTGTTCCCAAAATGGTCAGTACCTATTTTAGAATGTGTAAATAAGTTCGAAATTGAATAAATATACACAGTTCAACATTCTCATATAATTAGATATAAAATTAGTGTAAGAGTTTACTTCTCTGAATTATTTTTATTATTTATTTTATTATTAAACGATTCCATTTCTTAAAAGACATGCTGTTGAACTGAACTTCAGCAGCAAAATAAAAATATTTTAAACAATTGTGTGTAATTGACGTAATCTAAACCAAAACTATTTAAACATGAAGGTCACAATTGAGTGTAAAAATTGATATTTAATTCTATAGTTGTAATGTGGCTATAATAACCTTACCACAGATACAGATACTAACAGATAACGCTAAGTCCACGATAGCGTAGTTTTATGTATATGTATATCAGTGTAAAACACGATAATGTCTATTTGATATCTACCTAATAAATTGCAAAAACTCGACAAGAGAAGCGTAATCAGGAAGAACAAGGAAAAGTTATCTGCTACAGGAAAGCTACAGGAAATAGTGGCAATATTAGGTGTCATTTTTTTTAAACATTGATTTATATATTTTAAAATTAGGGGTTTATTACAAGCAGCTAATTTGATATCCTTTGTCTAAGGGCGATGAGGCAAACAAGCGGAACTTTATATTCCTTCCCCCTGCTTTTATCGTTCAAATTTCTTATCTTATCCTTGTTCGGCTAAGAAGTCGATTGTCGAGAATCGACTTCTGATATAGAGTAATGATAATTTTTTGTATCTATACTTTACGATAGGTACCATTTTCCACATAGCATGAGTTCGATGACACTTGATTACATCCATTTAACGCAATTCACTTTTTTTGTTAATAAAAATATAGTACAAGATATAGTATAAGTACAAGAATTTATTTATTTTCTTTTATTCAGAATACCAGCAGCATGAAATACATGCAATAAATGCTAGAGGAAATAACAACGAAAGCTATTGACAGGTATTCGCAATTAGATTCTACATAACATAACACAACTAGAACAAATAAACAAAAATATGTTAATATTAATTTTAAGAAATATAAGACTAACAAAAAATTAAACCGACCGATTATTCTTTTTTTGTTACATAGGTTTTTTTGTTAGGAAGTCAGGATCTGATGATGGAATAATAACTCGACACAACTCACACACGGCCGTCTGATCCCAAACTAGGCAGAGCCTGTACTATGGTAGCCAGACTGCTGATAAATATACTTATATATTTCTAAATACATATGAGCCCGCGACTTCGTTCGCGTTTTTTGCGGAAAACAGCAATTTGTCGCTTATTGCATAGTACCTCTTTCTCCAGGCAGGGTTTTTTATACTGTATTGGCAGTGAAACAACCTGGAGCGTACAAAAAAGGTTGTTTTGGTTGCTTACACATGAAATAACGACATAATTTGGCCGTGGTAACATTACTCATTTGTTTTTCGTGTGGAAGCTCACCTCACCGGGCTATTGGCGAGGCCGTATATCAGGCTTAAACCAACTAAAACCACACGGTGTGCCTCACAGCACTGTTTATGAGTTGACCGTCGGTACGGCGACGTTTTGCCTCCAATGATCCACCCGACACTCAGACTCCCACTCAGACACCCATGGCCACTCTTAGCGTACGCATGAGAGCGCGAGTGAAAAGGTTCCACCTGGAAGTTTTTCTACCGAATCCACACCGTCACCTCCTCCTTGCGCGAGATGTTCTCCTCGCAGAAAATCGTCATAAAACAACTGTGACGACCTAACATCTCGATTCGTCGGACCAGTTTGGAGACTCTTGCTGTAGTCAGTCAGTCAGTGCCGCTTCCTAGAAACTATGGGCCCCCTCGGTATACCTAACAGATAAATGTTTGCTTCTGAGCTTTGTTTAGTCACGGTGTAACTTAAGATTTCACACTACTGTAACCGAACGGATAATAAATGGTCTGAAAGTGTAAAAAAAACTTCACCGGTTACATGTCAATATTTCAGCTTAGATGTAATTTTTTGGCGATAGTATCTGCCATGCTACATGCATGCAGTAAAATACTGTAATACTAAGAAAGTGTTAAGTTAAACTAACAACTAAGTCATAGATGCTTTAAATAAAAAATCTATTCTTTGCGATCACGTATTTAAAAGGTATGACATACCTTTGCTTTGCCGTGGTCGTGGCCGTGATCACAGGCCTGTAGGGTTTATTACCCGTGGCCTACCTACGTGGTTCACCTAGGTGAACCACGGTTAACATTTTGTACCCGTGGTTTACCCAATAGGTAAACCACGGGTAAATGTATTAAATGTAGTGCCCATGGTTCACCTAATAGGTAAACCACGGGTAAATGCATAAAATGTAGTGCCCATGGTTCACCTAATAGGTAAACCACGGGAAAATGCATAAAATGTAGTGCTCATGGTTCACCTAATAGGTAAACCACGGGTAAATGCATAAAATGTAGTGCTCATGGTTCACCTAATAGGTAAACCACGGGTAAATGCATAAAATGTAGAGCTCATGGTTCACCTAATAGGTAAACCACGGGTAAATGCATAAAATGTAGTGCTCATGATTCACCTAATAGGTAAACCACGGGTAAATGTATAAAATGTAGTGCTCATGGTTCACCTAATAGGTAAACCACGGGTACATGCATAAAATGTAGTGCTCATGGTTCACCTAATAGGTAAACCACGGATAAATGCATAAAATGTAGTGCTCATGGTTCACCTAATAGGTAAACCACGGGTAAATGCATAAAATGTAGTGCCCATGGTTCACCTAATAGGTAAACCACGGGTAAACGTATTAAATGTTACACTATTCGTTTCTACAATTTTCGAGGGTTTCTCTCAATTCTATCAGAATTCCATGATCAGATCCTGACTTCCTTGACATGGGACCACCCTTGAGGTATACCCTATCTAACAAAAAAGAATAATCAAAATCAGTTCATAAATAACCGAGAGGGCTGAACATACATAAAACGATACCTAATTTAAAAAAAGTAAATTATTATATAAATTAAAAAAAAAGTGCCAAAGAGGTATTCGATCCGGCACCCAACCTAGTAGAAACCGTACTCTACACGGCTCGCTGTAGTAAATTTCGAAATAAGTAGGTACATACATTCTACTAACGTTACAATGTTATTACAGCTTTCATTGATTTTCCTGTGGGAACCAAAGATTAACCCGGAATAAAAAGTGCCGTATAACCTGCGCAGGCACTCAAACTATTATCATACTAAGTTTTAAAGCATATCCCTTCAGTAACTTCTGACTTTATCGTGAACATACAAACAGACAGACAGAAAGACAGACAGACCGACAGACAGACAAAAATTGTTTGAATCGCATATTCGGCATCAGTATCGATATCTTAATATCCCTCAGTCGATTTTTTAAAAATATATTCAATGTACTTGTACAGAATTCATCCCGCTACAGATTTATTATAAGTATAGATAAATTACACCCAGACACAGAAAAAATTATCGTGCTCATCACACAATTATTTGTTTTGGGTGGGAATCGAACCCACGACCTCTGGCTTAGCAGTCAGGGTCACTAACCACTAGACCAACAGGCCAGTCTTTTATATAAACTTATTTTGAGTCGGCGCCAAACAACAAACTGATTAATTATCTAAATTTTATATGTACCTACGTAGAAATGGACATGGCTCTACGTAGGTAATTAATCATTTTATTATTTGGCGCTGACTTAAAATAAGTTTATATAAAATTTGATAGTTTATGTAAATAAGCTCAATACTTAAGACCTTTTTTTTTTTTACGTGTGGAAACCCCCTCCGGTACCACCTCGACGAGCTCTCGGCGAAGTGGCTATGTCGGAATCGAACCGACTAAAACCACACGGTGTTCCGTCACGGGTGTCTTTGGCCGGGGGCTCAGGTATAACCTAGGAAGGAACTCCCTGAACCCCCGACAGACTTGACCACCTGTCCACAAAGCAGGTAGTCTCGCAGTCGTGAGTAGGAGCCGTGTCCCCCTTCAGTTTAGAAAGGCGCGCGCGGAACGTCACGCCACCGTCTCGGGCCTATTCATCTGTTTCGGCGCCGGGTTAACCTTCCCAGCGCCTTAAGGCCAGCGCTCATGGAGGCCGTAGGTCATTAAGTGCACTACGGCGCCTAGTGCGTCCTCTGCGTGACGGGAGAGTGCTAGTCCTCTCCCGTTCCCTTTCCGCCGCCTCTTTGGCGTACATCACCTCCTCGCAAAATGAGGTGGCGGAGACCCACGCGCTCTCGCTTTGTACCATAGCTAGCACCATGGTCTCTAGCGAGAGGCTTCCCACACCTAGAGCTGTCTCAAGGTCATCGCGCTGTTGGACCCACGCTGGACACTCCACTAGGGTGTGGAGTGCGGTATCCTCGGGACAGCCCCCGCAGTGATGGCACTTAGGCGTTGGCTCCCGGCCTATGCGACACAGGTACTTCCCAAAGCAGCCGTGCACAGTAAGTACCTGAGTCATCCGGTAAGAGAGGCTGCCATAACGCCTCTCTAGCCATTCCTCCATGACGGGCCTTACCGCCAGAATTGTGGCGTGCCCCGCGCTCGGTTGCCCAAGTCGCTCTTTCCACCAATACTTAAGACTTAAATTATTTTATGATTTTTTTCATCATCAGCTCAGCATGTACATGATGTGATGATTTCTAAACGCAAATACCTGATAAAGTAATGAAAAGTAAACAGAAACACTATTCGTTCCTACAATTTTCGAGGGTTTCTCTCAATTTTACAAAGATCCCATCATCAGATCTGAGACTCCTCTTGAGGTATACCCTATCTAAATCGGTTCATAAATAACGGAGTGAGGACTGAACAGACATGAACCTCCTTTTTTTCGTCGGTTAAAAATTCATGAAAATATATTGCGACGAATATAGATGTATGAGGAAGTATTTTTAGAATGACAAAGTTAAGTTTGTCTTTTAATAAATATTTTAAAAAGAAACAAGTTTGTACGGCACCCTCGGTGCGCGAGTCAGACTCACTGACTCCCACTTATGTATGTCATAAAAACACACCGAATTCTGGAAACACTGCGGCCTTAGGACAAAACTTTTTAATATGGAACGATTCAATCGTGTTATTTTTCAATATCACAGAGTATCAGTTTGAATCTAAACAACGGAGTGGCTGAATAATTTAGCAGCAGAACAATGAGGGTTGTGACCTCACGGCTAAGTGAAAATGTTAAACAGTTGGGATACGTGAACCTCAGCTTATTAACTTTGTATGTGATCGCGGTTAATAACATTTATAAATAAATATTTAAAACAGCTTTAATTCAGAATTTTAGTAAAGTTTAAAATTTACATATTATTTTATTACTAGTAGTCTTGGAGCACCTAGAATGACCTAGATGAACACTCTAGGACAGAGTCAGGTCGGAGAATTGCGGGTCTGCCTTATTTCTTATCTCTTCTCGTCTTATTATTATTTCTTATTAAAATAACTACAAAGAAATTGCATAGTAAATTATTATTGCTGGATCTGGAAATACTCCTTCGCTCGCTTTCTAATTAAGCGTTTATTTAATCTTCATAACAAAAAAAAAAACTGGACAAGTGCGAGTCTGACTCGCGCACCGAGGGTTCCGTAAGCAAACAAACTTGTATACGTCCATCCCGGGAATCAATTCTCAAAGACTTTTGACCGTCATTTTGAAAGACTAACTTAACTTTGCGGTTGCGATGTACGACAATGTAAACAATCCAACCGCAAAATATAAGTTTGTAAGCACAAAAACTTTTTTTATGTGATATAACAACAAATTAACGAAAAAATTTAGGTACATTTTTATAAATTCGGACTATAGACCTCAGTATGTGGTATAAATTTCAACTTGCTAGGTCCACCCGTTCCTAAGAAAATCGGTGGTGACACACGGACAGACAGACAGACGGACAAGAGAGTGATCTTATAAGGATTACTTTTTTACCTTTTGAGGTAAAGAACCCTAAAAATTACAAAAAATTAAATTAAATGATTCTACTAAGTTAAGCTATTACCGAGAAAGTGGTGAACATCATAGATGACTAGTCAAGAACGATCTCTGAGTTACAAATACCTGTTCTACCACATTTTAAAAATATGCTGAAAAATCCACAATGGACGACGACGAAAACATCAAGTAACTGTATTTTTAGGAATAAATTAAAATAAAATTTAAATAATTTGTTCTAAACATTGTATGCATTCACACGACCAACATTTTTAAATAAGAGTTCATTTAAATTTTCAGGCCTTGAAATACTAGATGCGGAGGTCATGTGCGTCTTGGGAATTTAGTTTAAAAAAATAATTAATGGTAATTGAAAACATCGGACAAGACGCGGAAGAGATATTATACAAAAATATTAATAACAAACAACACTTAGCGGATAAGAACTTGTAATAAACACGAAAAAAAATGTTGTTGGTACACACGTAACTTTATCTAATATTATTTTTATGTATGATGATGAAGGAAGGAATCGAAGAAGGTTATGGATCTCATGGCTATTCTCATAACTGCAATTAGATTCCCGAGGGGAAAAAAGAGGAAAATTTTGAGATATTTTTAGATGTAACATAGAAGTTAAATAACAATGAAGAATAGATAAAACAATTGCTGCAACAACTGATTTCTGAATATTTACCACTAATCCGGGTCATTTTTAGCAACACAAAAGTTTTTAGAAATGTTTTTGATGTCTAAATCCTTGTCATCAAATACCTAGGAGCCTATATTGATAACTAATTAAACTGGAAATTTCATTAACAAAAACTCACCTCGCGTTTACTTTGCTTTATGCCAGTCCATCATTGGTTACTGCATTTCTGGAAGATTTCTGAATATATTTCTGGAACTAGAACGGGCACAAACGTGAGGACCGGTAAACTATTTAAAGATGCCACTACTATACGTTATCAAAAATGTGAAGTCCTGTCCGTTCGACAGCTCTTTGTGCTCTATTCTTTTATAAGAAAACACACCACACTGTTTTACGATAAAAATAAATGTAAAAGACGAAGATCTCATGTAGTATGTCTATTACAAACAGCCAGAATTTCACTAGCTAGTAGACATCATCTGGTAATTGCCGGATATCTTTACAATATAATAAATAAACAGTGTAATACATACCATACCCTCTTACTAAGTTTGCATGCAAATCTACAGTAAGTCAATGGCTCCTAAGAAAAACATACGCAGAAACTGAAGAACTCCTCAGGATATCTATTTTATATCTAAATCCAAAGCATACACTCACACAAGCACAGCTACAAGAAGCAGAATTTGTATACTTGCCTCTTCGTTTATTATTAACACAAGATGAATATTTGTCTTCTGGATTTTTAAGATATTAGTTATTCATTTTTTTTGTTATACCTTTTCGTTTTTCATCTGCTCTATCTCTCAGAGTTCAATGTGACACCACAGTGACATTAACACTACCCATTATTTAGGATAATATAATTCTGTAACATTTTTTGTTGTGTTAATGTAAGTATTATTGACCATTGTTTTTGAAAATGAACATTATTATTGTAATTTTGTCACGTGTTTGATATAACTACTATAATATTTTAGAACAGTTTAATGACGCAGAAGAATTAAGAACTATAAAGAAGGAATATCTGCCCTCCAAATCGTTCAATTATATTTTACGTTAATCTGTGCAACATTTTCTGTACTTTATGAAATACTAGCTAACTCTTAACATTATATTAAATAAATTATAGTCATTGATACGGCCACTATAAAGAACACTATAATACGAGAAGTGCGGGCATTGTTAGCGTGTTCACTGTCAGTTAGACATCTGTTATTTTCCATTACAACCTATGTTATATATAAGCTTTATAAAATTGTAATTAGTTATATTTGCTGTAGTAAAAACAAATTTTAACAGGAGCTACGAGGATATCGGCTTGGCGTTATTCGTGAATCTTTGTATGGCAATCTTTTTTCTTTTTTCCTTTCTTTGTTTTTTTTTGGCCCAAGTATATAAGTTAGTAAATCTTGTGATTGTTTAACAGTGAAATATCCAAAGTCTTCTTGTAGTTGTGAACCACAATCTGCCCATTACCTTTTTAATATAATCCATTGAAGGTTGTCTGAAAGAGATCGCAGCCTGCGATAAGACCGCCCATTGTCACACTGTTACAAACTATTGTACCCAACTGACTGCTTCTGTGATATTTGGTATATGATAGAATAAGTTATGAAAAAATGGGAATCTAGTAGGTGTGCCTACCTATTTTTCGTGCTACTTTGACTACTATGGCTAAGTTTTGTGACTTGGCAACACTGGTGTTGATAGATAAAATCTAACCTTACCGCCAACAGTTCGATAATTTAGAAGATTTCTTATTTACAATGATATTGAGGGCTATAGCCAATTTTCACTGTGCATATAATATGATGTGCGTATAGGTAAGTCATGTTAACAACTAAATCTGTAATTATTCTTGTCATTAAAGAAATTAATTTTCATTTTTTTTGAGCAACATGACGAGGTTTTTATTTTCCTGGTCAGTCTATAACTGCAAGCACCTATTTTCATTCACTCCTGCTACTTTTAAACTGAAGACGACAGTAATACAGGCCATTTTTTTCGGTACATTATTTTGAGACCATCAAGCATTTTTTTGTAGAAATACATAATGTTATGAAATGTTAGAACATGTATACGTACCTACCTTATACATAATATTCACGTGCGCTGGTGCGCATATCACGCCAAGGCCAGTGATCAGGGCGATGACTTATTTTTAGGTATGGTTTTTAGCAATAATCGACTGCACTTTAAATTAAAAGCATTTATAATAAAAACATTCATATTTTTTACATGAAATGTCTATAAAAAGAAGGGTAGACTGGATGGCACAAAGGATTTTGTAGACACCACATTCACACACTTTACCTCGCGTGAGAAACACGGCACCATAATATATGTGCTATGTTATTATGCCATCAACATCAAGTTTATCTTCATTCCAGCTACTGAAATTGTGTACCACTTTTTAATTTTTACCAAAAATTTATCTTTTAAAGGATAGGGTAAGCCCGGGATAAACACCGCAGTGGAATAGATGCTTGTGTTATAAATAAACTAAACCGAAAACCAAAAGAAAGCATTATTAGGACCATAAACTTAATATACCTACTAACGTATACTAAGTTTATGATTAGGACGAATGCACATCTTCCTCACTTCATCCTGCCGCAAAGCACTGGCCGTGCGATTATTCGTAATAGGAACGCTAGTAAGTAATAATGAGGAATCTATCCCTACACTTACATGACTTTAATGCACGCTGGCTTTAAGCGCCTCTATCACTTGTTGTGCTAATGTATGATTGGAAATGCCCCGTAATTACAATCAATTTTTGTACGTAGGTAATCTCATTGATCTCTATAGTGATATAATAATGTTGATTAAATACTGATATATTCAAAAGGATTCTTTTCTTGCGAAGGACATCTATTCCCACCCCCTCCCCCTCAAATTATTTGACTCGTGGGACTCGTTATATGTAGTGATATGTGTGACAGTATACAGAAGCCACAAGGGGGAAGTGGGTTCGCCGTTTTTCTGAATTCTTGAATAAAACGAACACTTGTATCTTCGAGGAAGAAATAACTTTTAGAAAAACACCATATAGCGGTTTTACCGTTACGAATCCTTTCAAATCCACGATGGATTCGGCCAGTGTGGTGGTTCTTTTATCTATCTTACATTTATAGTATTTGACGTTCTCTATCTCAACATCTGGTCTCGCAGTCTTAATGCAAAAAGATACGAAAATAGCCTTAGCCAAAAGTATAGCTAACATTGCCGTTAGACGCTGACTGATTGCAATTCTGTCACAACTTAATCACTTGTTTACATGGTTTTTGTCCTTTACATGAAAAGTGTTTTCCTTAATAATTGAAGTGGTCTAAGTTTAATAAAAATTTAAAATACACGTCACGTTTCCAAAATATTTATTACTTTCTATTTACAAGAAAAATGCCTAAAAAACCATTTCATAAATTAAAAATGAATCACCTTAAGTTTTTTCATGTATTTATTTGTCTCTTACAATAGACCAGTTGTAGCCATCTAACATAAGTACGGTGTTCGAAGTAACCCTATTCATTTTGCTCAAAAAGTGTATAGTCCTGGTGAAAACGCCCATAATGCTCGTTGCTGACAAGTGTAAGGTTTTGCAGTACAGAAATCGAAAAAAACCGTCACCGTCACTCGGTGATGGAATTTGTTTTTAGACCATGTTGACACCCATTCGTCAAAAGTTACGTAATAAATCAGAAACTCTGTCAGTAATGCTCATTTCCAAACAGCTATTTTTATTTTTGTTTGCGGAATCCATGAAAATAGGTATCTTCCTTCAGTTTTGCATAAAAAAGAACCAGAAAAAGTAGAAAAGCATAGGTACTTAAAATGACTTAAAAGCTCAAAGCGCAATTCACATTAAAGCGGGCGCCGGTAGAGCGTGGGTCGGACCGGAAGTGCGGCGGGTCTAATTCCTTGAATTGAAATGGAAGATAACACACTGAAAGCGTGCGCGGGTCGGGCACTGGGCGGGTGGTGAGCGGGAGCCGCGCACTCTTTCAGTGTAAATTGCGCTTAAAAGCTACGTTAGTTCGGTCCCATTCAATTAAATGTGTCGTGAATTTTTTTCTGGAACAACCTCAAGGTTTTGAAAGTTGCTGCTGCCCTGAATGGTAGATAAGTTTGGGTAATCGGAGGCACATCTACTTATATAGTTTTATCTCTGGTCTTGTGATAAGAAGTCCTTAAAAAGACAGAAGCAACAATCAGTTTTGTGGTTGAAAGGCTTCATCCATATCATTGGCGTGCCAATATTCAAAGATCTGTTTTGACATGCAGCCCACGAGCTTAACTTCCATAACATCTTACACAAAAAATTTGAGTGGTCCACTTTTTTGTCCTGATGGGAGACCAGAAATTAAAATTATCAAAAGTATGATTAAAGAGTAATTCCGCTATGGATTATCTTGTCTTAGACATAATAACTTTACTATAAACGTAAAAAGCCGGTCATTACGTAGTTTACACAACGGTCTTGACATTATGCAAACAAATGTTTTTTTAATCGAACACTACACTGCATCGAAATTTTAGAATTCATTTGGAACAAACTCGTGAACAATCATAAATAAAATAGACAACTCATGGACGCGATAAAAATAAAAACAATTTTTTTAGGCTAGGTAGTGCAACTAAATAAAACGACATAAAATTCACTGGAAGAAAAAAAAATGTTTTTTTGTTTTGTAAACTATAAAAAGCTAATATACCTATGAATGCTGAAAGTGTACGATAGTCAGAGTGTACGAAAAAAAAAACCATAAGTCGTGATAGTAAATGAGTTCAAAGCGAGAAAGGCACGCGGGTTTTGTTGCCAGTAGCTGCTTAACCTATGCCAACGTCCAACTGAACACGCTTGACTATTTGGAATGATCACGCGCGTCACTCGCCGTCAACAACGAGGGACGGTGCATAATAAAGTAGATAGTGTTCACAGCTAAAAATAATTGCCATGTTTTTCACTATTTATTAAAAACTAGCTGTGGTCGCGACTTTGTCCGCGTGGAATAGTGCCTTTGGGTAGAATTTTTAATTATTTAGGGTGATTGACGATACTTCCATACAACTTTTCATCCCCACTTTTCAACCCCTTACACCCCTTTTTTCGCATTGAAAAGTAGCCTATGTCCTTTCTCAGGCTCTAGACTATCTGTGTACCAATTATTTATTTCATTTAAATCGGTTCAGAAAGGGCGACAGACAGACAGAGTTACTTTCGCATTTATAATATTAGTAAGGATGTTAAAACCTGATTTTTAGGGGTTTTCACCTTAATTTAAGTGACACTATTCTTAGAATTATTCCACAAATACATAATTATACATACATACATAATCAAGGAACACAAAGGACCGAACATCGAAATCGAACAACAATCTATGAACCACACAACTATAAACTTACAAATAATATAGGTAGTGTTTGTCTATTTAATATAGCATTATCCAAAGACATAAGGGTAGGTATACCCCAGTCCCTGGCGTGTGGTTTTAGTCGGTTCGATTCCGACATAAGTACTTATCTCCGAAACAACTGAGCCAAATGAAAAAAAACAGATAAAAATTCTTTATTTATAGTCTTTAAATAACATGGTGAATCTCTTCAATATTGCGGGACAAACTAACATTTGCAATACATCGTACGGAATCCTGTCCACTAGAGGTCTACTCGCATTTGGCCGGTATTTCACGAAGCCCTATTATTACCAATAATTTAATTAAATACAATCGAATTTCAACTTCTGGATAATACTAATATACACACGGCAGCGTGTCCAGCCAAGTTCAAAAAAAAGAAACTGGCGGCGCAGCAGCCGTGTGTCATATTACACGAACTGCCTATTTGGAACCACTTTTGACATCTGAATAACTTAAAATCTATTTAACATAAACACATGAAATTAGTTAGGTTTTCACATACAAGTTAACTTATATTTGGCTAATCAACTTCTTTATTTTATATGCAAGTTAACATATCTAACTCTTCTAAAAGTTTGGTTTGGCTGGTAAAAAATAGGCTGGTCCAGATCAGTGTAGTTTTACCAGCAAACCAAACTTTACAGAAGTTGTAGAAGAAGACTGTACACAAGTTATATTTTTAGATAGCAAACATTGTTGTAGAAAAAAAAAAAAACTTGAAATTGTGAATGTGAATGTGTGTTAAAATAAATAAATTTCAGGATTATCTACAGAACTTGGCACCCAGCTCCCATTTTCACATTTATGTTTTTTATGATGATTAATGATTACACACGTGTGCATACTGCATAAGAAATTTGAATTTGTTGTTTTTTTACACTCCCCAATCCATCCGTCTAAGCAATATGCCTTTCCTTCCATTGCGTACCGTTTTTACCCAAATACCTACATCTCGCTTTCAAAAAAAATAAAAATATATATAGCAAAGTGCCGGATAACTCTAAGTTCATTCAATCATTATCATCATAGGTTTATAATTCAATAACTTGAAATGTGATGTAAAGGTAAGAGTATTATACATTTGCTCGTATTTGATTGTGCTAGTTCACCCTACAAAAGACCAAGTTTACAGTACTGCTATCGTTGTGTAGTTTTTAACGAAAAACGGCATCCCCATCAGACAGGCCGTGTCAACGTCGCGTCGTTGTATAAAAATAACCGGACAAGTGCTAGTCTGAATTGCTCACAGAGGGTTCCGTAAGCAATCAAACTAGTATATAAATAGTACGTCTATCTGGGGAATAAATTCTCGAGGATTTTCTGAACGACAAACTTAACTTTGCGGTTCTAAAAATACTTTTCCATACATCGATGTACGACAAAGTCAACTTCCCAACCGCAAAATATAAGTTTGAGATCACTACAACCTACTTGTGCTGTGAGACCTTGCTTCTTACCAAATTTCATGATTCTAGGTCAATGGGAAGTACCCTATAGGTTTTATTTACCTGCGAAATTTTCAAATTTGGTCAAATCCAAGGATTCAATTTCCGTATCTTTTTAATGCGTTGACTTAGAAGCTTGTTATTGAAGTGAAAACTTCTTTTGGTGCACCGCACACACATTCTTTCGTAGGTAGTAAGTTAGGCTGATCCGTCACGCTCTGAGGTGAAAGGCTCGATCGGGTGAACTCGGAACCGCCTGGTGTACCCGAACGAGAAAGATACAGACAGCTGCTCTTCGCTGTTGTGTCGCTGTGTTTAGTATATTGTCATTATTAATATAATAGTTATTATTGGTACGTAATAATAATTATTTTAACACTTATTTGGTTTACATTGTGAAGTTAGTGTGTACTTTTAAACTTTCGCGTTCCATGATATAATAATTATTATTTATGTATTTATGGGAATTAACGCGATCACGAAAAGGTATTACATACCTCTGAATTGCTTGGCGTTTCGACCAGATTGCACTGGCCGTGGTCACCGTCCTTCGTCGACATTGTGAGGTAGAAGGTTCTTCATCTACCTCCACCTTTTCAATATTTTTGATATTTTCAGTTCGCCATGAGGTGTGTGTAGTTAGTAGTTTATCGTGCTAATATTGGAATTATGAAGTTCATACTGAATTGTGATTGATAATTTCTTTAGCCGCGTTGAGCGTTTTTTGGTAGGGGCAAAAGTTATGGGTTCGCGTCGTGGTCATACTAATGGGATACTTCGTTTTAAATTTTCAGTTCTGTCGGCAGTCCTATGACTACCTATTTTTTTTTTTCTACAGCTTCAAGAAACCACTGACATAAGTATCACTACATATTATAAAAAAGTCCCCCGCCGCGTCTGTCTGTTTGTCTGTTTGCGATGAACCCAAAAGCTATTGAATGGATCTACATGTGTTTTTCACCAATAGATAGAGCGACTCATGAGGAAGGATTAGGTGTATAATTTATTAAAGTTTTGTGTAAATTGGTTGAAATATGAAGATTATTGTTGAAGATGTCTCAGCTACCCGTGCGAAGCCGGAGCGGGTTGCTAGTTTGGTATTTTAATTTCAAAAACAAACAAACTTGAGGCGTCGACGGGTTCCTGAGAAAAAAGGCCTTGACAGACAGACGGACAACAAAGTAAACTTAAGGGTCAATTTTTTTCCTTTTGAGGAACGGAAACATAAAAAGCATTTATACATGCGTCATTTATTTTTATTCTATTTATTTTGTTTCAAAAATTAATTTCTTTTTTATGTCAACCGACGCATATCAGCCAGTATAACCCGTATATTATTTAATGTGATACGATTATCTCCACACCACACTGTATATATTATGTAGGTCTCTTCAACTATCTAAAACAACAAGGCGTACGCACGCAAGGCGTCTTATTGTTTTTGATAACAACAGCAGAAGGCCGTCCTTATCACTCCCCCTAATTATCGAAACGTTCTCTTTGTAAAGATAAGATAATAGGAAAACTATTAGTGATATCTACGGTCGATATTTATATCTATAAGAATATGTATTATCTAATCCAAGGTGTTACTTAATTCCTAAACAGACAGCAACTAGCATTCTTATGAGCAATTTATTATTCGTTACGTCCTTTTGCTTTCAAATTAAATGTATGATGATTATTTCATTCATTCGGCCGTGTTTGAGATGTGTGAAGTTATTATTATTATTATCATTTATTCACTTAAATATACATATAAATTACATTTTTAAATACATTCAGATAATATCAAAAATACATTTAAAAATATAAAAAATAGTGCCCCACCGGTATCGGGGACTGGGTCGGGCACATACCTGTAGTACGGTAATTCCGCAGTCACAAGGTTATATTTAAGAGCAAGTTGCTGATGGACTATCCTGGCCACTTGGTTATGTCTATGCAAGTACTCGCCGTTGACAAGACGAGAACAACCGGAAATTATATGCCTGAGGCTTTCTCCGGGACGATGACATGCCCGACAAATGTCAACTGTGCCGTCCTTCAGGATATGTCTCCGATAGTTGTTCGTCATAACAACTTCATCAGTAATTGCACAGATAAAACCTTCAGTTTCTCCAAAGAGATCACCGAAACGTAGCCAGGACACAGATGATAATAGATCTACTTCGGGCCCATTTAAGGCCCGATAAAAACGTCCATGCAGCTCTTTGCTCTTCCATATCTCCCTGCGATCTGTAATATTGAGTACTGCAGGTTTGCGCCAGTTCTCTCTACCTAGAGCAAGCGGGGTGAGTCCGTTGTCCACTACCACAACATCCTGATGCATCTCCACGTCAACAGAGAGAAAGTAATCTCTAAGATTGCATACCTCGCGGTTATGTAGTGTCCTGGCATTTAAAAAACCACGACCCCCACATTTCCGCGGGTTATACAATCTCATAACCGATGAACGTGAACGTGAACGGATGGTGCATTCGGTACGCGGTTAGCAATGTACGGACTCTTCTATCCAGGGCATCAAGTTCAGTCTGAGTCCATCTAAGTATGCCAAAGGAGTAGGTTAGGACTGGTATGACCCAATCGTTATAGGCCGCACCTTATTACCACCTGACAAAAGACTTTTCAATACTTTTTTCAGGCGGCCAAAGAAGCGTTCCTGTAACGATTGCTTCTTATTATCATTTATTATTACTTAGTATACTATACTAAGTTTATGGTTTATTTATCTACATCTTCATTTATGTTCGCAATACAAGAGGTAGAGCTGGCGGTAGATAAGTAAAAGGCAATAAAAACTCTCCCTCAATCTTTTGATTTGCAAATTCTTATTAATCTATACCAACGTATGTACATAATTATGTAAATAGATAAAGACAAAAGTAGTTCAGTACCTGTTTCTTCTCAACCAACCTTTTTGTCAAACGATTTTCTTTTTTTATTAGTACTTTCTGTCAGTATTTCTTTTTTACGGACGTTCAAATTTATATCTCTGGACGGAAACATGTAGCAGTTCTAGAACTATTATCTTTACAAAATAGTAAAATTAAGTAATAAATATATTTGTATTAAAAGATACTATATTATTTATTTACATTTCAAGGTGTCCAACAAGCATACGCAGTCTGCCCTCGCAGCAGTTTGACCATTGACGCTTTTTACGTCTATCTATTACAATGAAAGTAGTCGACTTCTGTGGATGTTGGTTGACAGAGTTGACGGAAATAATGTTACAATCAAAACTCTTAATTCATCAAAAGTACATTTAACTGAAAATAAACGACTAAGCATGTTGGTCAAAAGTACTTTTGACTGAAAATCATTGATTAATAGTGATTGTAACTCCAAATTTATGGTTAAAGGTGATTCTGACTGACAATCATAGTAAAAAGTACTTTTAACCACCATAGCGTCAGTCTACATTTTTATTTTTAACTGTTTAAAATGTAAATAAAAATATCTAACCTTAATATGGTTTTTCGCTAAAGGTGGAATCAAACAGTTCATCTTTCGCTCATTTTAGTCTTTCATTTGGCACTTTTCACTCGAAATGAAACGTTTGAACACAAAATGAAACAAAATTGGGGAATGAACAATTCATAATTGTTATTAATTTTAATTTTTACTTTTGTCCCAGAATTTTTTATTAAATACTCTAATAACTTTTGTATACAATATAAGCAGTAAAGATTATTCTAATCTATTCTATTCTATTCTATTCTAAGAAAATATATATGGCAATAGGCCAGTAGCAAAGTATCTCAGTACAATTTGAAGTTTTGTTTGGTTAGGTATACCTACTATCTCTCATTTAGTAGTTTTTTTTTTATGGTATAGGGGGCAAACGAACAGACGGGTCCCCTGATGGTAAATGACTTCCGGCGCCCATGGGCACCTGTAACTCAAGAGTCACAAGTGCGTTGCCGCCCTTTAAGGTGGGATTAGGGGAAGAGGGGGAGAGAGGGGGAGAACGGGAAGACGGGAGAGGGGGATTAGAGGGGAGGAGAGGGGGAGAGGGGAGGACGGAAATAGGGGAGAGGAAAGGGTTAGGGCCTCCGGTAACCTCACTCACGCGGCGAGAAGCAATGCAACCATTGTTTCACTGCCGGTTTTCTGTGAGGCCGTGGTATCGAGCGGAGTCGAGCCGGCCCATACATGCCGAAGCATGGCTCTCCCACGTGGTAGTAGTAATATAGTAGAAGTCTTAAAATTTACTTTTGTGTATTCGCAGATGATTGCAATATGATTCAGGATCTTCATCGGTTCTTTCAACAATGTATCTGAAGCTCCCAATAATATTTTTACGCTTCACTCTAGTGAACTTTCACTCGAGTGAAGTATCTGATTCTACCTTAAGGATTTCCTCGATGAACCACTAGTTAAATTTTAATTCTCGGTTCCGGTATAAAGGTATTTGGTTTTACTGTTAGGAAACCCTCAGCACTAGGTTTGGAAACATGCCCGATAAATAATAAATAATAATGTAATACTCGCAGCTAGCGCTTATTATATTTGATCAAATATATGCTTAGCGAATTGCAGGTGCGCGTGTAACATTTCGGCTACTCCCTTTGGCCATATACAGCCGTCATAATTTAAAAAAAATTGTCAGTCTAAAGACTGCACGTCAGAAGTGAAAACACATACACACATATATATACATATACACAGACACATCTATATGTCATCATGACAATATATGTCATGTGAGGGTGACGGTCACACGAGTTCAGTGCTTTTACCCCATACCGAAAGTGCCCAACGTGCCTAAAGAAGTTTTCACTTCAAAAAGTGATGCCATCTACTAGTGACATCATTATAAGTAGGTACATACAGATTCCGGTATCCCTGGATATTTCGTGTAGTTAATTTTGTCACTACGTATTTAGTTCACAAGTTTATTAAAGTAAAGAAAACACTTCCACAGACAAATTAGTATATTGTGTTCACTTTTATTAAACTACTAAACTAATTAATAAGGAACTGACAAAACTCAATGTTAAGATTAGCGCCCTCTAGTGGATCTATATATGTATTATTAGCGTGACGGTAACGAGTTCAGTGCTTTTTCCCCATAGCAAAAGTGCACAAACGTGCCTAAAGAAGTTTTCACTTCAAAAAGTTAAAAATAATTAAACGTGAAGGTCACTGCTAAGAACTAACATTAGGTAGGTAACAAACACTACTAAGTGTAATGTTAGTGTTGCGCCTCAAACAGGTATTAACCTTGACAAACACAAGTGACAGTAAAAAACTCGTAATTTTGTTGAGTAGGTAAATAACATCGTTTTTTATATCCACAGCGTGGAGGTTGGGTTATGGTCATTATTATTTTTATATGTATTTATACATAGAAGATATTTTTTTAATACTAGCATCCAGTGAAGTGGCAACCAAAGCCTACAAAAAATACATTATTATAGTTTAATAAGATTTCTCTTCCAAATTTGAGGGTACCTAAGTTTGAAAGTACTAGCGTAGCAAGTGGGTAGATACTAGCAGTGGTGTATTAGGTACTTGCAGTGGTGTTTTCCTATTGGTAAATGGAGTCGCTAGATCTTTATTAGAAAGCGAGATAGGTCTGGCACATGATTTGTAATATTTGTAATGCTCAGTCTGCTCAAACACGATACTCCACATAATATAAGCTAAGGTGGCAATGGGCTCGAGTTATTGACTTTTACCGAACCATTAAATGACCAAACAAGTATAAAAACTTTTTAACAAAAAATAAAACCGATGAAACAAGACAGGACCTGAAAAGCGAAAAATAATAATAATGAAACGTGTTAGCGTAACTAAACTTCTACACTAATCAAAATATCTAATGATAAAACTTTAAAACATTGTTATCAAGTCCAACATATTATGTTGGATATTTTGAAATTGATATAGAACCGTAAATGCATCTAGTAACGACCCCGGAAAATCTGCATGTTCTTAAAAAATATGTGTGCCATAGACAAGTGGCCACTTCAGAGTAAATGGACATATATTTATATTGTAAATATTTATTACTCAAACAATAATTTGTTGACGGTTTCCGTGAACAGTGCACATTCCATAGTATCCTTATCCCTAATACACGACGCGACGTAAGCACACTTCTTTTTCTTAAGAGAAAATAGACACCTAAAGTAGTATATTGGATCTTTTCTTTCCATACTTCGACCATTTTTTTTTCTATTACCGGCCTATGTCGCGGTTAAGACTAGGCACTCTAAAATAATTTCCAAGCAAGCTCCGCCCCCATACACCCGCCACCCCGCGCTTGAGGTCCCGCGAGCGACCGCGTCGACTTAAAATTCTAATTTTATGAATTTTGATTTTAGAATAGCGAACATAAGTGGGATGGAGGCACCTTTATTTATTTTATGAAATAAAAATTTTAGCAAATATGATTTTTTATTGAACACTAACTACTACATCAATACAAATAAATAAAATTGAAGTGTCTGTTTGTAATGTCAAAATAATAGTTTTTTTAGGCTTATACAGTTATTTGCACGAAACCTATGCCTAAAAATCGGTTTTTTAATTTTTGTTTGTCTGCCTGTCCGTTTGTTCCGGCTAATCTTCGGAACGGGTAGCCCGATTTCCACAGGACTTTTACTGGCAGATAGCTGGTGTTATAAGCTATAACTTGGCTACTTTTATTTTGGAACAAGAATTAGGGTTCCGCGCGAAATATACAAATATGTACACGCGAGTGAAGCAGCGTGGGAACTGCTAGTACTAGCACTAGCTAGTACTAGCTACTTACTACACACACAGACATGCACATTATATATACCTATGGTTTTTCTTATATATACATAAAATTTAGGAGACTGGTCTTAATATTTCACGGATACCTTAATTACTATTTCTTTTATTTTAATGCATCGATATATAAGCAACCTGCTAAATTAATTTGGTTAATTAGTAGGTATGACAGCTTTTATTTGAGCTATTAACGTCATATATTTTAGAGTACGGATAACTGTGAAATACCGATAAATTTATGTGTCTCAAATATTGTTAGTATTGGCACAGAATACATAATAGTACCAGTAGTATTGGTCAAATCTTGCAACTGAATTTATATACCAGTTCCCCGAATCAATTGAACTTCGGGACAATGCAATAATGTATTGCTAAAATATCAATGATATAAAATATTTGTAGCAACTGCTCCTACATAATGATACAGATGACTGATTTCTATAAAACAAATGATTGGGTTGAGAATTATATTGTTAGATCTGAGTCCGAGTCAAATAAAGTATTAAAGAACAGTTCGATGTGACTGTTTATGAAATATTTCATGTGGCTAAAAGCACTTGTCTGAATTCAATGTATTTTATTATACAAACATTGGGATCCGAATCATTTTGATCGATTTCAGAATAATTTTGATGATTTTCAATTATTTTAGTTGTTGTACTTATATCTTAAAAGATCATAAATTGAAGAACTTGAAAAAGTAAACAAGTGACGTAAGTAATTGAACATGTGCCTAATTTTTGCTTATCAATCTGACCTTAGCTTAAACTGACGGCAGCGTGCATTTACGTTACAATGTTTTCTACGTCATATTGGGTTCAATAATATTCTATCTTTCATGGCACATAACCAACCAAACCAACCAACAAGCAACATATGGAACTGTTTCACGATAGAAACAAAATGTATTTTTGGTTAGGTTAGGTACACCTGAAGCCCCGGCGTTGTCACCCCGTGTGGTTTTAGTCGGTTTAAATCTGACATAAAACCGTTAGCCCCGGTGAGGTTACGACCCGTGGGAGAGTCACAAAAAGCGTACACCAGAAGTTCTTTGGCAGCATAACGGGCAAAGCATTGTTGACATTTTTTAATACTATTAACGTCTATGTTATAGTCTACTAATTCCTGTAACTCTTTTATTACTTTGTTTCTCGGTGCGACAGTATCCGAGTATCACTACGAGTCGGTTGTGACAACCGACAGCAAAGCCCAGAACCATTCTGCGGCATCAGCAAACAGCGAGCGTATTCTATCATAAACGCCCAATATACATCATTAGCTATTAAGAGATGGAAGACGACGACTGGGGTTTAATAAGGGGCTATGATTATAAAGTATCCAAAGAACTTCTGAAGCGCAAAAGATACAAAACCTGTGCAGTAACAAGAGTCCTCACCGGACACCGCAAACTGAACAAACATAATTATGTTCAACCTAAAATTGAGCGAGAACACAATATGCAGATTCTGTCAAGAGGCAGAAGAGACTGCAATGCATATTTTATGCTCTTGTGGCCCACTAATACGGCACCGAAGTATTAACCTAGGGTTGCACATCATGCAACCACAGGAAATACAAACAATCACTGCTGATAGGATCTGGAGGTTTCTCGAACCCATAAGTCTGAGCAGTGAACTATAAAGTAGAAGTGTGCCACAAAAGATCAGAAATAGTCGAAGTAGGCACTTAAAACAATAATAATAATAGTAAGTACGAGTCGAACCAACTAATACGACACGGTGTCTCTGACAGACCAGACAGACTTCTTATTGCAAACCAATTAACTGTGGCAGTAAAAACCATAAACTTAGTAGGTATACTATCGTTAGTATACTAAGTGTATGGTAAAACCAATCGATTCGATCGAAAGAACCTAAAACCAATATAACATGTAATCGTGCGCTATTCACGAAATTACGATGCATGTGATGTGACATTGAATTTTAATACTTTCACTCATGGATATTTATTACATTTGTGTGGCATGACATGCATTAATGTTGATTTTACTTACAACAATATAATTAAGTTTAATTATATATTTCCTATAATTATGAATACTGAAATTTCACTTACACTAGTGGTAATTTTTGTGGGTTGCCAGCCAGCCCAATCCATGTTCTAAAAAGCTCTGGCAACCATAAGCGCAGCCAGGATTCTGCTAAATTGAGGGGCAGGCAATGAAAAACCAATAATATACAGTGTTACAGAAAGGTGCAAAAATGTTCGCAAAATTTTTATTTTTTTAAGAGACTATTTTTACCGAATTCCGGATACACCGTGAACATCCTTGGTATTAAATACCTGTACCTCTATTGCTGTCAACCCTCTCCCTATTCGATGTGGTCAGCCCGGTCACAAGGCGTCTTCTTGCGATGCTCCGCTACACTGTTTTACCTAGGGTTGCACATCATGCAACCGCAGGATATACAAACAAGGCACTCAAAACAATAATAATAATACACTGTTTTAAGTGCGCGGCTGAAGACAAACCGACTGAACACCGCGCAGGAACCAAAACCTGTACCGCTAAGTATAAGCCCAAACATAAAAGTGAGAGCCAGGCTACACGATCTGCAATACAGGTTATGAGTGTCAACGAGGCTTCTTTTATCATCTATTATTATATTTCATTCCTCCCGGAGAAGTTTGGGGGGACCTTGACGGCTTGGCGGCCATTATTCATGGTACCGCTTCATAACAAGGGGACGGGGATGCGTCCAACATTGGTCCTGATTGACTTCAAACAAAAAAAAAACAAAAAAACTGAATATCCGCCTCTTTAACACTTCTGTAAGGTCTAGTTTTCCGACATCTTCTCTTGCCTTACACTTATCCTTCCATAGCTTGTACCATAATTCTGCTTCATGATCAAAAAGACGTAAATTATTGGCAAAAACTTCGTGATTTTTCTTTAAAATCACCCAGTGACATATTTAAAATGGTACTGGGATTACACATGGTACATGGGACAAATTCCTCAAAACCTCATTAGGGTGATTGGACCGATGTTGTTGAGATAGTTCCAGTGACAGCGGTTCTATTTGAATTGGCTAAAATATTTTGGCTCTCTCTATCTGCGTTGCTGCTATGATCTTTTATTACAGACGTTTTTATTAACGCTGCTTTTGGGTATTGATACTTATTTACTCTCTATTTCGACAGCATTAGCGATAGCCTAACAGTGATCCGTCTAGAGCAGCTGAACTCAGCCCGTACCTCGCTTCGCATTTGCTATCAACCCTACTCAATAGCTGAAAAGGACCACATTAGTAACAGAGTGTTGTCTAACTTAACTAGTCTTCTATAGGTACTTACTAGAATACTAGACTCTTCTTGAAGTTTGTTTTTTTAAATAAAACCATCTTTAAGCACATGGGACACTTTTTGTCTGGGTGAAAATCACTGAACTCGCGTGACCGTCACGCTCAGATACATATAATACAGATGTGTGTGTGTGCACGTCACTTCTGACGTGCATTCCTACGACTGACAGATTTTTTATTTATTTTCGGCAGGTACTTATCAAAATTTCTTCGTTTAATATCAACATTCGCATTAATGACTGTACTCACGTTTTAATGTTAAAATTAATATATTTACTGGTATTGTTAGTATTCTTGTATGTAGGTACTAGTGCGGTGGTAGCTTAAGACTTATAAACACTCCTTCAGCTTGCCGAAGGTTGTTTAATAATGTCTCATAAATATTAAGGTAGCAACAAACATCGACGAGATAAGTATGTACATGTTAATGCTATGATATTTATGTTTAACATTCGTACTAATAGTTTACAACAATTTTAACACGTGGACGTTTAAATTGCCATGTACACTGTGTTAAGCTAGTTGTTTAATAATAATTAAATATCCTTTAAAGGATACTATAAAACATACCGCCCCATAAGGAAAGGCAAGGATGGTTCTTGCGTTCCGTTATGTGTATGCTCTCGTAATTGAGACAACAAGAATATCAGTGAATAATAAATATGTTACCGTGTTTTTAATTAATTTCGAGGTCAAAAATGCAGCAATGCACCGATAGTATATCCTCCGGCGCAGGTATGAATGGATCGCGTCACTGAAAAAGGTGGCATCGTTCTGTCAGATGAACCATGTCATTAAACGACCGAATGCGCTTGCCAATTTTAACGTTAGCAACACTGCCAACAAAAGTGACGTCGAAGTGTAAATCATGATTCCTTATTATTAGAGCGTTGCATAATTGCCAAATGCTGCACTAAGATATTGCATAAATATAAATGTTTAAAATTGTTATACATATTTGTTATACCTACCTACATAGTGACCGCCAAGACTATTCGCAACAATCGCAACTAGTACTGAACTTACAATTTTTTTTTATCATGTTTTTTAAAACTACTTATTTTAATTTTTAGTTTATCGATTTAATGTATTAGAAGTAAAATGTGAAGTAAAAAACTGGCCTGTTGGTCCAGTGGTTAGTGACCCTGACTGCTGAGCCAGAGGTCGTGGGTTCGATTCCCACCTGAGTTTGGGTGTTCTTTGTGTCCGTTGTTTATATGTTTGTAAAGTCCCCCGCGACACAGGAGTAATTCCTAATGCGGGAGTTGTCTTTTCATAAAAAAAAAACCCTCATAAACAGATTATATCTAAACATGGGAAAATGGATTACGGGCTACGACTGAATAAAATCCACTAAGATTGAACCCAAATCTGAATAAAACCTAAAACGATTTTGCTAATAGCGGTCTGTGACTCTAGGAAGGACTAAAAGGACTAGATAAACAATAAAGCTGAAGCATGGAGCATGTCGGCTCACCCGTTTTAAGCTCGCTGTGAACAAGCGGTATCTGTGAACATAGTAAAGATGACGCTTTCCAAAACAAAGCTGGGAATCAGTTTTGTTCACATCCCTATCCTGGATACCTTAGGTATATCAGCGTTTGAGCTTCACGTTTTGTGAAAATTGGTGTAATTTTTAGTTCCAACCAAGAGTGGAAATTAATAGTTTATAACAGTAGAATAATTTTGTAGGAGGCAGGGCACGGCAGACTCTGCTCAAATGGAACCACCTAGGAAAGCATCTTCATCCCACAGAGGGTAAACAGTACTAAATGTGTAAGATCTTTGGGGAACGCGAGTGATAAAATTACAGATGCCAAAGCCATTGATATTTTTTTTTTTAATGTTTTAGGGGCAAACGAGAAAATAAACTACTATTTTAATATGTATTTATACATATAATAATAATAGTTCCCGTAACGTAAATACAGCAATTGTAAGTTAAATCGCATCGTCATGTGAGCTAGATAGTTAATACGGAATAAAGTACCAAGACAAACTGACTTTTGGCAGAGTTCATAATTACTAAACAAATCAACAGCACTATCCTAATAGAAGTACGTCTTTAATTGAAAGCTTAACCATTGTTGGTTGATTTACTCTGTAATTCTGTATCGTATATCTTCCTCCTTTTCGACCTCTGGATAAGATTTGCCCTTGACTTTATCTTCACTCATTTCGAGACGCATCCTAGAATTCCGGGATTAGTCGTCGGGCCTTTTTTTTCGTGTAGTTTTGGTTTCCCGTGTGTTATCACTAAATATTATAAAACAAAGTCCCCCGCCGCGTCTGTCTATCTGTCTGTTCGCGATAAACTGAAAAAGTACTGAACGGATTTTCATGCGATTTTCAGTAATAGACAGAGAGACTAATGAGGAAGGTTTTGGTGTATAATTTGTACCCGTGCGAAGCTAGCTTGCTAGTAGTTATATTATGATATTGATAAGCTGAAGAGTCTGTTTGATTGGTTGAACGCGCGAATCTCAGGAACTGCTGGTTCAGTGAAAAAATATTTTGTGTTCAATAGTCCATTGATCGAGAAAGACTATATAGGATATATAACATTACCCTACGACAAATAGGAGCGGAGCATCAATGAAAAATGTTGCAAAAAGGGGGAAAATTTACAAACGCAGACGAAGTTGCGCGGGTCAGCTACTTCTTTTTATAAATCATTGACAGATTATACATGACATTCACAAACAAAGTTCATGTTGTAACTTTACTTCCTATTTAAACATAAAATCCTTTTCTGTAGGATAATCTTATAAGTACAGAATGTTACAGACAGGTCGGGTCATATATTATTTTAGGACTGTATACTAGACCCCGTGAATAATGTAAAGCGCTAACAATTTTATGAAAATTCTCGATTTTTAATAGAGAAATCTCATTTTGAAAGTGAAAAATAAACTTGAAAATTAACCGATAAACTATTATTTCGTATGAGAGACTGACTGCTGAAGCTGACACGAATGAAACTATGGGTATTTAATACCAAGGATGTTGATGGAATGTCCACAAAAAAACCGCATGAAAAATTAAAATAAAACAAAATCATTGAAATTGACATGAAAAAATATTAAAAAATTGTTTTTTTTTTTTCAAACTAAATCAACTATTTGTAGGCTGCACATAACGCTCCTAAAATTTTACCACACCTTTATGTAACGTCTGTTTATATATGTAATGTTACAGACTTTTTGTAGAGCCAAAGACCTTTGCACTTTTTGTAAAGACAGAGCACGTCGATTAAGCAGCCAAATAGTTTTTCTGTCTTAAATTACCTGTATAGTGTGGTTCTCTTTACCATGTTCGTAAAAGTGTTAGTTTATTACAAATCGTTATTTTTTAAATTATGCAATGACACTTGTTGGTTGTCTGACCTATACAGTTAAACAACAATATCAGTGCCTGTGCACAAAGCTTGTCTCTACGATAAGTTTTCCTAACTCAACATTTTGTACATTTCTGAATCAGTATATTTTTAAATTTTTTACGTAATTTTTCGCTATACTTACAATGTGCAAACTTTTTCAGAAATCAGTTAACTGTCAGTAATCAAGCATATATATATAACTGTTCTATGTTCTATATAGGTACTTCAAGACCCTGAAATAATACAAAAGCAAATTTTATTTACAAATCCAGTAAACGCACCTACCTGTTAGGGAAATAAACCTATATTTATATCTACATACATATGTATATCTCTCGATGTTTATTTGGGTACATTACCTTTGTTTTTTAAATAAATTTGAGATAGTGACTGTTTAGAAGTCTGAAGAAAGAAAAATAAAAGTTTGAAAATATTATTTAATACCCTCAAAAGTGAAGATTCCACGCACCTCTCACCATTAACAAGTAGATCTTATATACATAAGTACTTATTATAGTTAAGAACAGCATTCATGAAGATTATTGTAATTGGCAATTGAAACGAATCAAGTAAGTATGTAGAGAATATTTGACTTTGATATAGCAACATGTTTATTTACTTACTATAAAATTCTACTTCCGAACCTATTTACTCTACAACAAACATATAATTTTAGAAATTCAATGCCACGTAGATTTATACATCATTGCTGGATGCACGAAAATAACATCGGAATGTTATAATGTTGTAAAATAAATTTGTCACCATTAATAAACATGATGACCGCTGACACTTCCGGACTTAAAAAATACAAACATACCTAAACTTAAATATCTACAGCAATATTTCTTACCTATTAATGAATATGTGTAAATAACACCGTTTGTTTTACATTTGAATTTGAAGTTTTGTATTAAAAACGAATCCAATTTAGTAAAGTCGTCTGTACTTGACACAGATTTTTATATTTATAAATCTATTTGTTTTTCTACCCGCTCTTACATAAATCAATGGAAACAACAGTCTTAAATAGAATATCTATTTTAGAATTCGGCACTACTAACACTCGGCCGACTGCGTTTTGTGTTCGTCCTGTTTAAAAATTATAATGACTTTTAGAACTTATTACTTACATACGAATTGGAACAAGCATTTAATTCTGAACTTTTTATCCTCACATTGTTATTTTTATATTTAAAACAGAATAATTGTCCGCCGCTATCACAAAAAGAAACAGATATCAGCGCCTCTAACTGTGGACAATATAGGTAGATAACTATTTTACTATATGATCACTAATGTGAGGCCACATCAAGAAGTAGTCGTGGGTTTAGATTTTCATATCGTCAAACGCTGTTATCCATTAAATAAAAAATATTTTGGACACTTGGATACTTGATGAAATGTGAATCAAAATGTTGTTCGCCGTAAAAAGAATTGGATGACCTTTTTCTTTTTAGTTAAAAATATGAATCAAAATGTAATTAATTAAAATGTTGTTTTGTTGCGCCCCCGATCTATTGATTTCGGCGCCCCCCGTATGACGGCTCTCGGTGCGCCTGCTCGCCGCTCGCACCGCCCTAGGGCCGCCCCTGCATACACATCATTATGTGATCAATTCTAAGATTTGGTCACATTTATTTGACGTCTATGTCGTGGGCCCATCGTTGAACTCGGCCGATCGAGATCTGCCTCGTCAGATCACGTTCTGCCGCTACCGATTTCAAATATGAAGTTGGACCAATCAATGAGAGCAACCTATTTGTTGATTCGTCCAACCAGAGATGTGGTTTGGCTGGGTTTGGCACGTGGTAATGGAGGTTTTTGGAAAAAAACTATCCGTTTACAAGTTATGACCGTTTGAATTTCCAGGTATTTTCACCTCAGTTTATCATAAAAGCAGGAGGAACGAGTAAAGTTAAAGATTTTAAACTACTTAACCCGACAGACTTCCTGTCCTGTCAAAATTTCATTTTTTATGCAAAATACTTTTTACGTGGGAGAGCCATGCTTCGGCACGTATGGGCCGGCTCGACTCCGCTCGATACCACGGCCTCACAGAAAACCGGTAGTGAAGCAATGCTTGCATTACATTTCGCCGCGTGAGTGAGGTTACTGGAGGCCCTAACCCTTCCCTCTCCCCTATTCCCGTCCTTCCCTTCTTCCCTCTTCCCCCCTCCCCCTCTTCTCCGAACCCCACCTTAAAGGGTGGCAACGCACTTGTGACTCTTTGAGTTACAGGTGCCCATGGGCGGCGGTAGTCATTTACCATCAGGTGACCCATCTGCTCGTTTGCCCCCTATACCATAAAAAAAAAATAGCAGTTTTCTCGATTTTTGCGTTTTCCGTACAACTCTTCAAATTTTTATATCTCTAAAAATCTTGTTTGGATCATAATAGGTAAGTTTTCTTTCAACCGAAAAAAAATCACACTGTAGGTATTTGTAAACATATCCTTAAGAACCTTAGAGTGGTTTGTTTGTATATTCTTGTAAAAGGGATTCTAACTATAAGTTCCTATGTGAAAGCTATTATGAGGACATCAAGATAATTGTAGGCGACTGACTGTATTTGGGGCCCGTTTGACCCTTCAAGAGTTTAAGCTTATTATGGCTCTTTTACTCTATGTTCTTTTCGAATCTCGGACTTTTGACTTACAGTAAGTTGTCCATTGCCTATGTATTTTATTTTCAAAATAAAATTATTCAAACAAAAATTACAGATTTCCTGATAACAGATTGGTGGCTCCATCTATTGTCAAATCTAAACTTTTTATTTTGGATTCCGATTCTAGATGTCGCTTATAGAAGTGATCATAAAATCATTCGTTCATTTTTCCTGTAAAATCATATGTCCGACACATAAACATGACAGCTGTCAATTATAAGTTGAAGTTGAATTGTCATTATTTTCTATGAATATAATTTATTATTGTAGACGTGAAAAAAAGTGAATTGTATTGAATTGTCTAATCAGATCCGGTACAATTTTTGAAAACAACAGCTTGGAAAAATTATGGGACTCTGTGACGAAGGTAGGTACACAATAAGTAACATAATGCTTGCCATTGGCGACACTTTAGTAAGCAGTAAACAAGTTAATTAACAGTCAATAAATGTTAATTCATACACACATGCGGTACATACTTATTGTAAAATTTCTTGTTTTTAACACTGCTTCAAGAAGATATATAAATTATGCATTTTGTATCTTTCGTGTGTTTCGGAAACTTTACACTACGTCTTACCAGAACTATACATTCATATTGTTTATTTAAAATTGTTTGCTTTTACACTTAGTAAGTACATTGTTTTGCAATATTGATAGCGGATATGTAGACTTAATAATATATTTGACCTCTACGTGTGTTACCCAATACCTAGAATTTATCTACTACTTACATAAATTATGTCAATAAATGGTTGACATTGTTATTTGCCCGCGCCCGTAGTTAGATTATCTAAATTAATCATATTATGTTCGTATACCTAGGCCACAGCAGTAAACAAAGTTTGTCATCGCATATTCTAGACTTAAAAGTTATAATACTTATACTTACTTACACATACTCATACATATAAATTTTACAACTGCCTGTAACACTTCTACTCAAATATTGAAACTGAAGTATTTTAAACGGCGGTTGTGTTTCTTGTAGTCTTTTTATAATAAATCCCCTCAGTAACCTAATTATATAGTAAATAATAGTAAATATACATAATAGATAAACATTTATAGTGTACCATATGAAATGAACATTGTTTTAGTTGGATTAAACACTAATGTATCTTTAACATGACTTATCCCTTAACATATGTAAAGGTAAACTTATTATAATTATTATGTGGACTTCTCTTTTATTAATAAACCCTATAACCTACTAATAATGCTAACTCTTAAACTTTCGTGTTCCATGATATAATTCAAATCATAACAACTTTCAAATTCATTTGTGTGTCATTGTACCAATAATTCACAGAGTTATTACCAGTAGTTATGTTTTCACATGGGAATTAACACAATCACGAAAAGGTATGACAAACATCAGGCAAATCAGAGGTATGTAATACCTTTTATTATGATTGGATGTTTTGAAGAGTTTATTTATTTACTTATTATTGCAGTGGCTTGGCTGGCTTAAAATAACTCTATTATCCGGCCTACCAATTCACATCTCATTTCATTATCACCATCTGCCACTTTTGGGTAAGTCCTGTTACTGCAAAGTATTACAGAATTTTCTTGGCTGCAAGTTATTTAATCTCTTATCCAGCAAGAAATGAACTGTTGTTTTAATAGATATATGGCAGTTCTGGGTCCAGTTAGAAAATCATTATTTGCATTAATTACCACTAGTAAAAAATAACAAAACAAAGCAGTCATCATAATATAGCAGGTCACAGTAGGGGGCACAGCTGTTGTTGAACTAAATACACTGATAAACAAGTGATGCAATAAAAATACTTGCTCTATTTACACTATGAAACACATGCATTCTATAACAATTCTGATTATCTTAAGATATAATATAATTTCTGATTATTGTGATCCCTTTATCTGACAGGTAAAGAAGTATAATTGATAACAATTAAATCAGGTGATATTTGTAACCTCAGTGTAAAACTACACCTTTATTTTGTATATATGTTTATTACAATGTCTAATACATTGGTAATTAACCTACTAATGACCACAAAAAATTGTGTAGTAATACCGTAACAGAATTTTAACTTGATAAAATAATTAATGAAACAAATTATTATTGCTCCTATTAATATTCAACTGTTAATAAATAGCCCAGGTTTTAAAGTTTGTATTATATACAAACTGGCTCTACAGAGATGTTGTCCTGTCAATATTTAAAAAAAAATCTTTTAATGAAAAAAAATGCACTTCTAACGAGACCTGAATTTTATAACTCTCCATTCAATTTTGCTAATTTTTGAAGTGAAAACTTCTTTAGGCACGTTGTGCACTTTTACTATGGGGAAAACGCACTGAACTCGCACCGTCACGCTAATAGTACATATATACATCCACTAGAGGGCGCTAATCTGAACATTGAGTTCTGTCAGCTCCTTATTAATTAATCTTTAAAAATATAATTAGTTCCATAAAGTACTTATTGTGTGCGCAATTCATATGGTAAAATAAATAAAAACATAATTGTAATTAAGGTGAAAATTTATAACGCCTATAATGCTCAATAGCGAAAACCTTTATTCAAAATTTTACATCGGTTTCATGAATGAGACTAGTAGATGGCATCACTTTCTTCAACAATGAACACTTCTGATCTGCAACTCACAATTACTTATTAACAATTTTTGAAGTGAAAACTTCTTCAGGCACATTGGGCCTTGGGCACTATTGGTATGGGGAAAAATCACTGAATTCGCGTGACCGTCACTCTCTGATGTCATTTGTGTCAGTTATGTTTTCACTTCTGACGTGCAGTCCTACAACTAACATTTTTTTTTCCTTACAACCTTATACATACTTTGCAATATAAAGAAGATATAAAATAAAGAATAAGTGACATCAGTCCAATGGCTCTCTAGTAATACTACCATCCAACAAACAGCACATATTTGTGCCAATTCTGTTGTCATAAAACTCGTTAATTTAGACTAAAAATCACAAAAAAGTCCTGCCAAATGTTTTCTATTATTTTAGTTTGACAGTACCAAAATTGGATAAGTTACTCAACTTAGTCAAACAATATTGACTGGACACTTTTCTTAGCCTCTGGAAATATAGATGAAAAAGTCGATATTCTTATCACTAGCTTCATACAGTTGTATAATGCTACAGCTACTTCATATAAATACATACAACTTAATACTTACTTGATAACATTTTGTAACTTGGTATTTGTTAACTTACTTTAAAAAATTTACTATTATGAATAGATATACAGTTAATTGTACTTAAAAAATAGTTAGGAAATATTATAATAAGTGTAATACTAGCCACACTACAATTAAGATGCAATGATGTACCTACCTATTATGTAAAACTGTCCGAGTGCAATGTACTTCCACAGACAAACCGATTATTCGGTTTTGTGGAGCAATATGTAAGCTTATGAAATGGTTCATGAATAAAGACTTTTATCTTTCTATATCTAGAAGTTTAACTGAAACACTTGGCTTCACCATGGCTCACGCAGGAGAAAAGCAAAACCTAGATAAGTATATATCTATCCTCAATCACTGCAACAAGGTGTGTAGGCAAGCCCAACGCCAACACATTCACAAATCCGTCCAAACCGGTGATCCAGCTTAAGTCTGGAATTTCCTTAAATCACTTGGAGTCGGAAAATCAAGGCAAGAAACAGTCCCTAAAATAATTAATATTGATTTACTTAATCAACATTTCACATCTTCGTCTAATTTTAACAGGACAACCAAAGATTCCTGATTATGTTCGATTTAATTTTAATCAAGTCACCGCTTGTGTTGTTAAACAGAGCGTGTCATCAATAACTTCCAACGCTGTTGGAACTGACTGTTTCAGCCGTAATATGGTTCTCCCCATTTTAGACTTAATTCTTCCTATTTTAACCCACATTTCTAACTTTTCCTTAACCTGTAGCTCCTATCCATCCAGATGGAAGGATGCTCAAATAATTAAAATAAATAAAATAACGTAACCCCGCTTTCTTTACTGAATACCGTCCAATCTCCATACTACCATTCCTTTCAAAAATTAGGGAACGCCTAGTGTATAAACAAATTAATACGTTTCTTAACCTAAAAACCTTTCCAGTCTGGCTTCCGTCCTGGACATAGGACTACTACAACCCTTATCAATATTACGGATGACATTAGATCAGGTATGGAAAACGGCTATCTTACAGTACTCTCCTTGTTGGATTTCAACCTACATTTAACACTGTCGATTTTGACATACTATTAGCCATGCTCCGCTCTCTTAACATATCTCCAACGGTGCTGGATTGGTTTCATAGTTACCTGTCTGGCCGCCGTCAACGTATTCGAATCGAAGAAACCTTTTCTTCGTGGTGCATTACTTCTGTCGGTGTGCCGTAGGGTGGCGTTTTATTCCCGTTACTCTTCACAATATTTATAAGTAGTTACTATCTCCTCTAAGCTCATTTCATCGTACCACCTTATGCTGATGATTTGCAAATTTACACACGCTGGAAGCTGGAGCATTTCGAAAATTGAACGGTCGAGTCTTCTACAGGTTACTTTTAATGGCATTATTTTATCTTTTTGTGACACGGTAAAAAACCTGGGGCTTCACATTTACAAAACATTGGCCTGTGGTCCCCAGCTACAGGAAGTTAGTTGTAAAGTGTTTGCATCAATTGGATCCTTAAGAAGATTGTGTAACTTTTTTCCCATTGACACTAAAATTGCACTGGTTTAATCTCTCCTACAGATCCTCGATTCCGCCGATGCCAGTTATGTCACTGAGGATCAACTTAATAAACTTGAGCGTCTACAAAACGTCTGCATTAGGTTTATATTTGGTTTACGCAAATATGACCACATTTCTGAATTTCGTATTAAGCTCAAGTGGCTCCCTATACGGCTTCGCCGGAATGCTCATATTTTTGCACAACTTTACAATATTTTGTTTAATCCTTCTACTCCCATCTATCTCAAAGAACGTTTCGAGTTCCTAAATGAAACACATGCGAGGCTCCTGAGGTCATCGGCAAACCAGCGTCTGAAAATACCACTGCACTCCACAAATATTTTAAAGTCCATGCAGCTCGCCTGTGGAATGCATTGCCTGAAACTGTGAGACATGCTCAATCGCTAAACATTTTTTTAAAATTGGTAACTGATCTGAACTGATTTTAATATACTTTAAAAAATTTTGAAATTTATGTTAATAAGTTAGTCCGCATGTGACGCATATGACGTCTAAAATTAGTGGGACTTTTCAAATTTTTGACAATTGTAGACGTTCAGAACGTACAACAGAATAATAAATGAGCAAATATGGACTACACTGAGAAATTCATCCAATTTAGGTTCTGTCAAACTAAATTTTATCCTACGTTTTCAGAATACGAAACGTCATTTGGACTAAAATAAATGTTAGCGATTTTTAGTCTAGTTTAGAGAGTTTTCTAACAGAAGAATTGGTACCATTGGCCCCAATTCTGTTACTTCACTCGCTAAATTAAAATTCACTAAATTTTCTTCATATAAGAAGTAAACCTTGTATACTTAGAAACAAGGTCTTATTTCAAATTGAAACAAGTAGGTAACATATGTCGCTATCGAAATAAGCAATTTATTTGTCGACTAAAGTCTGATACGCTTAAATAAACTTTAATACCACGTAGCGAGAGCCGCTTTCCGTTGAAGGCCATCTGTTTTGCTCTGTGTTTTTAGTAAGCGTCTTCGTAGGTGCACATTAAAAACACGTCATCCTTGTTCGTTTTGAACAAGTTTTTATACGGCAATTATACAGCATTTGAATAAATGAAGACTCTCGCTGCGTGGAAATAAAGTTGAGTATACGATGACAGGTTTAAGTAAAATTTAGCGGCGCTGAGAAATAGATGCTAGTAACAAATAGACCTTATTACGAAGAACACTAGGTTGATTTCATATGAAGAAATTAAGTCAGGTTTTAATTTAGTCGAGTGTACAATAGAATCGGCACCATTGTCTGACAATGACCTCACTAAGTGATCTTCATCAAAAGTTATGCAATAATATAATTAACAAGCACCAATGAATATTAAATGTAAATAAAAATTAAGAATCTGAAAATATCAAATTCTTAATTTTATAAACATGTACAGTACTTTTTATTTTTTTACTACAATATTATATGCAAACCTTGCTTTAATTTAAAAACCTAAATGACTTATTTACTGACGGGTTCTTAGTAGGTAAATGTGTAGAAATGTACCAGGTCACTTAGAACACAACAAATTTTGACATTTAAAAGTTTTGACAATGGCAATAGCATCGCATTTGGAGATTTTAATAATGAAAACTCGTGCTAATTCCATTTCCACCATAACAGTAACATCGATAGGACATACATAGGTATGTACACATAATTTAACATAGCGAATGTATTCCATGATAGTAAAATGGAGCAGAAATAGGTAATTGCTGTGATGTATGTTTGAGCAGCAACGTGCATTTAACGGCGGTCTAAGGACACAATTAGTTTCAATTGTAAGCTTACCACGCTAGGCCCAGCAATTGAGTGCTAGCCCATTTATTGTTACGATATGCTACACTAGGTAGGTACAAAAGTTATAAAACTATATATTTACATTTAGATCTTACATTACATTGTTTGTATACTTTGTATAATTAATTAATTATACAAATCGCTCGCTTGAAGCAAAACGAACTCATAATACGAACTTTGTGATTGTAATTTTTGGTCGATTGTGTGAGGACATCATATCTTTGATTTTATTAAAAATGTACCATTTTTTATTGAAACTTGTTTGATACAGTCAAGCGAAAATAATCAAAGCTCATTATGAAAAAGATTATGATCATGTAAATAAAAAAAAATTTCACCATAAAAATTTTATAAAAATAATCTAAAAACTGAAGAAATGAAACCTTTTAAGTAAACGTAATGAGTGTAATAACCAGTGGTCGGCGTAGGTAGTGCCATTTGATGGGATTCGTCCATCGTGGCATAACGTGGACATACCCTCTCATCTCAAAATCCCGGGATTCTTAAGATTCAACTTCGATCAAATATTACCGATATATAATTCAGAAATCCGCACCCTAAAAGTGTCTACTTTTTTAATTATATGTACCTAGTTTTTATTAATAGAATACTAGTTTCATAAAAAATAACCGAATAGCGTTACGACTCTTTATTACTTGTATACAAACACCGTTTTTAATGCTTCGCGATTTTAACATTTCTTATACTAAATATTGTTTCCAAGGAATCATAATCGTGTAAATCTAAACTAATACTAGCTTATTCCCGCGGCTCCACTAGCGTTGTATTTTGCAAAAAAACCATCCCTGACCGGGATAAAAACTCATCTCTCTAGTTAGGGTACTTAAGCAATAGAAATTTACAAATTTTCATTAAATCTGTTGAGTAGTTTCGGAGATTAGCGTGTACTAACATCAGTACAACACACATCACAAGGGATTTTTAAATATTCAGATTAAAAACTAAAAATCTTATTGCGTTAAATAGCACCAGTGTTGGGCGATTCTAAAGACAGTTAAAGATTAACAGTTGATTAATTGTTAATTGTCACCATAACAACTAAAAATTGATCAATTGTAATTGTGGAAAATTACACACATAACATACATTTAGCTAAAACATGCCGACGCAGTTTGTTTTCGTTCATAAACGTCGTCGGAAAGGGATTAAAAACCTTAAGGTATATATCAAACATGCCGACGCCCTTTATTGTCATTTTAAAATACATAGTCGGCAGGGATTTAAAAATCTATAGGTACACGAAATTTAACGTACCGATTTGCAAAGCGGGGCGCTTTAGCAGTTTTGTGCCATTGTTTATTTATACATTGCACTAATTAGGCAAATATGTGTATACTTCGTTCAGTTTGCACTCCTCAATTCTCCACTTTGTTACGATCATATTTTTAGTTATTCGTTTCAAACACACCTAATAATATGTTAATAAAATAGTCATATATCATATATAATAATCATTATATAACTTAAAAAAACTAATAAATACATCAAATCGGCAATTCTACTCTTGCATTTAAAATAATAAAATATTTCGATTATTTAAATAAAAACTGTGTGCAACAAAAATGGGGTTTTTATGACACCGGAACCCGATAAGCTGACTTCAGTAGACGTCGAATGTGCCTTTTCTATTTATAAGTGGATTCTGAATGTAAAAAGAAATTCGTTGAAGGTAGAAAATAATGAAAAAATTAAGTTTAAATAACTTAATTTTTTCATTATTTTCTACCTTCAACGAATTTCTTTTTACATTCAGAATCCACTTTACTACTACACACACACAACTACTAAAATTTAATTAAAAAATGAGGAAATATGTGATTCTGAAAAAGAGATAGATTAAATTTACCTACTTTAATAGTAATTATGTTCTCTTAAAATAAACGTATTATACCCATTATATCTCATCGCTTTTGTATTATACTAACAACCCGCCCCGGCTTCGCACGGGTACAAATTATACACCTAAACCTTCCTCATGAATCACTCAATAGTTTTTAGTTTATCGCTAAAAGACAGACAAACGCGGCGGGGGACTTTGTTTTATAATATATAGTAATTTTGTATAATATATTAATTAGTTTTATTTAATTTGTGTTAAATTTAAGATAATTTACATGTTGACAAATTGTACTTTTTGTTAAATAAATGTTGATAAATATTTTGATTTATTGGTATATCGCTAACCCCTACATAAATCTAAATGGCTCTAAACCGCTAAACCCTCAACACTCTTTTTATTATATTAATTTACGTACACGGTGTACAGTTTAAAACAGTTCACAAATATGAGCATTAAAATCGCTTCAGTATAAGGGTAGGTTCTGTACATATAATTAAAAAAACAAATTTCCTAGAGTTAAGTTCAGAGGGAAGTCTAACTAAGTCAACTCGAACTCGAATTGACTCAAATTTTAAAATGCAGGAATCTCGGGGTATATCCATGTTCATATAACATTTGAGGTCATTCATCCTAAATGGCACTACCTACGCCGACCACTAGTAATAACAAATCAGACAGAGTAATAATGTTATAGATAATTACAAAGTACATATATAATTAATACATATAATCACCTCTGGTATTTTCTATAATTAAGAGCTAACTAATATTTACATATTATTTTGTGTATCCTTATCTTAATAAACATAGTAAAGAAAAATAAACATGCGATAATCTGTTGTTGGAATAATAAACAACTAGGTAATTAAAGTATTTCGTGTGATAGTAATAGATTTATGGAATGACTTATGCAGTACAGATGGTTCACTATGTTTACCTTGTTGTTTAGTAGTAGCAAGACTAGCAAGCAGGTCCAATACGGGCAAAAAGACATGCCACCAGATGTCGCTAAATTGGCCGGTTTTGATGTTATCTATCACTTAATTTGTGACAGTGACGATTAGAGATGGGTAATCACCCGGGTTAAAACCCACGATTGGGTAAAAACCCGGGTGACTACTCATCTATAGTGACGACTATACTCCATTTCTTGCAGTGACACCAGACTATTCCTGACAGTGACCTGAATAATTATTACTGAGGAGTGTTAATATCGGGTCACAGCACGTGGTTTTACTCTGGTTGCAAAAGAAAAATCTTTGAAGCCTTCACTTGGCCTTCTCAACTCGACCGTATACATATATATCTAAGTATATATATATATATTTTTAAGGTGAAAACTTCTTCAGGCACGTTTGTGCACTTTTGCTATAGGGAAAAAGCACTGAACTCGTGACCGTCACGCTAATAATATATATATATAGATCCACTAGAGGGCGCTAATGTAAACATTGAGTCACGGCAGCTCATTATTAACTAATGTAACTATAGTTAAAACGTCACATTAGCAGGTTGCTAATGTGACGTTTTAACTTCGTCGGTTCATTTAAGTTTTTCACTTCTGACGGCAGTCCCATTGCTGCCTATTTTTTTTTATGTGTGTTTAGCCCTCTCTCGGTTATTTATGAACCGATTTTGTTATTTCTTTTTTTGGTAGATAGGGTATACCTCAAGGGTGGTACCATGTCAAGGAAGTCAGGATCTGATGATGGGATCCTGATAAAATTGATAGAAACCCTCGAAAATTGTAGGAACGAATAGTGTTTCTGTTTACTTTTCATTACTTTATCAGGTATTTGCGTTTAGAAATCATCACATCATGTAGCTGAGCTGATGATGAAAAAAAATATAAAATAATAATCTTTTTGACAAAAAATTAAACCGACGAAAAGAACTAAAAAGCAAAAAATAAATAAACCTTTTAAGTCTTACTTAAGTATTGAGCTTATTTACATAAACTATCAAATTTTAAATAAACTTATTTTGAGTCGGCGCCAAATAATAAAATTATTAATTACTAGCCATGTCTCCATTTCTACGTAGGTACATATAAAATTTACATAATTAATCAGTTTGTTGTTTGGCGTCGACTCAAAATTAGTTTATGTTAGCTAATAGGGAAGATGCATGTTGTTTAAATTTACTTGATTAATTTTCCCTTGAATCTTTATTGTCCAGATATTATGCCTAAACAATTATTTTCTTATTTAGTTCGTGTTTAATTGCAAAAAATATTAATTAAAATATGCAAAATAAGGGCGCGAAATTCAACTTCGCAAATCGTTTCACCATTGGTCGAAACAAAACATGACGTGACATTCCACGTTCTGTCATTTATCGGCCTATATTCGTAGTGTTACTTTCCTATCAAATCCGTATTCCTAAACCTAAACCAAAATTTCTTATACACCGTAATTTTCGTGATATGAATCTCGAGGATCTTCGCAGAGATGCAGACAACATGGACTGGAGTGCGCTTTTCAACTCCCAATGTGTTGATGAAAAAATTTACTATTTCACTAATCACCTTAGGTGTTTATATGACAAACATGCTCCAGTTCGTCAAATAAAGGTAAGACATCTGCCCGCACCTTGGATTACCGAAGAAATAAAGGCGATACAGAGAAAGAAAGCAAGGGCACATTCAAGGTATAAGAGTCACCCTACTACATCAAATTGGGAAAAATTTGTGCTTATTAGAAATCACTGCAATAAGATGTGTAGGAATGCTCAACGCCGACATATCCATAAATCTGTTGAAAATGGTGATCCAGTCAAGGTCTGGAAGTTTCTTAAGTCATTAGGGGTCGGTAAATCAGGTCCAAATTTTCCTTCAAAAGACGTTGATCTCGATTCCTTGAACTCACATTTTTCTGCTTCCTCCAGTTTTGGAGGAACTACTAAGACTGCAACGTTAAATTATCTTTCTTCTTTTCCGACCCCGGACTGTTCCCCATTAATTTTCAGTCAATTCTCTGCTTGTGATGTTAAGAAGAGCATTGTGTCAATATCTTCTAATGCAGTAGGAAGCGACAACATCAGCCGTAATATGGTACTTCCTATCCTAGATGAAATCCTACCTGTGATTTGCCACATCCTTAATTATTCTGTATCCACCAATGTTTTTCCATCTGCGTGGAAAATGGCTCAAATCACTCCCCTCCCTAAGAAATATAATCCATCCTCTTTCTCAGATTATCGTCCCATATCAATTCTTCCTTTTCTATCCAAAGTCCTTGAACGCCTCATCCACAATCAGTTAAGCTCGTTTCTCTCAAAGAACTGTCTCCTAAATCCTCTCCAATCAGGTTTTCGTCCCGGCTAGTCCATATTACGGAGGATATCAGGTTGGGCATGGAGGAAGGAAAGCTGACAGACCTTGCTTTACTAGATTTTAGTAATGCTTTCAACACCGTTGACTTTGATGTCTTGCTAAGTATGTTATGCTCTCTTAACATATCTCCATCAGCAATTGACTGGTTTCATAGTTACCTGTATGGTCGCCAGCAGCGTGCTCGTATTGATAATGTTTACTCCTCTTGGTGCACTACATCTGCGGGCGTACCTCAGGGCGGCGTGTTATTCCCGTTACTTTTTGCAGTTTTTATAAACTCAATCACAAATCGATTACTTTCTTCCTACCATCTTTTTGCACATGATCTCAAAATCTACTCAAAAGCTGATCCTGATAATATAATAGAAGCAGTTGATGTTATGAACAAAGGTTTAACGCAAATATGTACAAAGACACAGGTCATTGTAGTGGGTAGTCCTAGGCTGAACTGCAGAATAAACCTTCAGCAAATGCCAGCTATTTGTTGCAATGGATCGGTTATTCAATATTGGGAAAAGGTTAAAAACTTAGGAATCTATATGGACCGGTTCCTATCCTGGCGCCCTCAAATTGGAGAAATCAGCCGTAAATTATTTGCAACAGCGGGATCTCTGCGAAGGCTTCGGAATTTCCTTCCTACCAACACGAAAATTGCGCTCGCACAGTCTCTTCTTCTTCCTATCCTTGACTATGGTGATGTCAGCTATCTTGATCTCATCGAAGACCAACTGAACAAACTTGAGCGGCTCCAAAACGTCTGCATTAGATTCATATTTGGATTACGCAAATATGATCATGTATCAGAGTATCGTTCTAAGCTCAAGTGGCTACCTATACGCCGGAATGTTCATATTCTTTCTCTTCTGTACAGTACTCTGTTCCATCCTTACACTCCCTCTTATCTTAAAGAACGTTTTGAGTTCCTACACAACACACATTGCAGGGACCTGAGATCATCGGAGAATTTAAAGCTGAAAATGCCGAGACATGCCACGCAGTTTACAGACAAGTCCTTTTCGGTGCAAGCGGTCACGTTATGGAATAACTTGCCTGTAACCATTCGACAAGCCAAAACGTTGCACTTATTTAAAAAACAAGTGAAGGATAATTATTTCTCATTATAAATACTTTTTAATTATATTATTATATATATATATATATCATTATATATATATATATATCATTATAAGGGGTTAGCTCATTTTAATCTGCTATGTATATATGTATATATAGGTACATATTTATATATTTATGTATGTATGTAGTATGTTTATGGTAATATAAGTATAGTATACTAAGTAAATATTAAAATATATATTAACCTATCCCAGTACACCACAGACTACCCTGAAATATATTTGTTAATATCCGTAGAAAGGTTGTCTGTAAGAGATCGCCGTGAGCGATAAGACCGCCAATTGATATGCCTGAATGTTTGTATTGTTTTTTTTATTGTATCTTACATTGAAGGTGTACAATAAAGAGTTAAATAAATAAATAAGATAGGTGTTTCTGTGGTTTTTGCTCTTAGCTAGTGCACTTTAAGCATTCTAGTGATATTAGAAATCATCTAGGACAATGACTGAATGTAGTTTTGTCAAAGCACAATCGGACAATCTACCGAAAATAGGTGCATTCATGATCACTATATATTTTGCATCAAATCCAGATTTTACGTCCGCTGAGGTTAAAAGAGTGAAAGCCGCAAGGTAATTATTATAATACTTGTTACATTATAATCTAAAGGATAGGTAAGATATGTATAGTTAGTTATATTCATGAAGTTTTATTGGACTTTTGTTACCTAGTTTAAGTAGACAAGCAAGTTGCCTTCTGCTTGATATTTCAAACAAACATAAATTACTGCTGACTAATTCACACTATACTAGCAAATAAATTGTAATATGCTTACATTAAAGTGATCTTCACAACAATATAAACACGATATTGAAGATACTTCATCTCTTCTCATTAATGTACACCATTGTTTTCGTATTTTACATTATTATTTTGCACAGGAAAAATACTGTATTGGGTGTACATCTTATAGTGTTTTTAGACTTAGGGACAAGGCAATACCTATAAAATGTTTTTTTAACTTTATCCATCGTCTATTAATTACAATAAATAGTAATTACAACTGGAAATCGGTATAAAATTACTGTAACACTTCAAGTAATTTTATGAAACAAACACTAAGCGTGGAACGTGACGTCATCCAAGGCCCGCGAAATATGGCGGCGTTCAAACAGATCAAATTTTATCGATGTTTTCAATGTTAATTTAAAAATTAATTTAATTAATTTGAACATTGCCAAGGTTATTTATATTTTTTATTAGGGTAGAATGATGGAACAAGTCAATAAAAAAAAAAATACATGCATATTCCCTATTAGCTTATTTACATAAACTATCAAATTATATATTTGATAGGTTATGTAAATAAGCTCAACACTTAAAACTTAAAGGTTTATTTATTTTCGTCGGTTTAATTTTTTGTTAAAAAGATTTTTATTTTTCTTCAAATAGTAATACACATAAACAATCTAGTAGTATAATTATGATTCCGTCAGTATAAAAGTTTAAGAAAATATTTAAAGTGACAATTAAGCACTTAAATAAAATCAAGGAGTTGCTATTTCTATTACGGTACAATTAGCATATTTTTTAAATAAATTTATAAGGGGAAATTCTAGTCAGGATGTGTTCTATAATAACTAAGTTATTAATGTTTATCCTTTGCAATATTATAATTATAGAGGTTTAATGCAAAGTCATCGTTGCATGGCTGTTGCTAAAATGATATTTGTTGTGTACTATTACTGCCTACTTGTCTTTATGTAACATGCTACCGTCCATTACGCTATCTTAAGCTTAGTAATAATTATGAATCATACTGAAACACGTTGTTTTAAGTCTGTTTTATTAAATTATGTTTTTCATAAGTCATGTAGGTTGTCTACAAAGAAAATGTATTGTTCAACGATAAGTCTTAAAATGATTCATGCTGTATATAAATATAGGTACTGAAATAATTTTAGACTTCATGTGTTTTTTTTTGTCGTGTGGAATCCTTCACCAAGATCATTGCGGGTCCAGAAGTGGAAGTGGTTATGTCGGAAATTCGCAATCCAATCAAGTAAAACTACGGCAGTTCCTGATATCAGTCCCTTGAGAGGCGGTTTTGCCACGGCGCAAAAGAAGGTATTCATTAGTGCATCCCGATCACCTAGTAAAATTGATAGGTGACGTAAATTTATTTGAGCAAAACACTGCGGATATTAACACACCTTTCGAGGTCAAGATAATGAAATAAAAAGGCGACTGCGAAAATAGTACCTACTCTTAAAAGATGGATACAAGATAAAATATTCAATAGAGTTTTACTTGCTGCAACTGCAAAGTGCATGCCTCGGTTGGCGTTATTTCACATATTTGTTTCGTAATATGCTTTCAGATTTTTAGTTCGATTGCTAATCAGTCGGGTTTTGAAATTTAGTTTTATATCAATTATATTCCTTATTAAACCAGGTTAAATCCTTAAAGGGAACTTAGGGTGTATATAAGTATAGGAATAGTTTAGGAAAAACATTGAGTATATCTTAAAATCCCTATGATTTTAAGATAATATATATATTCAGTGATATTTCACTAAATACGGTAGATAATATTGAGTGAAAATCGACACAAACGTATAGCAGGTCATTCATAAAAAATATTCACTTGTTGGAATGATATGAGAGTAGAAAACTCAAAAACTATTAAAAAAAACATGCCATTTGCCATTTTCTTTAAAAAAACAGAAAGGTACGAGCTCTGCTCTTTTAAAATTTAGTACGATCATCACAATATTAATACTTTATATATAATAATGTGTATGTAAATATGCATGTATTTATCTTTTTATGTATGTATCTTTGTATGTACATATATTGATATATTTGTGTATATATTGGTATTTTACTCCTCGTTTCTTTTATATTTTGGTATTTATTTGTCTTTCATTTGTTCTAAAGTTTATGATCTAAATTTAGTGCACCCACTTCACCTATTTCTCCACCACCCTAGGGTAGACTGGTAGAGAATGCCTATGGCATTTAGTCCGCCATTGCACATTTTTGTGCATAAAGTTTTAATAAATAAATAAATATTTTTTTCCATCATAGCATATCTCACTGTTATAGTGAGATATGCTGTGTATATATTAAAATATTATGTAAGTACATTAGTACATAATATGTAAATGTATAACGCCACGATTTATAGTACGAAAACCTATATAAATCTAAGACGAAAAGTATTTAAAGTGTAGTGAACATAAAACCAACATAGACTTAAAGGTTGCATATTTACCTGTAAGTAAAACTTGTTTCAGAGAAGAAAAAACTTGTTCTGGAAAAAGTACTTAAAGTACTTACAATTAAAATTTACTTGATACTTACAATTAAACTTCAAAATGTATATTTTTAAACTATAGTTTTTGATTTTCTGAATTGATTTTAAGCGGCCAACAAAAATCTGCCAACATATGAGGACTTAATTTGCGCTGGTAGCGCTTTTCTATGCTGGATATGTCGTGTGCGTTCGCGAAACGGAATGTTGTTGAATTTAAAGATTTTAATTATGCAGATATTTAGTGTATGACGTCGTGTAATTGTGTATGGTAAAAAAAAAATTGTGCATGCAGCCATTGTGGAGAAATTCGCTAAAAACTGATTCCGCTGGGCGAACGTTGTCCTGGCGGAACTTTTTTTAATCCATGGACTTAGAAGAAAAAAATGTGTCCAAAAATTAGTGTGTAATTGTGTATGTATGAATAAAATTAGTGCATGCATAAACTTCGGAGAAATTCAAGTTTCCGCTACGCGAACGTTTGGCCATTAGCTAGTTTTCATAAGCGCTTTTTGCCGCTTTTTTGTAGCCATCCGAACTTGGTCGGGTTAAGTAGTTTTTTGATGCTTTGTCTGTATTTTAAGTGTTTCTCTTTAATTACTGAATTTAATGAGATGAAATTTTGCATGTGAGTAGTTGAATTAATACACTAATTATTAAAATACATTTTACTACGCAATTCCTTTAGAACGTCGTGATATTTGACTGCTTTGTAAACAGTGGTCTATCCATGGTAAATTGTCCTATAACTCTTTATTACTAACGGAACATCATTGATACTTGGCAACATGTTGCACACTCTTACAAGGTTTGTATAAACGTGAAAATCTAGACACCAAAGTGCATACTTTACGAACTAAGACCTAATAAGCGTATTTTACGTTTATATTTTTATCTTTTAAAGCCTACGATTTTTTCTAAATCTGTTTTTTAAACAAATATAAACAAATTCAAAACAACTTATGTAAAAATCTACAGCTCTCTATACGAGGGCGGCACTGAAAATTTCAGGAATCAAGGAAGTGACACAACATTACTATTTAAAAATGTATTTTTTGCTTTTCGAAGTATTCTCCGCGAAATTTGACACATTTTTCCATACGATGGAACCAATCATTGAAGTAACCATTCCATTCGGAAGTCGGGGTCTCCAAAATGGCCGTTTTGTAGGCGTCCACAGCTTTTTCAGGTGATGAAAATCTCTGACCACGTAATTTATTCTTTATTTTAGGGAAAGTATAGAAATCATTAGGGCTTAGGTCGGGGCTGTACGGCGGATGGTCCAATAATTCTATGTTTTCGTGCTTTAAAAACTCTTTTGTTCTGTGCGCGGTGTGAGAACTCGCATTGTCGTGATGGAGGATGATGCGGCGGTTGCAGTTCTTTTTACGGAGTTCAGAAACGACCTGTGGCAAACACATGCTAGCATACCATTCTGCATTAACCGTTCGTTGTCCCGAGAAATAGTCGCAACATGGCCGGTTTTGGAGACAAACGTGGCCACCATTTTTTTTGCAACACTCCGTGAACGAACAATTTTTGTTGGCTTTAACTCATTTTCGAACACCCAAACTCGTTTCTGGTTTTTTGTTTCGGGTTCGTACGCGTATATCCAGGATTCGTCACCTGATACGATGTTGTATACAGCATTTGAGGATCCTGCGTGGAATCTTTCGAGAGTTCTGACGCACCAAGTAACGCGAGCCGCTTTTTGCTCTTCACAGAGCGAATGCGGTATCCATCGGGAAAACAACTTTTTTACACCTAATTGTTCATGCAAGATTATTTGTATTTGACTCATGCCAATGTCTAAAGTTGCCTGAATTTCGCGGTATGTCACATGTCGATCTTCCTCAATCAGCTTACGCACAGCATCAACGTTTTCTTGGGTGACTGCAGTTTTTGGACGACCTTGACGGGGATGACGGGGATCATCACTGAGCTTGACACGTCCACGTTGAAATTCAGCAAACCAGCGATAAGTTGTGGTTTTGGCTGAGGCTTCATGCCAAATCCCCAATCAAATGCAGAAATCATCCGGTCAACACACTGTTTTTGCGTTAAACCACTTCGAAAGTCATAATAAATCATCGCTCTTGAATTTTCTCGGGTCAATTCCATTTTCTCAACGACTTAACAAGTTTGACAGAACCTTGTGACAAGACCGAGAATCTTTTTTTAAATAAATAAATGGTATTCGATTTTTAAAACCAAGGAGTTTTCAATTAAAACGATTTTAATATGACAGAAACAGTTCGTGTTTTTTTTTTATTAATTTTTTTTTTTAAAGACAACTCCCGCATTAGGAATTACTCCTGTGTCGCGGGGGACTTTACAAACATACAAACAACGGACACAAAGAACACCCAGACTCAGATGGGAATCGAACCCATGACCTCTGGCTCAGCAGTCAGGGTCACTAACCACTAGACCAACAGGCCAGCCAAGCAGTGAAAATATTCCATTCCCGATACTTTTAGTGCAGCCTATGTATAAGCGCTTTATATTAAAACTAGCTATTGGCAAAACGTTCGCGTAGCGGAAACTTGAATTTCTCCGAAGTTTATGCATGCACTAATTTTATTCATACATACACAATTACACACTAATTTTTGGACACATTTTTTTTCTTCTAAGTCCATGGATTAAAAAAAGTTCCGCCAGGACAACGTTCGCCCAGCGGAATCAGTTTTTAGCGAATTTCTCCACAATGGCTGCATGCACAATTTTTTTTTTACCATACACAATTACACGACGTCATACACTAAATATCTGCATAATTAAAATCTTTAAATTCAACAACATTCCGCTGCGCGAACGCACACGGATATGTCACGATGAAACCTTTCTCTATGCACGTCTTTTACGGCAACAGGTTCTCGGGCAAAAAGTCGAGGTTTGAAGTGTAGAAAGTGTATTTTATAAGACATATAATATTATAACCCAATGCATCGATAGTAGTTCTTGTATCAGATGTTTGTAGTTATTTGCCTTGTGGTTACCCAATAAAAATACTTTTTTAAAACTTTTCCAAACAAATTTCTGTAATGAACTCAGCTTTTCTCCGTCAATGTTTGAACAGCTCTCTGATCTGAGGTCCCACGAAAATGCCTGCCTTTATTTTAGCGTCATTAACTTTATCCAGTACACGAAGGTAAATCAGTGGCATCAGTTGCTCCTTTTTTGGTTCACATATTTATTCAATTTAAATTAGTCAGGCAAAAGTAGCAATCAGATACATGGTCTTTCAGCTCTGTCCAAATCATGGGTTTTCCGAAAGCTATAGTCGTTTCCCTTTTGCCCAACCTATGAGATTCTTTACACATGTCGTACAGTATATATACGAAGCGCCCAACCCTTATCTTTATTCCAAAAGCCAAAATAATCGCGATTATACTGCTTAACCACTTCATTTTTTTTTATTTTTTTTTGTTTGTTAATTAGCTCACCACATAGATACATAGCAAAAGCTGTTAGGATAATAATAATTGATAACTTCCTTTACATGTTGAGAGACAGACACCACTTTTACTTTTTGTAATTCGACCGTATGTTCAGTGTATTAGAGAAAAATACACTAAAATCATAAGTTGACTGTCACAACAAATCTGGCAGGTGATATAACTAAAATAATTTGTGTTTTGTAATGAGGGTAGATGAATAAACATACAGAAACCTTGTTGACTAGTGTTATCAAAAAACTTGTAAGGAAAAGATTCCGCATAAATATTCAATCTTGTGTTATTTCATCGTTCGACAATCGATGTAGTGATGAAATTGGACTTTAGACTGTGACATTTCTACAGATTACTGGGGGCAAAGTCCAGTAGGCGACTACGTAACATATATAATATGTGCAAGTCATCGCGATGTTGTTTTTTTATTATAATTTAGGTCTACTAATAATTTCTGACATATTACACACTGATTTTTAAACGATTCGCTTATTTTAGAATAAACAAAAAACTAGAACATATTTATACCATTTAGAACATACTAGGGCGCTACATAAATTTGGTCGTACTTTATTCAAATGTTTTTTAAAGTAATCTTCACTGGCAGTAATACAGGTCTGCATACGTGTAAACCAGGTAGAATACATTGCTCCAGTATCCTTCTGGAACACAACCGCATATCTCCTTTAAGGGGATTACCTCGCTCAAACCCTAAAAACACCATATGTTTAAAAACGATTGTAGATGAATCCCTTTGTGCGTTTTCCATATAAAAAATATATAGTGTACTTAAGGTCGTAACAAATACATTGTATTATTTAAAATTTTAATAATATTTACCAAATTTTGTTAAAAAATATCATTAAACAGGTCCTTTTTCAACCTAAACGGTAATTTTTCTCTGCAACGGCTAAATAGTTCGACATGAATTTTGTACTAAAAAATATGTAATGACGTACTTCACAATTTGTATTGTTTCTTTTTTTAATATCTTTTAATATTTTAAATAATAACTAAAAACCCGAAACTTCACCAGTACCCCGCTGGAGCAACCCCGCAAAGGCCTGTGACGAACAGTCCAGGCGCGATACATCAGTGTCTCAATGACTCTTGTGACGGGTGAGCTGTACGTGCGTTATTTTTTCCAAACTAAAGGTGGGTATAGGATCTCAGTGATGGTACTACGCAGAACCATCGCGTTTGGACTCATTTGAAAAGTCTCATGGAGACCTCGGTGACTGATAATGTCGCCTACCTGATGGTAGACTCCGAAGGTGGGTATAGGATCTCAGTGATGGGACTACGTAGAGCCAACGTGTTTGGACTCATTTGTAAAGTCTCATGGACACCTTGGTGACTCATGGTGTCACCTACTTGATGGTGGACTCCGAAGGTGGGTATAGGATCTCATTGACGGTACTACGTAGAACCATTGTGTTTGGTCTCATTTGAAAGGTCTCATGGAGACCTCGGTGATGGATGATGTCGCTTACCTGATGGTGGATTCCGAAGGTGGGTATAGTTTCTCATTGACGGCACTACGTAGAATCATCGTGTTGAACGCATTTGATACAGGGATCCTAGAGATTAGGTTGACTGTGAAAATGACAGTCTTGATTTTGAGAAAAAATACCTAGTTACAGAAAAAGTAAAGTATCACTTTTGTTTTTCTGTGGTGTTTGTTTATTACCAGACTGTAATAGCAAAAACAGTACCTTAGCATACTAAAGTTAGTATTTTTAAGGTAATTAAGAAACCCGAATTACGAAATCAGGAACTTCAGGAGTCAACAGAAACATACGATCTGTCTAGTATGATTGTTGATAAATAAATAATTTGCTCTGCCCGATCGAGCAAATTATGACAGTAATTTATTCTGTTTGCTTCCACTGCGGTATTTTTTAGAAAAAATATTTTTCAGATACACTATAAATTATAACGTTTTTTATAGATATATACACGATAAAACAAAAAAAAAATTTAAACATTGTCTTTTGATTGATACTCCAATCAAAAAAGAATGTTTAAAAAATTAAAAAAAAAAATCAATATTGAATTTTTTATAAATTTAAATCGGAAAAAGTTAACAACCAAGACGGGACAGTCTAGTTGGTAGAGAATTCCCCTTTAGATTTTAGAACTCAGAAACTTTTTGAGGACGTCAAGCTGTACATTTACATTTCTTTGGTAACCATTCCAAATGTAAAAACCATTTCTGTAACAGTCAACAAAAGTTGAGATTCTACCGCAAGCATATTTTACAAGTTTCTTATAGTAGAAAATATGTTTTTTTGTTAATATTATTGCAGGGTATTCCAGAAGTCTTGTTGACAGTAACATCACAGTAAAAGAGTGAATTACTCGTGCCGGCGTGGATACCAAACTCGATGTTCAGCGTCTGCTGTTAACTTTAACACTAAAAGGAAACCTGTTTCCATAATATATAAAACAATTGTTGGGCATAGTCCTAAAGGCAAAAGCACCCGTGCACAATTAGGTAAATGATGAAAGCTAGGTCATCCTAACAATTTCCGTTACTGAAAAACGATAAGCACTTACCTGGTAATCATCAGACCTTCAGAATGTAACATGTAGTAGCACCCGTGCACACAATTAAGTAAATATTGAAAGCTAGGTCATCCTATTTTCGTTGCTGAGAACTGCACTTACCAGGTTATCATTAGACTTTCAGAATGTGTCATGTAGTAGCACCCGTGCATAATTAAGTAAATGTTGAAAGCTAGGTTATCTTAACAATTTTCGTTACTGTGAACCGATAAGCACTTATCTGGTCATCATAAGACCTTCAGAATGTATCATGCAGTAGCAACCGTGCTCAATTAGATAAATTTTAAAAGATTAGTCATCCTAACTATTTCCGTTAGTGTGAACCGATAAGCACTTATCTGGTCATCATAAGACCTTCAGAATGTATCATGCAGTAGCACCCGTGCTAATTTGATACATTTTAAAAGCTAAGTCATCCTAACTATTTCCGTTACTGAGAACCGATAAGCAGTTATTTGGTCATCATAAGACCTTCAGAATGTATAATGCAGTAGTACCCGTGCACAATTAGATAAAGTTTTAAAAGCTAGGTTATCCTATTTCCGTTACTGAGAACAGATAAAACACTTATTTGGTCATCATAAGACCTTCAGAATGTATCATGCAGTAGCACCCGTGCTCAATTAGATACATTTTAAAAGCTAAGTCATCCTAACTGTTTCCGTTACTGAGAACCGATATGCACTTATCTGGTCATCATAAGACCTTCAGAATGTATCATGCAGTAGCACCCGTGCTCAATTAGATACATTTTAAAATCCAAGTCATCCTAACTATTTCCGTTAGTGTGAACCCATAAGCACTTATCTGGTCATCATAAGACCTTCAGAATGTATCATGCAGTAGCACCCGTACTCAATTAGATAAATTTTAAAAGGTAGATCATCCTAACTATTTCCGTAACTGAGAACCGATAAGCACTTATCTGGTCATCATAAGACCTTCAGAATGTGTCATGCAGTAGCACCCGTGCTCAATTAGATAAATTTTAAAAGCTAGTTCATCCTAACTATTTCCGTTACTGAGAACCGATAAGCACTTACCTGGTAATCATCAGACCTTCAGAAGGTGTCATATAGTAGCACCCGTGCTTAATTAGAGAGAGTATAAGACTACAAAAACTAGAGGTACAAAATGTTAATTAATTCTCACAGAGAGCGAATGAAATAGGCAAAAACGATAACAACTCTACGACATATGTGTTCTTGCTTAATCTTTGGCCCTTAATTTTTTAGTATGGTCGTTTGTCGGTAGGCGGCGCCAAAGAAACAAATACTGGTACAGAGATCAAATCATCAAGGTCATTGAGCAGGGTACTAGCCTTAAAGCTCCTATAAGCTTTTCATCGCTCGAAAGCTTGCGTCCCTTTAGTTGTTTTTTTTACATATGGGAATAGTGCAAAGTCGCATGGCGCTAATTCCGTACTATAAGGACGGTGTTTGATTGGTGCAAATAGTCCGTAGTCTTGCCGGCTCGATGTGTAAGGTGTTATCTTGATGCAAAAGCCAAGTAACGAGTCTTGGGTGAGGTTGTTAATTTTTAAGGCTTCTAATACGTAAATATTCCTTTGTAAAAAATGCAACAGTAACAGTCTACCCTTTATCAAGCACAACCGTAGCCAATATTCCTCTCTTAGTAACAAAAATCTTCTTAACAAAAAATTAAAACGACGGAAAGAACTAAAAAGCAAACAATAAATAAACCGGTAAGTCTTAAGTATTGAGCTTATTTCCATATACTATCAAATTTTATATAAACTTATTTTGTGTCGGCGCCAAACAACACACTGATTAATTATCTAAATTTAATTATTTGGCGCCGACACAAAATAAGTTTATATAAAATTTGATAGTATATGTAAATAAGCTCAATACTTAAGACTTAAGGTTTATTTATTTTTTGCTTTTTAGTTCTTTTCGTCGGTTTAATTTTTTGTTAATAAGATTTTTTTTCATCATCAGCTCAGCTACATAATGTAATGATTTCTAAACGCAAATACCTGATAAAGTAATGAAAAGTAAACAGAAACACTATTCGTTCTTACAATTTTCGAGGGTTTCTCTTAATTTTATCAGGATCCCATCATCAGATCCTGACTTCCTTGACATGGGACCACTCTTGAGGTATACCCTATCTAACAAAAGAAGAAGGTTCATAAATAACGGAGTGAGGGCTGAACATACATTAAAAAAAAAATATTATACATTGAGATTTTTTGAATTGAGAACCTTCTTTTTTTTTCGTCGGTTAAAAAATACAGCAACCAATGTTTTGTTTACGGATCGGGACATTTTCACAGATGTCGGCGTGGATCATCTAAATACACCCACACTTTACGGTAAATATTTGACGGTTGTCTTACAACGTCTTGTCCTTTTGCATACCTAATTAGAACATAATATGTACATACACGTTTTTGTCCGTGAAGGTATAGGCATCCACATTTGGCCAACTGTAAATAAAATTTAAACAATGTCACTATACGAAAAGCAAAAAAGGATTCTAGCTAGCTTTATATTCAAGTTAAGACACAACTACTATCATAATTTTCTTGGTGTTTGCTATAATTACTGCATCGAACCGGATTTTCCTTGTATTTTTTATTCGTGTTGGCACACATGTATATCATCAACTCTTCACATTTTTTTTTACCTTGCTCACCTTCTTGATAAAGTTAGACAGTTATTAATATCTTAGCTTGATATTATAAGGTGCGTATGCGTATGTATCTTACGTTACGTGGTAAGTTAGGGCCACCGCGCGCTTGTGATTTTTAATCGGCCCATAGTTTCACATTCTGGCAATCAATATGAAGGTGTGTGAGGCAGTGCTCGCATTTAACAATTAAAAATCGGCCGATCAAACTATCGAACAACTATCGGCCATCATAATGTGTGTAAAGTACGACGGCGACGTACTCAACTAAACTATCGCCCGACTGTCGATCGATTGCACAGTCAGTATGGCGAAGTACGTGTGTGGTGTGTGCGCGCACTTGATAAATTAAACCAAAGTCGGTCGATAATTCGAGTACCTACGGGAGATGTTCGTGGATTACTGCAACCAGTTTTATATACCATTTTATATAACTACTGCTCCTCGACCGATAGTTTAATCACGGTCGTTAGACGGTAACGACTAAACTATCGTCCAATTAAAAAGCACCAGTGCACGGTGGCTCTTAATGTCAAAGCAAAGGTTTTACCGTCTGTATGATATTTTGATTTAAATATCTGAATCAACTGAACATATATTTCTTCCATCTCATGCAATAGTTTTCGTATTTATACCCTTGGTATATTTTTATTTCGTTAACACGTAGCCAAAGTAAAAGGAAGAATCATCGTTTTTTGACTATGACGGAAAACATAAAAAAAATGGGTTTACGAAAAACTTGAAAATTCTATAAGTATTAGGCAATGCAGGTCCAGCCGTTTGACATCCTTCATGAAAAAATGTAGTAATATTTCGCCGCTAAACCGTCAGTTAAATATCTTTGTAACCGACTAACTATCTGTGCCTTTCCTTTTTCCATAAAGATGTGTGTTACTACTTAAAAAAATAGCATATTAACACACTAAATGAATACTACACTTTTTAGGCAAATCATAAAATTATGAAAATGCTTCCCTATGTACACAGGCACTTATCCATCCTGTATTTAATTGTGAAATTGTCAATGTGAATATAGAATTCGAACAAAACATTGGCAAATAGGTAGGTACTGTTGTAGGTCATGAGTAGTAATGTTATAATCGATGAAGTTTGAATATTAATGATATATTATACAACATTATTGAAATCTTTATAATGTGTATATTCTACTGCGGGTGTCGGTTACTTGCGCTGCTTACCTTGGATTTAAAAGTCAATTACACTGTACATGAATTTTAATATAATATATACTTAATTATTTCTTATATTACTAAGTAGGTGTTAAAAACAAAATGTTTGATTTCCGTGTAGTGGTAAGAGACTGAATGTTTTTTTTTAAAGTAATAGGTACATATACAACAGCCTTCATAACCTACGCACCTTACTTACCTAATTATATGTACGCAAGTACCTACTTTGTCGATAACGTTTTGTCATACGTTTTTTACAAAGACTGCAATTCATATTTGAGGAAATCAAATGGCTTTTCGCAAATGGTAATTTACTGCAGTCTTTTTGGAAACTCAATGTTAAAGTTCAGTACCTATACATAAAGGTAAATCAGTAAGTTGTAAGTAAATGATAACCTTGAAAATAAAATGGTCGAGGCACAAAAAAATTACAAATGACGTGACATATGACATAATTATAAACTTCACAGTGTCATGTACTACGCTGAATTAGGCCAATTCGCTCAATTTTAATGTGTTTCGTATAAAACAAATCCTATCATAAATCCTACGTACGTAGAAAAGATGAAGGTTCTGATCTCGGCTGATTTGTTGTTCTGTGATGTTACGCTGTAACTGTGATGTTAAGCTTTTTTTTGTATAACTATAAAATAATAATTACTTTATCATGAGCTAATACGTCATACTTTTTCATTAACTACTCTAACATCGGGAATTAATAAACAATCCACTCTAACAAAAAACTCGACAGCAACATGCAAAATTTATTTTAGTTTGTCAAAAGATTTGACAAGTTTCAAACTTCTTTATTTGTTTAAAGCCTTTATTTCTTTATTTACTTAGTAACGAAGGAAATTCGAGTAATTGTAGTAGCGGAGCAAAATATGCAGAGAAAGTTTGTACATAACTGAAAAAGTTTCGGAGTAAATATACCCAAGATTGATCGTAAGAATGTATGTGCAATCGACAGATATGCTATATGTACATACTTACATGCGCACTTGTTACGGGATTTTGGGCCATGCTCAGGCCCCGCGTGGTGTTATAAATAAGTCATACTTAACTAAAATTTTCTTCTTCAATCTCAGTTTTATTCTATATATATGGTTGCGCCGTAGAAAGTATATTAAAGGCAAATAATACCTATCACAGCGGATTGTCGGCCGGCCGAGATACTGCGACCCCGACCTGCCCTGCCAGATAGCAGCCATATTGCTCTGATTGGTTACATTCTTAACTGCGTTTCAATCTGAAAACACAACGCTACACTTTAATGGAATAGTTATCTATTTTCATAGAAGCCATAAAATAAAATAAAGTGGTATGTCGAAGCATTACAAAGAATAATTTCTTTACAATAAATAAAATTCCTTAAAAATAGTAGGTACAATCGTTATGTTACTTATTAAGCTGTTGACACTGCGGTATCGGGCCATATCGACCTTACGCCTAACTAACCTATGGAGTGGCTGACAAATTGATGGACTTTTCACTGGTGCGGGCTTCGTAACTTTGGTCTGGCTTTGAGTTACAAAGTGACAAATATAATTTTGGCATTGTCAACTATTATAACTTCTTACAAAAATAAAAATAGGATATCGATCATTTTCGACCTGATACCGACTTCACGGGTTTTCTTGTCATCTGGTGTGTTTATCAGGTCTGAACCCGATGACCCGATATCCGCACCAGATTTGTGCCACCGAAATTAGAGAAAAATGCAGCTGTGATAGAAAATTCGGACACACCAACCAATCGTTCTTGTTCATAGCTCGCAAATTGGAAAAAAAATGAATGGTGCTGGTACTTATACTACATCTAAGTTGCAGAGAAGTAGCCGAAAAGTTAAGAAAGTGAAATGAAGTGACAAAATGTTATAATCAGACTCAAGTTGTTAATTCAGTAATTTAGAAGTTAACTGATGTACTTGTAATATTATTATTTATTTAAGTTATCATGTAAATAAATCAATAATTATCATATCGGTGCAGTGATGTTTTCTTTTACTTCAATAAAATTTGTCGATAAGTTTGCCAAGTAGTGTGGGATATCAGGCATTGAAGACTATACAAATTGTGTGATTTACCGGTTTTAGATGCACTCAAATCCGGTACGAACGAAATCGTAGCTCAATCAACACTTTAAAAATATACTACAATGGTCAACATAAATCCATATACTAACTTTTAAAGTTTCGCGTTCCATGATATAATTATGTATTTACACGGGAATTAAACAATCACGATAAGGTATTACATACCTCTGAATTGCCTGACGTTTCAGAGGTATGTAATACCTTTTCGTGATCGCGTTAATTTCCGTACATAAATACATACTTATAAATCCATATGTTTATTGGCTATAGCAAAACAATCTTGAAGTAAATTTGTCGAACAGATCTTTTCGACCCGTTACCGCTGATAGGAAAAGTAATGTGTAAGGTGTTAAAGGCCAATACAACACCAATGGCAAGTGAGTAAATTTGGTCGCCGCAGTTAACGTTTAATTGTTGGTACTAATTATATAAGAGACAGGCATTATGGCCTCATTTCAACTGTTAAATAACGAGATAGCTATTAACAAGTCCGAGATTTTGTTCTTTCATGAGCCTCGTAAATTCTTATAATATAAACAAAGGTCTGTATTGTTATATTGCATAATATGTAACCTACGTATGTGATACGTTGTATATGAACTCTTTTTGACCAGCTTTGATAGAAATCAATTATCTAATATATAAAATTCTCGTGTCGCGGTGTTTGTAATTAAACTCCTCCGAAACCGTTTGACAGATTCTCATGAAATTTTGTGTGCATATTGGGTAGGTATGAGAATAGGACAACATCTATTTTTCATACCCCTAAATGTTAAGGGTAGTCCACCCCTAATTATTTTTTTAAATTTTTAGATATTTTTTTTTTCTTTATATCTTTATGAAACAGCATTAGAAAATACATACAACCCTGAATTTTCAACCCTCTACGATCAACCCCTGTTGTTTAATAGCGACATTAGTATTTTTAATTTCATTGGTAAAGTGAAAATAGAAAGCGCGATTGTTATAATCGATTGTAATAATCGATTGCCGTCAAGTCGATGTCAAACTTTTTTTTTATTAACGAGCAGACGGGTCACCTGATGGTAAGTGACTACCGCCGCCCAAGGGCACCTGCAACTCGAGAGTCACAAGTGCCTTCCCGGCCTTTAAGGTGGGAGTAGGAGAGTAGGGGAGATGGAGAGATAGGGGGGAAGATAGAGAGAGGGAAGGGTTAGGGCCACCGGTAACCTCACTCGCTTGGCGAAGTACAACGAAGCATTGTTTCACTGCCGGTTTTCTGCGAGGCCATGATATCACTCCTTTCGAGCCGGCCCATACGTGCCGAAGCATGGCTCTCCCACTGTTAAACCTTAAATATGTCAGTTAAGTTAATGAAGTACTTTAAATTAAGAAAATGAATGGTTGGTGTTTTGTTATTTTATAGACCACAGCGCTCCATTCTTCTTTCAGTCATAGCCCCATCCCCACAATAAGTTAGTTATTTTTTATTTGACTACGAGTACCAAAATATTAATTACAAATAATTAATATGGCAAAACAATGTGTGCCGGGTCAGCTAGTATATCTATAATATCAAAATATCTTATTACATACATATTATTATACCTACTGAACGCGACTTAGGTTAAAACCACTGGCCGGTTATTGGTTAAAAATATTTTAAAATAGGGTTAAGTTAAGTAGTTGCCTGTGGTTAAAATAAATTATGTTACAATCCTTAGAAAAACACTTCAGTGAAGTGTTATATAAGTTTGAAAAATTTGATTGTGTATTATTTTAAAGTTTGTCATTACTTTTTTAAAGGTAAAAGCATACATTAAAAGCGTGTTATGCCTGATAAACCTTTGTTTCATACAAGTTTCTACAGAGCCTATCGTTTTAACATTTAATAACGAGGAAAAGACTGACTTGACAGTCCACTACCGTATTGTTCAACCATTTCGCGTGTATTTTATATTTATTGATATTTATTTTACCATTGTCAAAATTCCAATGATATAATACGCCATTCAATGCTTCTTTTATAAGTAAAAAGGAAAAGAAAACCCACTTATTTAATTCGTATGTTTTAGTAACGTGCTGTCAGTATAAGCTTGCTAAATATCTATTTAGCAGGCTTATATTGGCAACAACATATTCGGCATAAACATCAAATAAGAGATTTTTATAGTGGCGCTGTATTTTCAGCCTTCTTGGTAAATTGATTATCAAAATCAGTGCTACTGCTCAAACGCGCGTTTATATGTCTACGCTTACAATCCGGTTGCTGCGTGTCAACCGCGCCGAATCCGGGAGCGCAGAAAACGTGTACGTCTAACGTTCACTTCGTAGCGGTCCTGCAGAATCCACAATCTAGTAGTATGATCAAATCCATTTGATCGGATCTATCGCCGATAAAGCAATGTCTGTACGTCAAAGAAACAAGATCGTCGCAGATACTTATTATAGCCGTTTCCGCCAGTGTGCGAGAAAACCCCAGACGGTCTTAAGATATTATATTACTATACCGATTATACTTTATCTGCTGCAGAGTGACAAAGGCTAACAGATGAACATTCCAGTTAGACAATCTAATTAGTTTATATGTAATGAAGATGCTTCTAAAATTAATAATAATGTTACATCATCCAGAGTTCTCGGTCGTATCGTCATTAGGAGTTATCTGTAAGCTGATAAATCATCTTCCTTATTATCTGAATCCTGTTAGATAAGAGTACTAAATTCGTATAAAGACAATCAATCAATCAATATTCTTTATTGTGAAACAGAGGTATACAGAAGATGTTTACAAGAGTGGTAATGATCAACTATGTTCTGCCAATTAGGCTTACAATAATTTAAAATTAAACATGCAAAATAATAGTATTGCATCGTTAAAAAGTTAAATATTTCATAACATTAGAATTAAATACATGCAAAAATTATAGTTACTCAAATTTACTCACTAATTACCAAATAACGTTAAAAATTGTCAGAGCAGCTAATTACCGAATAAAAGTTAAGAACTAAGATTGCCAATGCAGCGATTACAATGTCAAATAAAATTCAAAATAAAAATTCACAAATAAAGCATCATTAAAGGTATTGCCAAAATATATCGATTCATGTCCGTTTAATTAATTTATTATTTAACTCATTTACCATCTAAAAAGTCTCTTACATCATAATAACATTTTCCAATGAGAAATGATGTTTTTTAAATAGGATTATGTCTAGATTCCTAATGTTATCGTTTATATTATGATAGATGACAGGTGCCATACAAAATATACTTTTGTGCATTAGCGCTGTATTTGCTTTAAGTATTCGTATTCTTTTACTGGTGTGCGTCCTCCTATTGCGAATAACAGTATCAGCTAACGTTTCGAAAAGTTCCGGGTTCGACTTTACAAAAACTGCTGTTTCAAAAATGTATAAGGCTGGTAATGTCATAATTTAATACTTTTTAAAATATGGTATACAACTATCTGCAGATTTTAATTTGAGCATTGCTCTAATGCATTGTTTTTGAGATTTAAAAACACTATCTTTATTTGTCGAGTTTCCCCAGAATATTATACCGTATCTAAGGTAGGATGCGGTCATTTCATGATATGCTTTAAGTATACCTTCATCATTAAGAAGAGGTGCAAGTTTAAAAAGAGCATAGGCTGTACTGCTAATTTTTTTGCATAATTCTTCAGTATGTATTTTCCAATTAAGCTTACTATCAATATTTAGTCCTAGGAATTTCGTAGCGTCTATCTCATTTATTTTAATGTCATTATATGTTATATTCATATTTGTAATCACATTATGTCTTTGTGAAAATTGTATTAAATTTGTTTTACTTAAATTAATTATTAAATTATTTTTATTCATCCATTTTGTAATATTATACAGCGTATTTTTAATGTCCGTTTCGTAGCAAGCGCGATTTTTACATTCTATAACTATCGTGCTGTCATCCGCAAATAAAGTAACTGGATGGTTAGTTACTTTGGGTAAATCATTAATATATATAATGAACAGTAACGGTCCGAGTACACTACCCTGCCCCACTCCATAATGATTTGTCCGTAGATGAGACGTGTACATTTCTTCTTTTTTGTTTACAAAGTTAAATTTTTTGAGCTCTGTATATTGTCTTCTATTTGTCAGATAAGATTTTATTAAGCTATTTATATTACCACGTACTCCGTAACTGTCTAGCTTTTCTAATAGGATTTTATGGTCCACGTAATCAAAGGCTTGCGTCATATCGCAAAATATGGCGGATACTGGTATTCTATTATCTACCTTAGGTACAATTACGTGTAAGAATTCGTAAACGGCTCTATTTATGCTCTTATTATGTCGAAACCCCTTTTGCTCTACTGCGAAGATATTATATTTTTCAAAATAGGAATAAAGTTGCTTAGAGACAAATTTCTCGAAAACTTTTGAGAATACGGGAATAAGTGTGATTGGTCTATAACATTCCATACGCTCTTTGTATCTTTTTTTGAACAGAGATTTGACCACCGACGTTTTTAATCTATCTGGATAAATCCCAGTGCCTATACTTAGATTAATAATGTGACTAATAGGTTTCGAAATAATTGGCCCAACTGATTTAATTACTCTAGTGTGAATACCGTCATACCCGACACTATTTGTGTTTTTAAGAGTCTTTATTATTGTATCAACGTCCATTGGAAGGCAAGGTGGCATAAACATTGATTTAGACTTGTTTTCTATTGTTACTGTAAAATTCGTGTCATTAGTATGAATGGGTTTAACTTTATCTATAAAATAGTCATTAAGAACGTTTGTAATATTTTGTGGATTTGTAATTACTGCGTTTTGATCCGTGACTATTTTTGATATGGTCTCTCTTGGAACGCTGAGTTTCGCTTGGTTTATAATTTTCCAAGTAGTTTTAGATACGTTCTTTTATGTTTTTATACCGTAAATATTTTGTGCACGTTGAGTTTGTCTAATAATGTGCCTATATCTTTGCGCATACCTTATATAATTTATTTTATTTATTTTATTTGGACTTAATCTATATTTCCAGAAAAGCTTTCTTTTATTTTTACTACACAGTTTAATGCCGCGCGATGTCCACTTAGGTTTATTTGTTGACTTAATTGTGGACATTTTATGTGGAAAGCACAGATCATAGAATAATTTAAAAGTGTCTATAAATGACTCATACGCTTCGTTTGGATTGTCTGTGTGATATATGTCGTGAAAAGAGAGGCTTTCTATACATGATTTAAATTTTTCTATATTGTCTTTGTTTAAATCACGCTGGGTTATTCGCACATATTTAGTTTCCACTTTTCGGATTTGAGATTCAATCAATTCTGCAGTATGGTCAGACAATGAGAACTCAAAAATTTGCGATTTACATCCTCTTCGAAAGTTATGACAAAAGTTATCAATACATGTGTTACTCTGTAGTCTAGTAGCTTGTCTAAATTCTAATTTTAAATTAAAGTTAAGCAATAGACATTCAAAATCCAACACAATCCCATTTTTACTTAAAATATCGATATTGAAATCGCCTGCCAAAACAAATTTTTTGTTACGCTTCGTACATACTATTTTTAAAATTGATTCTAATTTATTAAAAAATAAGTTTATAGTATGAATTTTTGGGACCCTGTATATGCATACAATGATTATACTACTCTTTATTATTTCGATAGCACAGCATTCGAATATCCCAGGTAATGAAAATTTAGCTATTTCTTCTAGTTGTCGCCATTCAATCCCTTCTTTTATTAGTATGCATGCTCCACCGCGCTTGCTATCTTTTCTGCTATATATTGCCGCCAGATTATAATTAAGCAGAGTGAGATATTTTTCTAATCCCGACATGATGAAGTGTTCCGTTATGCAGATTACATCAACAGTGATTTTATGTATTTCTGCAAGTTCTTCTAAACATACAGTTAGGGCGTCAGATTTATTCAGTAACCCTGCTATATTCTGGTGCATGATGTGTATGTTTTCCTCACAGAAAAAACGTCATGTCGCTTTTGACATGATCATTACTCCTTGGTGACATTGGAGCGTTAGTGTCTTCAGTTTCATATGATTGTATATCGCGTATTAATGTGTGTAAGTCCTTGAAAACGGTATACAAGCCACTCTTGTTGATCAATCCGGTCCTCATGTTGAACATAGTATGGTCATAATAGACATCACTTAGCAACAAAGGAACATGAAGACAAAGAATGCGTATGCAACTATCAATTAGTCATATTTTGTTTACTTAAACGACATGACAGTTACGGCAAAAAGCCTTTTTCTGTTCGTCAGCTGCCCGGTGACTCGTCCGTGTCGGCGCATTCGATTCCACATCCGACGCGCACCGAGTGAGTCAGCAGTGGGTGTCGTATGAACGCCGGCAAATCACTTCCATTTGCTGACTTTGACAGCGAGCGGGTCATTCATAGGTGCTGTCAGCAGATCGACTCTGCTCGGCGGAGTATAGGTAGTCGGTGGTCAGTGCGACCATCAGTCGCAGCGGCACCGCATACGCGGAAGGTCGCTCCTTATTGACGCGTTCGACATTCGACGCCGGCGTGACACTCTGTCAACAACGCTATCGACAACCCACTTAGACAATTGCTGTTTGATAAAAACAAAAACATTACCCGGAAACGTACTGTCACACTCGTTACCGGATAAATATTTATTGTGATCAACAAATGATTTATGTGTCGTAGTTTTAGTGATAAGACGAGTTGAGTGACAGTATTTAGTGGGTAAATCACCTGCTAAGCATTGTCGACGGGCGCTCTACTTACAATTAGTAGATAACAGTTGGCCGTGGAGGACGTGTTAGTGGCTAGTGGAAGATGCCTGTGCTGGGCTACGAGATGACCTCACAGGAGTTGTGTCCCATGTATACGGCACCAGAATATATGGTGCCACCTCATATGTGGGAGAAGCACCCTGAGAGCCCATATAACTACGGGGCGGTGTTGCGCAGCCCGCAGGACGCTCGGATAAACAGTAGTAGTGTGTCATACAACGCCGAAGGTTTGTTACCCATCAATATATGTATATTATTACATAATCCACATCAATAGTTATAGGCTAAACTGTGCGTGCCAAAGTTTACAAAGAATTAGGTAATGGAATTATCATCGTTGCGCTAGTGTGATTTATCACTTATCACATCACACAGGTGAAGCTATATCATGATCGTCACATAAACAAAATACAGCTAGTTAAACAAGTGAGAAACCTTGCAGGTTTTTTTTTTAATTATGATAGGTATATCATTGCCTGATCACATCATCGTTACCATCCATACTCGTCCTGTCATTCGTTTCTTAATATCTAGATATTTCGATGTTTTTTATTATGTTTGTTGTTGACACGTGACTTCACGTGAGTGACAAGTATGCACTTTTTGTAAAGCCTTTTCCAAATCGTTGCTTTAGCTCTTTAATTACGACTCAACCATATATTTGCGACTGTTATTGATGATAACAGTGCACTGAAGTCACTCGTGTTGTGAAATTGTTTAGGTATAATTGTAGAATGTACCTAGATGTAATTGATTTTATCCTTGTAATTTGTTTTCATACAGTTACGTAAATATAATCGCTAGATTTAGATTTAGGACTTTTTCTAGAGTATACTAAAAGATTTATCTGGCATTAATTTCTGCCCGCGGCTTCGCTCGCGTAAAGTTATTTTTCTATACCTTGGGAACTTCTTTTTTCTGGATGAAAGGCATGTCTCTGTGCCAACCAGAAAAACTATCTCACTTTCACATTTATAATATTATTTAGGATGTAAGAAATTTAAATCCAGGGTTTGCCTAAAATCACTTCCATGGCGAAGCCGCGTCTTGTTTGCAAGTAGCCAAGGGCTGTTGCCTTGTCTCAGAGCCCAGGGATTTCTTATTATGTCATTCGAGAGCCCCCGGACTTTATCCGTAAAGGAATTTTAACTAGCAGTCTGATCAGTAATAATAAAGTAAGAGTATCTGTGCACAGTATCTGACTTAATCTTAGATTAGGTGCACACTTAAAAGAGTTCACTTCACTTTATCTAAATGATTTAGAATAGGGCTGCCATCTGTCCGGGTTTTCCCGGATTTTTCCTAGTTTAAAGAGCGTCCGGATGAGGTTTTTAAAAAGTGTTCCCACACTTTTTGTATCAGGGGAAAATTATAATTATGTTTATTAATTTGTTTTTAATGTGATGCCAAAAAGAAGAGTTCCTAATTATTAAGCACGAAAAAAAATTGCCTCAAAAAGAAAAGAGTTTATTTTATATGTTACGCTGCAGCATAAAAAATTAAATATACTGAATAGAACCGCTGTTTTGTTATTTTTTCTAGGGTGTCGTGAAAAAATCTCGATTTCACCCATGTCTAGGGTTTTTGAAATTCTTGTCCTTCGTCCGCAATTTAAGTGATGGCTGGCCTAAGTTAGGAGGCGGTAGACAAGGTCTGGCACAGAACTCCGTCTGCCTAACTCCTAACAGTTGGCGGATTGTAACGAGAAATAAAATCTCTTCAAAAAATTACCCTGGCGCATCCGAGAAGGTAATAGTCAGTAAAGGTCGAGTTCTCGAGAGAACAGGGCTTTGCTCTGCTCCTAGATTCTGGATACCATTTCTGGTCGTCTGTAGTTCGTTTCTTCTGACTAGCTAAATTCATGGTAGCTATTCGAGCTTGGCTATTCTTCCTCTGCGGTTTTTTCGGCAGACAAACAAGCGCATGGTTGTCGGTTCGCTTGAAAATATGCACTAACTATTGCTATAATTTGCTATGTCAGACAAAGTCTCAGATTGTCAGTCAAGTCTATCGATTCCGTTAAGTATCTCCCAAAAAAATTATAATCATTAGCCCGAAAAAACAACTAAAACTTTTCACAGCGTAAAAAACTAATACCTATTGCCAATGCTGTCTTACATGATATGTATCTAATGTAATTTGAATACATAAAAAACGAGTGCTCATAATGTTTCACACATCATGCCAATCAATGATTTTTAATTTTTTAACGATATGTCGTCTATATAGGCACCTAAGTCACACTATAGCACAAATTTAATGCTAATCATGATTTGACAATGACAATGACCTACCTCACAATTATCCTACCTACATCTTATTGTGACGAATCAGTCAGTCTCACAAAAAATAACAAATTACAAACGTAGATCAAATATAGGTTTATTATAGTTTATACCAAATGCATTTTCTACAGTGTATTTTTTTTTTAAACAAACATTTGTACCAATTATAAAATATATAACGCATGTATAATATGAATAAAATTACTTGACCTTACGAGAACTACATAATTACTTTGTTAATAATGTTTAAGATAAACGTCATATGTTTAAGTAAAAAAAAGTTACCATGTACAAATCCTATTAGAAATATATTATGCTGCTATAATCGACGTGAACGAGACAGAATTGAAAACGACAACATTGGTAGGTATTGTGCTTTACTTGCGAGTGAGCATCCCGGGGTAGGTACGTGAGAGTATCCTCCCGACGCTAAAATAGTTGTACAAACAAAAGTTTCTTGAGCAGCAGCACAGATGATCGCTATCACAAACGAAGAAACCTTACAGAAAAACTATTGTCCTCGTGAATTGTTTTACTCAATACGAGGAAAGAAAACAATGTCTCATGTCATCAACATCCACTGTCAACCATTGTACGGTTTGTTTTCTATGACCCTTTTTTTTTTTTATTGTGTGGAAACCCCTTCGGGCCGTCACCCCGCCGGGGTTTTCGGTGGGGCGGTGTGTAGGAATCGAAACGACTAAAACCACACTGAGTGCCGTACTGCGCCTTAAGTAGGAGGGATCCGGGAACAGCTTTTATTAAGACATCCGAAACCCGCCTAGCGCCTGCCTGCAAAAGCGCGGGCACCACCTCCGGGTAAAAGAGTTCTCAATTAGGCGACGTCCAGGCACACGCGGACGCCGCCTCCTCGCGGGGGGCCACTATAGCGGGTGGAGGGGGAAAACCCGTCCCGTCCACCCGCGGCCACACTCAGGGCGACATGAGGCGCTGGTAAGCGCGCCTCCGCCGCCCGGTTCGCCGGCGGCGAATTAGGTCCGAGTGGAGATCGTCCTCCCGGACCCTTTCCGCCGCCTCCTTCTGCGAGATGACGTCCTCACAGAAGGTCGCGACCGCGGTAAAATTCCTGTCGCTACCGGCCATGGAGCGTATGACGGCCGGTAGCGAAAGATCCCCTCCGATGACTGCAGTGAGGGCCCGACGCTTGTTTTCTATGACCCTAACTTTTAAGAGTTACAATCCTATTTCCCGGCGTTCTGAAACAGTTAACTGCAACTCCTGTCCTATTGTTGCAGATAGTGACATGCAATTGGAGACGAGTAGCAGCGAGGCGTCAGCGGCGAGCTCGACGGCGTTGTCACAGCATTGCGCCATTTGCGGCGACAGGGCCACCGGCAAGCATTACGGAGCGTCATCATGTGATGGTTGTAAGGGATTCTTCAGAAGAAGCGTCAGAAAGAATCATCAATATACATGCAGGTACGCTATAGTATAAAATAAAATTGATTTGCATTTACAGCTCAGAATACACACATACATTGCATTAGCCCCATTAGTACTCCGTGGACACAGGAAGAAACTTTAAATATGTGAGATGTTGATGGCCTTTATTTCCGAGGACCTAGGGCTCGACGCGATTATTGTATTGGAGTTGAGTTCCTTGCCAGATGTGGAGTGTGTAACTGTAGCATTACCGTGGGTTTATAGTAGTTATTACAGGTACTTACCTGTATATATGTAAGTAAAATGAATGATCAGGTAATTAAATTGACTGCGTTTGTGGCAAACCAACGAGTATAAAACATTAGTATAAGTAATAATTTGGTTTACGTTTTGAGTTTAATTAATTAGCCAATATAATTCGAAGTTTCCTGTTCATGCAAAAAAAAAAGGTTACATGCGTCATTGGCACAAGTTTAACGTCACGAGTTCGACATGCAAATGTCTTTTAAATCCTTTTAGCAGTTTTTATAAATTAATATAATAGCAAAAAAACACAAAGTTTTTTTAAAAAACTTAACTAAGGTTGCTTATTAAACTTGCAAAAGCAAAAAGTGCAATTTAACACAACAAGTATCTTACTTAGCCGTTGTGGTCATATATTTGGACTCGTTGCGGGTTGTGAAACTGATGAATGATATATTCTGGCAAGTCTACAGTATTCGTAGATGGCAACTCCACACTAGTGTCGCCAAGTACAAGTTAGAATAAAACGGGACGAGACGTAACATTGCCACATACTGGTAAACAGTACCCAATTTCTCTCTTACATACAAAATTACATTTTAGGTGTAGAAGTCTGTTTGCATTATTATAAAGTTAATCAAGATAAGACCATATTTTAAATTTGCCATATTATATTTTAAATAGTGTAGTGTTTATGTAGTATTCGTTTCAACAATTTTTTAAAATAAAAGATATGTGTCAGTATTTCCTGGGTGTTTAATACACCCTTAAGCTCCCTAAAGAGGGAGCCTTTGGGGAGCTTTAGCATATGTATGTATGTATGTTTTGTATATTCGGCTTGGACACCATCTTAAGCCCAGAACATTCTCTTAAAAACCTTAATGTTTGGTTCCACTAAATTACTACCTCCTACCTGGGATTCAGCCAATTAGGTGTCTATAGAAGTGATTAGTTTCTTGTAGGTATATTTTAATCCATATTACGTCATAATTCTCTATAATTTATAGGTAGATATAATGGTGCGTAAGTTCTAATGCGGTTTACCATGACTGGGAAACTTGTTCCAACATAACATGTTTTTGTGGCATCATTTTATAACGTCAATCTATACAATATTATAAGATTAATTTTCCATTACCTAAATAGGTGAAGGTTGGTTTAAAATATGGTAATCATTATGTCAAGTTCTATGCTAAGTAACTTCCTTTGAATGTATTCAGGAAATGAGGTAAAATATTTTATAGAACACTTCAAGATTTTATAGTGAACACTGTTCACTATAAAAACTTTCGTAGTCCGTTTCAAGACAACAAATTTCTGTGTGCGTAACGATGGCCAATAGAGCACAATAATAATATCGTTTAATAAAATAATGAATACCTGAATATATTGCTTAATTTGATACTACATACATTACCTAACCTGGTATGCAGAGCTGATAAGTATATCATACAAGGTCATTTTAGTGATAATACTTAATTTTATTTATTTTATAGTTCTCATAACCATTACGCTCTGATTATCTTACTTATTGGAAAGTTTCTCTATTAAGTGTAAAGTTTTAACGATAACCCTTATTACGTCACTCTGGTCGATTTAGATCAACCTCATCCCATTATATGTATGTGTCGTCATCATTAACTATATGAGCTACATTCCTGCTGGTAAAACATTCGCTATTTCTTATGTTGTTTTGCATCTTCTTGTTGTCTGATGTACGTCACGGCTGGGATCTTCTCCTTAATTTGATCCATAAATCTGTGTCTACCTCTGCCTCTTCTGCCATGGCATTCGATGGTCTAGCTAGCACCATATTTCAAAATCTAATCTTTTTTTATCTATTTGTGTAAGTGTCTATGTTTTGTTTGTAGTGCAACGCTCCAAACATTTTTTTTTAATTTTATTTAATTTAATTTTCAATGTCAAAGCACATTTGCGTGTTGTTGTTCTTGTATTATAATTACATATCTGAAGCTTTCCCTGATAACAACATTTCAAAATCTTGATGCCGTTGATGCATCAACTTAACTCAAAGTTGTGTTTCTGTATCACACTATGGAATTCAAATTAAAACATTCTATAAATGCAATTACCCATTTTTAATAAGCCTGGCTGCTTATTCCACATTGTCAACTTATTTACCGGTAAACAGTAGAAAGCTTTATTTTGCTATTTTTCTTCATCTCAATTATCTTCATCACTATCACTCTGATACATGATGGTGGTGGATCATTTTATTACGTCCTACAGGTAAAGCGTAATAACAAGGCCTTAATTTATTGTGGGTTCGATTCCCACTCAGGACAAAAAATTGTGTAATCAGCATGATCATTTGTTCTGTGTCTTGGTGTAATTTATCTATAATATGTAGGTATGTATTTAGTAAATATAAGTACGTTTATTAGCAGTCTGGTTACCATAGTACGGGCTCTTTCTAGATTGGGATCAGACAGCCGTGTGTGAGATGATTCAAGGTAGGTATTATATTATTATACTGTAAAAAACCCAAATATAGATCGTTCCTCGCCTAGTCAAAGACTAAAATGAGTATTGTAAATGTTACATTACAAATCTAATCAGCTATTACAAAATTATCTCAGCGACTCAGCATGTGCAACTATTATTCATCTGAAAGCATTATCGTTCGTTATCGATTTCTTCCTGTCTCTTTTCCTTTTACTGTTGTGTCGGTCGCTTTACAATATCAACCAACTCAATAAATACAATTACAAAATACCAATGAACTTTCTTGTTATCAGAAATTTATGAAGTGTCGCTCGAGGTTGATGGGGCGTATCACAAATTAAATGGCACTTTTTAACAAATATTCAGATGCAGAATTGTATTAATGTTAAAATGAGGGCAGTTGTGATAATAAATAAAGACACAGTAAAAAGAAAACGTAAAACTAAAAAAAAATTTTTTTTTGTTACTTCATATTAAACATAATTATAATTGATTGAGAGTTTTAAATACACATGAAGTGACCTTGGTAGTCATTGCGAAGTTTTTTAGTCAAGTTACAATTAGGGTCAGTGAACATGACATAAGTGCGGAAGTTTCTGACATGCAAATATATAAATATCACATGTATACAAATAAAATAGCAGTAAAAACCAAAAGGATACTTATTATACCTAAGGGCAGGCCAAAAGCGGAACATTTTAGGATTTAAATATTCATTTCTATTCAATCTTTTACGTGGGAGAGCCATGCTTAGGCACGTATGGGCCGGCTCGACTCCGCTCGATACCACGGCCTCACAGAAAACCGGCAGTGAAACAATGATTGCATTGCTTTTCGCCGCGTGAGGTTACCGGAGGCCCTAACCCTTCCCTCTCCCCTATTCCCGTCCTTCCCCTCTCCCCCCTCTTCTCCCCCTATTCCCACTTTAAAAGGCGGCAACCCACTCGCGACTCTTGAGTTACAGGTGCCCATGGGCGGCGGTAGTCATTTACCATCAGGTGACCCGTCTGCTCATTTGCCCCCTATACTATAAAAAAAAATATATATCAGTAATGTCTTTTGTAGTTCTTTTCAATTTGCTGTCTTACAATCGTTTTACACCAGTATAGCAGTAGAGGCTGATATTAATTAAAAAGCCTATGTGACAGACAGATGTGTTTAATCGTTACTGTCGCAAGATGTATTTATTTGTGACTGGACTCGCTATCTCCTTGTATTGTCTTCTCTCTTTTTGTAGAGCGTTCGCCTATTTTGTGTCTCATTCCCCTCTACTTGCCTAAGGAGAGTTCTTATTTCTACAATTAAGAACAGATCTTCGCTTACACATTTTGTCTCTCAACGAAGTGCAAACAGGTGTCAAAAATATAATTTTTAATTGAAAAGCTTGTTACAGACATTTGAGGATAATATTTATTTGTTTGGTTTCAGATTCAGCAGAAATTGTGTTGTGGATAAAGACAAAAGAAACCAATGCAGATATTGTAGGCTAAGGAAATGTTTCAAAGCAGGCATGATGAAGAAAGGTGAGACTTATTTAATTAAAATTTGATTAACTGTGATCTACCACTCACACTAACACAGGTGTGAGGAACAAATTAACTCTTACATGTTATTAATTAACCTACACGGGAAAATAGCACTGAACTCGCGTGACCGTCACGCTCAGATGACAGATGTGTCAGTTATGTTTTCACTTCTGACGTGCAGTCCTATGACTGAGTTTTTTTTGTTAACCACACCACCGTAATGAAATTCTAATACAAAACTTATGCATTTATCGATATCAATTATAATTTATTATTCATAAGATCACGACCATGACATAGTTTTTTATATTAATTTAGTTAGTTTTGTTGTAATGGATAAAATTAATATGTTTTACGAATTCCATGTGTATAATGAATTGTTTTAATACACATTATACATGTCGGCGGTGGTGTGGTTACCAAAAAAAAAATTGATAATTGATTGATTGAAAAAGTTGACAATACACGTTATTATTAACTAACCACATTGTGAAGAAATAGGTGTTATTTTCCCTTAGCCGGCCTGCCAACCTTTTTGACCGACTCGACTAGGCATCAACCTGGCCAGGCAACCGTAGCTCAATGGTTGATTTTGGTTTTTAAGTTGTTGTTGTATATACCCTAATCGTCGTATACAGGATTAGTTAGTTCTTATGTAGTTCGACTTCCTTTCGTCAGTTGGCGCTGAAATATGTTTAGTTGTATGTGGATGTCTCGAAAACATGACCTCCAGGAGCTTAGTCATTCTGTTTATTGTGTATTGTTTTGATTTTATCAGGGGTCTTATGCTGTCAGGGAGAACGTTTGCTTATACAACATTAATAGAAACCCTTCCGGACCGCAATGTTGAATTTGCAAAATGATGAATTTGCAAAATACGTTAATCTCGATTTGCCGGTTCAACCGGTAGCGGGTTCGTACCCCAAGCGGAACGTTAAGGAGTTAATTCACACACTTCGAACGCAAGCTTAAGCTAAACTGGGGGAATTATTAACGAGAGTGCTGGTGATTACCTTATTATAAGACTTTCACAAAAAATATAAAAATCTATGAAGCATACACCTTGAGATTAAGATAACATGGAAAGATTGACTGTTCAATTATGTTTATAAACCAACATTAACCTTTGTATGCATTTCTTAAAGAAGTTGTTTTTAGGACATTAGTTTGCGACAACTTCAGTCATAAAAACATTAACATTAATCATTATAAGACTAATAACGTATACCACACACACATACACAAGTGTTTTATTGCAGTACTGCATTTCTATGCACTTAAATACAATCGTCGTTGAGTTTTATGATTTATCCATTTTGTAGAGAGTTATTTCCATTTCCCAACAATAACGTGGGTACTATGTTGCCTGCCAGAACAAGCGCTCTAGTGCAATCAATAGATCATAAATTATAACTAACACGATATAGTTCAATTCAACCACATCTGCACTGCTAGCTGAAAACTAGCTGTTATCCGCTACTTGGTATGATTAAAATACCAACGTTAAACACTTCATTTTAAATTGCGAGGGCCCATAGACGCCCTAAATCCGGCCCTATCGCAAAATCTGCTTTTAGCTGACGGTCTCCTACTCATAGACTACCTCTCCGCCAAATTCATATTCATAGGTCAAGTAATTTTTGAGATTTCGAGATTAATCAGTAGATAAGTGAGTGAATATCCTTTCACTTTTATATAATAAGTAAGACATATAGACTAGCTGTGAGCTGTGCCCCGCGCGGCTTCGCATAGCGTGTACATATTAACCCTAATCCTTTTTTCAACATAAAAGTCGCCGCAGTCACTCCTTATAACATCAGCTATCTGCCAAGTGAAAGTCCCATGAAAATCGGTGCACCCGTTCCGGAGATTAGCCGGAACAAACAGATAGATAGACAAAAATACAACAGTAAAAACATTCGGATGCATTAAGTAAACAAAAACTGTTATTATGACATTACAAACAGACACTTCAATTTTATTTATTTGTATAGAGACTATAGAGTATAGATGAATAATACCACGATCAAATCCGGTCATAATATAAGAATTTCGGCAGTGGTTAGTTCAAACGGCAAAAATATTTCCGGGTAAAATAAGTAAAATGTGCAACTGCGTATGAATCATATGCTTGTGTCAACTAATATCCAATGCTACAATAATGAGTAGGTCCTGTATCGGTATAACCTAAGTCTAGCCGTGACTAATATGGACTGAGTGGGACCACACGAGTTGCGGAACTGTTGCGGCTTTTTATCCGTTTTCACGTGGACATGATTATTATGCATAGGATGTTGAGTGTCTTCCCTCTTTGTCAGTAGACGATACTGAAGATGATTCCCCACAGCTGCCGAATTGTAAAAGGCAACTATGTGCAGACTGGGTCAAGTACATAAGTTACCGCGGAGGCATTATCTTCCTTAACACCCTTTGTTCTTTTCTAATATTAGCGTCATTGAGCTGCTTTCTGTTTTACTTACAGTATTCACATAAAAGTCATTTAACATAGGTTATATCCCAAAAATTTTTTTGATTAATGAATTAATAATATCCTGGGATATACATCACATCGCTATCTAGACCCAAACTAAGCAAAGTTGAGTTCTAGAACATGGAAAAAAATAGTGTTTTTTTTTTCACTTGAATTTCATATGCGGTTGTGGTTCGTTAGACAGGAAACATTTCTTTATGTAATATTGATTTCTCTCTTTGTTCAATAAGTTGTCTCTTGGAACTCGTGAGGTCACCAACCCACTTATCAGACGAGTGACAATAATATTTTAATTACCTCAAACACTCAATAATACATATATTATTCATATTAATTATAATTTTCGCAAAGTTTTATAGGAAACTAATCATATTCAATTATTAATTAAAGTTTACATTGAATTAGCCTGAATCACGGTTTTCTGTAATGTGTTCTTACTGGTCATCTACATAAATGGGCGTCACTGACGTCAATTCTGTATAAAAGGAAACTTTTGTTTCGAATTAATGTTCGTGTTTAGAATAAACTCGCAATCGATCGACTTATAACTAGGCCTTTTTATAAACGGGCCACCTCTGAATATGAGAGGGAAATGCCATAGCCCATAGTCCACAACGCTAACTTATTGGCGATAGACAGACTTTACAAACCATGGAGAACTACGCTAGCCTATTGGAGATAGACAGACTTCACAAACCATGGAAGATCTACGTTAGCCTATTGGCGATAGACAGACTTCACAAACTATCTCCATAGTTTAGGAGATCTCAGATATGCAAGTTTTCTTACCATGTTTTCCTTCGCCTCTCGCTACAATAACGATGGATACCCTCTTCCGGCAGATGGTTTGAGTGAAGCCATTCTAAATGCGAGTAGATATTCAAAATAAAAATCTAATCAAGCCATTCTAAATGCGAGTAGATATTTATAGGCACTGTCACAATCAGGAGGATCGGATATTTGTTTGCCATTTTAACAAGCAGGGTTGCCATAGTACTAAAATATTCTAAATGATTCTGGCTGTCTGTGTCGAGCGATATCTACATAAAGTATGTTACATTAGCGGCATAAATTAGGCTGCAAGTCACATCTACATATCTTTTTCTAAAAAATAAATACTGCTGTGCAGTAGACTTTACCGTGAACTTTTCATTTGTTGCCAGCTGTTCAGAATGAGCGAGATCGGATTAACTGTCGAAGGCCGTCGTACGAAGAGCCGGCTCAAGCTAATGGGCTGTCAGTAGTATCGCTACTAAATGCTGAATTGTTAAGCAGGAAAGTTATCGATGAGGTCAGTACATACCACTTACGTAACATCCTAACGTTGTCACCGCCTTATTTAATCGTATTTTATGTCCCAAGATAGAAAACTTTGCCAACCTTCCGAATCAGCAAGATAGAAAACTTTGCCAACCTTCCGAACCAGCAGTATTATATCAGTATACCAGTTTAAAACAGAGAAATGAATCAGTCTGTAATGGAAAATAGAGCCAAATAACTATGTGAAGTTTAGTTATAACAGCTATGGCGTTTCGTGTAATGTAATATTATTAAATTGTACTTACATTTGTACTGTCGAGCAAGTCACGAACTGTGTTCAGGGCTCACAAACAAGGCAGTTTCGTTAGAAGTGTATTGTTCTACAAGGCAAAAATTCTGATATACTTTATCAGTGTCACTAAATAAGAAATAAATATATCGTTGTTACTTTAAATTTGAAAAATTTGAACTTATTGCTGTTCCATTTCACTGGAGCAGAGACGAATGAGGTGTAGTTTATTTCTTTAAAGAATTCTGGTCATGTGTATCCCACATTAACGGCGGTCAACAAATTGAGTGGCTTTTAGGAAGGTCTTTGCGGACGTAAGCAAAGTTTTGCTACGTTACAGAGTACTAATTCGATACTAATATTATGAATGTTTTCACGCCGTAACTATTCAACCGAAAATCATAAAATGTTTGCATTGGTACTCATTTTTGTCAGGGAGACAGGAATAGGGGTTCATCCAAAGAAAAGTAGGTACTGTTATGATAGAAAAACAACTGTAATGCGATTTAAGCCACAGCCAACAGCTAGGTTCTTTATAAACTTTATAACTTGTTGAATAGCAGCCAAATAGATGGTCATTGTATTTACAGACAAACAACGTAACGGATGCGGAAATCAACAATCGCAAGTTGGCTAAAATCAACGATGTCTGTGACTCGATCAAACAGCAGCTACTTATACTGGTTGAGTGGGCTAAGTACATCCCAGCGTTCACAGAGCTGCAACTGGATGACCAGGTAAGTTGGCCAACCGCCGCTCTCTTCTATGAGTAGATAATAAACCCAAAAGAGTTTGCGGAGAGGGAACGAGAGTGAAAAAGCTCTGTCCTCTCACTCTTCATGATCGAATAAGTCAAATAATTTATATGAATACTATTTATTTTTAATAAAAAAGTGGTGCTATCATCGTAACATGTGAACTGAAAAACTCACAGTAGTTAATATATTGAATTGGATACTTGACATACAACCGATAAAGTAATAATTATTTAAATATGTTTTAATAATAATATAGTTATTTCTCAGAATATTTAAGGTGTTAAATCCTAAATTTGTGTTTACATATATTATCATTAATCGGTGTACAAATAATATTATAAATTATGTAACACTCTTCAGATAATTAAGTGCTATACATATAAGACTTAAATTGGTCTATTCCACTCTAACCTATCAAGCAAATCCACCAGGGGATTCTTTTCCACAAATGATGACACTAATCCACTGGTGAATTTGTTTCTACTTATTATTTCACCATATACCAGTGTATAATTTGTAGATTTGTTTGGTCTATTAACCATACCATTTTATTAATTAGTTAATTTGCTATTCTAAAATGTACTCCACTAACGATATATGCACAACCAGGCTTGAACACTTTTCTGATAGTGAATTTTAGATGAACATACTAATTTCAAATGTTGCACGACAATGTCAAGGTGGATTTTATTTAACTGCCGCCATTGCTGCATCAAAATGAAAACATTAGTAACAAGGGGGTCAAACCCACTATAACAGTAGAGTGTCATCATTTGTGGAAAAGAATCCCCTAGTGGATTTGCTCAAAGGGTTAGAGCGGAATAGACAGAAAAATTTAATCAATTTTTTATACAGAACGTATCGTCTGATATTTGATAAAGAGGAACTGACTTGACAGACTAATATCGTATTCTGACTTTTAAACTTTCGCGTTCCTTGATAGATAATTGTTTTGTTTACGGGAATTACCGTGATCACGTTGTAGGTGTTAATATCACTCAGGCAGAGCCAGCCTGTGACCACGGCCAGTGCAACCTGTTCGAAATGTCAGGCAATTCAAAGGTATTATTGCCTGATCTGTTATTACGTGATGGCGTTAAGTCCCATAAACTAAATGTAAGTACCTAAGTGTAAGTAATGTAAGTACGGTGTGGGTGTGTAGGTGGCGCTGCTGCGCGCGCACGCGGGCGAGCACTTGCTGCTGGGCTGTGCGCGGCGCTCGCTGCACCTCAGCGACGTGCTGCTGCTCGGGAACAACTGCATCATCACCAAGCATAACATTGGTGAGTATCATATTTTAAGTAGCGGTGTGGGTGTGTAGGTGGCGTTGCAGCGCGCGCACGCGGGCGAGCACATGCTGCTGGGCAAAGATGTTTTTCGAATTATAGAAGGACGTTGCATGGCGGTATGGACATTCAGTTCGAGTTAAGCGATGCAGCGAGTAACAAGTGCGAAGTAAAGCGAATAGTACAAGTGAATAGTGAGTGGAAGTAGTGAAAATTGTAACAGTGACTTGCAATTATGTTAATTGCTAATTATTTAAATAAACTGTGTCTATTTCGTTATAAATTGGGGTACCTATCTAATCCTGAACACCGGCCTCGTAACAGTATTATTCATGATTATATAACACACTCTAATGTTATTTTATCTGAACTTTATATTTAGGTTGTTTATATAAACACCAGTAAGCGAATTATTCGAAATGATCATTTGGACTGCCAGAGTAAAAAGCAATTTTTTTTATTATCTAAATATAAATAGGCAAAGACAAAAACACTTCAAGACCTTTTTCTCCTCTGTTTTTGTCAACCTATTTTCTTTTACTTTGTTTACTAACTGTTGACTAGCTATAATGTTACAGTGAATTTCGACCTCTAGGTGACCTAATCCCTAGGGATTAGGTCACCTAGAGGTGTGTGAGATATAACTAGTTATATGCTTATACGATGTCGACAGATGGGCGCATGGACATAGACATCAGTATGATCGGCATGCGGGTGATGGACGAGATCGTGAAGCCGCTGCGAGAAATCGACATCGATGACACCGAGTTCGCGTGTCTCAAAGCCATTGTGTTCTTTGACCCTAGTCAGTACTTACTTCAATATACCAACTACCATCTAAATATACAAGATTTTACACAAAGATGTGGCTACATTATACATAGTAGCCTTCTAGAAGAACGTTAAGCGCTAACAATTTTAGGAAAATTCTCAACTTTTAATACATTATATTTTATTTTGAATGTGAACTTAAATTAACCGATAAAGCTAATATTGCTGAAATGAATGAAACTATGGGTGTTTAAAATGTTAATGGAATGTGTTAAGTTTTCTGATAAAAATTACATGAAAATTCTTAGAAAAACATTTTCTGAAGAAGAAAGTTCAAAATACTTCAATATTTGTCGGCTGCACATAACGCTTTTAAAATTGGACAACACCTTTCTGTACCACGCTGATATATCAAAGCGAAATAACACTCGCTGATTAATCACGAAATTTCAGAAACCATAAATGCTATAAACTTAAAATTTGTCATGTAGGCTTCCTCATAGGTGATAGATATTCGCTAACAAAGGATTTTAAAACATTAAACCCCTTAAGGAATACAAAAGCGGTTGTAATTTTAAAAGGTTAAAATTTTAAATTAAGTTCTTAAAAAATTTTTGAATTTTTTTCCCCTCAAGGTGAAAAATAGATCATTAAATGGATCGTCGCTTCGTTAAAAAAAGTACTGATCCTGAGGGATAGAACGATAACCCCCTGAGAAGCCGCGGGTTAAAAACTAGTATAGATAAAGCAAAGCTGAAGAGAAGCTCTTTTTGGATGAACGCAATAATCTCAGCCTAATACAAACATATCAGCCTAATTAAAAAAAAAAACATGATTTGATAGCCATATACTTAAGGAAGGTTATAGGTTACTCTTAGCAGTGACCATAGTCGCTTTTGAAACTGTGGGAAAGGGCCAGTCAACTATAATTCTATTTATATGTCGCAGTGAGATGATTATAGCCATGATATAGCTATATCCCTAAGGATATGAAAGCGGTTAATAAGTATCTTACTAGACTATTCTAGTGAAATAATTTTATTATAAATGTATGTTTTCTTTGATTTGCACAACCGGTAACTAATTTTAAAGAAAACGGTCCAATCGATTCTTTTTTTATTACTCCTTCGTCATAACAATCTGTTTTACAACACACGGCTATAACCATGTTACTGCGACATATGAGGATAATATACATGTTCTTGGAACACACACACTATCTAATAAAAGTCCGACAAATTCTTAAAATGTGTCATTAATTAAATAGTTTACGGTGCATTTTCAGTCCGTTTTATGACTGTCGAGAACGAAGTCACGCCGTTCACTTTCATAATATACCAGTCAAAAGTAGTCACATATTCACATGTTTAATAATCCAAGTCATAAACTATACGAGTATGTGTGCAAATTTCATCCAACTCCGTTCAGCCGTTTTTGCGTGTAAGAGTGACAAATATCCATCCATTCATCCTAACAAATTTTCGCGTTTACAGACGCGAAGGGTCTGTCGCAGCCCCAGAAGATCAAGCAGCTTCGCTACCAGATCCAGATAAATCTCGAAGACTACATCTCGGACCGGCAGTACGACGGGCGCGGCCGCTTCGGCGAGCTGCTGCTGTGCCTGCCGCCGCTGCAGAGCATCACGTGGCAGATGATCGAGCAGATACAGTTCGCCAAGCTCTTCGGCGTCGCGCACGTCGACAGCTTGCTGCAGGAGATGCTGCTCGGAGGTCCGTTCCCTATCACTTTATTTTATTCTAACTAATACAAAAACATGCGTTTTGAAGTGCAGCGCCGTCTAAGGACGATTTGATTATCGAGGAAGTGAGAGTTTTAAATTTAAATATTACGTGACAACAGCTACGTCAAGCTCTCTATTATATATGGTAATATGTTGGCCATTTATAGTACGTAAGTATATACTGCCCATGAAATAAACCAAAATAATTAAAATGTAATGAATTCTGGAACAAATTTATTACTTGTAATTTTTTTGAAAATTGAATGACAATTTATTGATTTTTATCTGTTTGATTCCCGTTCACTGCTAATTACTAATCGAATAAATAATATGTGATCCACACAAACTATAGTCGAAATACTATCTTTAGACAATAGTGTACTCGTTTGTGTGACAGGTTTGATTCCTGTACTGGATGGTAATTGTGTGACTTGTTCTGTATCGGTCGAATGCCTTCAAAAGATGTCCAGAAACTTTAACCGTGTGTTCACGCAGGGGCATCAACAGAAGCTGCCATTGAAGAGTCTCCGGCGTGTGTAAGCGGCGCGCCCCCCGCCCCCCTGCAGCCTGCGCCCTCCGCGCCCCCCGCCTCCCCCGCGCTCTCCTCGCCCACCTCCCCCCTGGGGGCGCCACTGATCCACGAGCCCTTCCTCGAGCCAATGCCATTCAAGCAGGAGCCCAACATGTGAGACCCTTCATTCTACGGGTATAAGGTTGATTTTCGTCGGACTGCATTACCGGTTTGCGGTGTGCACTTCTGTATTTTCTAATGCCTGTGCCTGAATAAATAACCCTAAATATAAAGAACGTGACCAAACTCTTAGGAAAATATGACTTAAAAAGAATGCTGACGTTATTTTGTGTTTTATTACTTAGGTTATATTGAATTAAATACAGTAATAGATTTTAACATCGCGGTGTTTCGCTGATACGGCTTTTAATTTTAATAATAGAGAAGATAATTATTGTGGATTTAAAATTGTTATCCAGAGTCATAAAATACAGTTGTAATGAATGAAGAGCGACACAAACGAAGCTGACCTACACTCTGAATTTGACTAGAACGGATGAGGTATGCCAAAAACAAAATAGACGAATTTAGAAATATTAAACTGTAGCTCAGCAAAAGTTAATATATTAATATGTAGTATAATATAACCTTAAAACTAATTATTATCAGACGTAAACGTAAGTCGCGACCGACAGTTGCGACTTTGGACATCTCTGACGTTAGAATGATACAAAGAGAATCAGACATGAATTTGTCGAACAACCAAGTTCAGAACCACTTCTAGAATTTACTATTTTTTTTGCAGTCTAGTTACCAATACGGACGCAAATTACAGTTAGATATTTATTTATACTTTCGCATTGAAAAAAAATACATGTAAATTAAATATACCGTAACATTTTTATGAAATGAGTTAACGATATTTCTATATTTAAAAATGTTAAACATTTTCCGCCATCTTTATTCAACTTTTTTTTTATAAATGTAACTATACTAATAAGTATATAACTGACTGGCAAATATTCTCAAAAAAAAACCATGTAACTTTTTACGGTGGTCCTGAAAATAATATTGTAACGGTTGGATTTCTTTGTAGTTAACTAAAATGACAATTTAACAAATTCTAATGTACAGTCTTGTTAATCAAATTACAGATCGTACATACATAAAAAAATAAATACGTAATGAAGGTCTCAGTTTGTAATATTCTGAAGTGACACACTTGTTATTGTAATTTGAATTTTCCGTTCATTTATAGATCTCAGGACCTACATGAAAATTGTTTGACATATATATAATTTTATTTAATGTTTATAATTGGGACATATATATAGTTTGATAAATTATAAAATTGAATTTTTAAATGGCATTTCTTTTCTTGCATTGTTCTAAATAATGCCTTACGAAGAAATTTATCTTAATATAGAAGAAAAGTTAAACTGCAATTACAGATAATTGTATTGTTCATCTTTGGTAGTTGCGTCCATCTCTTTGTCGAGAATGAGAGTATGGATTGAAAACATCTATTTTTATAAATAAGGCTGCTTTAAATTAAAGCTGTTGTAACTGACCGCTTAAGACACAAGACATCCTTGTTGTCGCCACATAAAAAACTCTTATTTATTTTATTAAAAATAGGGACAAATTATAAAAGATGATAAAACAGTTCACTATTTAATAAAAATTAGTTAATAGACATTATTATATATATACCGGTAACGCAATACCTGTCGATTGATAAATATTGATGAATAGTGGGGTTATAAAAGCCATGTTAACATTATACGTTGTTAACAATCACTACTGCACTGTACTGTACGAACAACATAGCAGTTACTGTTATTTGGTGATTTTGATAGTTTATAGCAATAGTTGTGAGACTGTTTCTAACATCCCTATGGTTCAATTGGTCCACTTCGCAGTTGGTACATTTTCCATATATATATTATATATTTTGTTTGAGCTCTATTTTTGACAAACCGCAAGTTATATTAAACACGAATTGAACTAACCGTAAAGTGGGCTTATTTTACCATTTGACTAACCGTAACCGTTTAGTTTCACAAATCGTGCAAAAAGGCACTTACTTATTTAGTATCATGACTAATATTATGTAATCACTGGTTGTCAAGGTGAAAGTATGTATACTCATGGGGGAAAGGGTGTTATTTCATATATTAGTGTATTTCTTATTGATCCATTAACAAATAAATTATATTCTTCGAACAGGAGCCCTGAATACGCGCCACCAATGAAGACTGCCGACATTATAATGTTATAGTTCTAACACACGTGCTGTAGTGGCCGTCCGCAGAAAATAAAATCGTGATTATATTCAATTTGTATAGTTTGCATTTAGAATTTTAATATGCCATCTGTCAATTTGTGCCCGGAAAACACCGAAACTTTGACAGTAAATATTGAAATTTTATACTTTATTGTACTAACCACTTTTGGTGGAGAAATGAACGTGTCTTCTCGTAAAATAATACACATAATTCTTTTATAGTCATCCCGTCTGTGTCAAAGTATACAGGCAGATTTAGTAGTTATGTCATTCTTTTTTAATACTGGTTGACGTGACCGGTTATCGTTTTTTAACTCTGGTGTTTCCAATAACCAATAATTTGTCACCTGATTGTCTGAGAGTTTAGTTTGGTTGTAAATAGTCACAAGGTGTGTGACTATTTGAAACCGAAAATAAAGTAGAAGTAGTCTCCCAAAACACAAAACAAAAAGGGTTGGCGTTTTATCTCAGAAGTAGATCGTGAGGTTGAAATGAAACATTCAGCTTGAAAATAACCTGTATAGAGGATCTACCAGTTTCATATGTCTGTACTCTGGCATGTTGTATGTAGGAATACTGACTCTATACTCAGCAAAGGACGATAACCACATAGTCCCAAGCCCCGAACAATAGCTGTGTTTCACCGGCGACGGTGTCGAGTCTAGTAGATACTAATTTAAATTTATAATTTGCTTCATCATGTAAATACTGTTAGACTTTATAATTAAGACTTGGTCTCCCAATCTGAATGTACCACCTAACATACTATCGTAAATCCACTACTAAGTTATGCACATAACGTGACTATTAATACTGACTGACTTGCCAAAAACATTCTAAGTTTTGTTTATTAATCTAAATATAAAATATTGAACAAATTATTCAACTATAATATCATGTTTTCGAAAAGTGACTTTAAGTATTGTGTATGCACAATAAATCATAACTGACATATTTACTGGATACTGGTGATACTGACATATAAATGAATTACAGATTATGTATCTGAAATATGCATGTACATACTACATACATGGTTTAATTATCAAACTTCGTATCTCCATTTCAGATCATTTCAAATTTTACAGGAGGAAAAAAATACTATTTTATTAAATAACTAACTATAAAACATAGATAAACAGCTTTATTTACATTTAATTTTGCTTATGTTTGTTGTAATTATGGTTGGCGGCGGTAGCGTAATGGCTAAGGCGTCGGACTTGCGATCAAGTGGTTGCGGGTTCGAACCCCACCCAGTGCACTACCGACGTGAACCCACTCCTAATACAAGCATTTAGCTTAGCTGGTGGGGTTAACAAGAATACTAGTAATGTGTGACCCACGTTGCTAGTGTTCTTCATTTAAAAAAACATATATATATCTGAAAACATAATTAAATAAATGGATTTACATATACTTAAAAAAATGGAGTTACGGAGTTTGATAATTAAACAATCGATATATTATCTGTTTACTACCATCTCAGATCTGCTTGGTACATACCGCTTTATGCTTTTTACAGAGGTAAGCTGAATTTTGTGGCAATTGTTTAACTGATGTAGCGACAAGCAAATAAATGCATATAGCATCGACTTTAAAATCGGCAGCTCCAACTAAAAACTATTTACCCACTTTTACCACAAGTTAGTTTTGGTTGGTGAAAAATACGACCGTGAACAAATACTAGTAAGACTCCGTTTTATAGGACAACAGCCGCAATGCCACAAGTAAGAACTAGGATCGAAGTCATTTATAAAATATTAACTACGTAAAAATAATCTAGATTCTGAACGAACTGATTTCTGTAAAGTTTGTTCCATATATACAAATCCTTGCATACTATAATGTGGTGTAATTTAAGGAGATACCGTCACATCTTACCTTCAACCATGTAGTTAGATCCGGTATAATAAAGCTATAAATTACGGAAACTTGGGGAATGCAATGATATAGAATAATGTAAATACATAAATTATGTATTAGAACATAACACGAAATTTGTAGGTTATGTCTTCATAACGACTTGGTGTAATGTTTATTTATACAATGTTATATCAGAATATTGGCTTCGAGAAAAAATGTTAAGAAGTCTAATAAATGTAGCCGAATGTTATGTTATGACAAACATACACATTTATGACCATAATTTAAATGTAAGGGTGTGTAAATGAGAATGTTATGTGCCAATTTGTGCCTCTAATTTTTAATCATGTTTTCGTGCCTAGGTGTAGGAAATGAGCTTTTGCCATCTTTTTATATACACGTTGTATTTAAACTATTAAATGTAGGTGTTGGATTCTAGGCCTGTCGTCTTGAAGTTGTGGTTGTAGTATAGTGAAATTATTATACTCCTAAATTGTATGGTCAGCTCTCATACTGTTGTAGGATGTTTCTAATTGAATTGAAACGTACATTAAGTGTTAGTTGTAGTTTGAAAGAAACTCAAGTGGTAATTATTTTGAACGCGCCTTGGGTATAAATTTTGTCATAATGGCACACTTTATGACAAAATTCATGGTGAATGGTTTGATTTATTTTGAATATTATCTAAGCTGAATTGCTTGTGGTAGTAAGTTGTATCAAGTAATGTACGTGCAGATCATAGAAACATCCTATATATATTTCTATGTTCCAAATAGAGTCAGAGTTCAAAGAGTCAAGATTTTAGTATTGCAAGTAAGTTACCATGGAAGTTAAAAGTAGGTGACGGTATTATAAGAAATTACTGGGGAATGTCCTATTAGGATTTTTTAGTGGATTGAAGGTGAATTTAGGCATTTTTATCTCGATTATATTTTTATATCTACATACAGTCAACAACGAAAGTCGCTGAACACATACAGTTGACATATCGCCTGCCAGCTACAGCCTAGCAAGGATTCAGGATTCTAAATGTGTTCAGCTACTTTTGTTAATGTTTGTAAATACGTTAGACTTGATTTTAGTACCATACATATCTATGTATTATTTTATAGTAGAACAAATACTTGTTAATAAATGCTCAACGATATATTATATTATGTTACTGATTGGTTTTATCGTTATGTGGTGAGAGTTTTTTTATGTATGAAATATTATCATGTATAAATGTTTATGGGTTTCAAAAGTCGTAGATTTTATATTGTATAAGTTTAAAAATAGGTGCCTTATTGTCCTAAAGAGGTGTACTGTTGAAAATGTACATACTATGTTATGATTTTTTAGTAGAATATATTTTAATAAATAATGTTACAAATTTATGTTGTATTATTTATAAAATTTGTGCATGGAACGGAATATTAAACTTCTATAATACGGTTAAGCATTTGTTCACTTGGACCGAATTTGATGATCGGCTAACGGTTTCGTGAGAGCACCTCCGACGCCCGATGCGATAGGATCCGCCTGAAAGTCTTCCCGGGTCCACTCCACCAGCTGCTTCCTCGACATAACATCCTCGCAAAACAACGTAGACATGTCTTAACATACCTCGAACCTGTTGCGACTTGTATCTGTAATATGTTGTTGTGTATGACTAATAAAAATATCTACTGTATTGATGTGTTTTTAACACATGCTACAACAAACTCTTACCTCTCTTGTATACCTACTCATGTCGACAAGGAAGATTTTGTTTTTTTTATAATCCAGTCGATATCACCAGAGTGGGACCTTTTGACTTATTGACATACATTACCCGGGCAAGCTCTGAAACCAAGGAAGTGCCAATGCCAAATCATAGATAATTACAAATCTGAGATCCAAGATCTAGGAACGAAACTATATTTTTTTTTGTACTCCTTATAACTCACCATCGCAGAGAGTATTGGGATTCGTGGTGTCGACATTTCCAGCGACATCCAGTTTCGTAATCACTTAGAAGGCAAGGCCAAGCTGGCATCAAATCAAATCATCATCACTATCATCAGCTTGGAGTGCTCAATAGAACGAAACAGTACTTCACCTCGAGGCAAAGACTTTTCTTATACAAGTCACAAGTCCATCCCCATATGGAGTACTGCTGTATCTCTTGGCCCCTTAAACCTAAGGAGAAACTTTACCTCCTTGTGTGTGTTCTATAGCTTGTATAATATTGTATCACGGCCGCATTTTACCACCGCACCGCTCGCCAGGGCATTCATTCCTCCTCCTCACACGTTGGAACCTAAATGGTTGCGCATGGAACGGTTCCAGAGGAATTTCCTCCCGCGAACGCTCCGGCTGTGGAATGAGCTCCCCGCCGAGGTTTTCCTCTACACTACTCTCTTTCCATCTACAGTATGGGGTTCTTCAAGAAAGGAGTGTATAGGTTTTTAAAGGTTCGGCAACCCGCATGCGAGTCCTCTGGAATTGCAAGCGTTCATAGGCTACGGTAACCGCTTACCATCGGGTGGGCCGTATGGTTGTTTGCCACCGACGTAGTATTAAAAAAATCAATATCAATAAGACACACCAAACTGGTGTGTCTTGATGGTGGTGGATCTCTTGAGAATCCTGTCCGGATCCTTGTTGTCACAACAAGTCTATTCAGACTACCTAAACATTATTTAGATTTTCTGAAGCGTTTCTTTCAAAAAACCCACTTTCGTTTCAAAGTAACAGTCTAGTCTCCTGCTAATGATTGTATTAAATATATACAAACGCAGAACATAAACTTACTAGGTTTGGGGATGGGAACTACACAAATATCACTCATTGAAATGGAGTGAACGTTTTATCATAGAAAAATAAATATTATCGCAACCCGGTGAAATTATCACAACCCGGTGTTTAAGGCTAGTTTTAATACAATACTCTAATTAGTTTAATGTTATTGAGGATTCTATTTTAGGGTTACGCGAGATAAATAAAGGCTTGCCAGGCGAGACATAAGCAGGACATAAATTGCATAGCAATAGCTCGATTCTAAGCGCGTCTAAATGTGAATTATGACTTGTATTTCCCCTTAGCCTTTTCATCTTTCTGCACATTTCACTGGCTGACGAAACTACCTCCAGAGTTACAGATTTTGTGCCATTTGTCCGACGATGCGCGAGTCTAATGCATTTGTTGAGCGTTGTCAGATTTTGTAGGGATAGGATCTTTCCTGAACTGTGCAAGGGCCAATCTTTTGTTTGCCACTGATTGAGATAGGTTAGGGTTCCAGTATGGCTTCGGGGTAAAATTACTAATTGGCTTTAAATTTTATGGAATAAACATATCTGCAGCTAAATTTATATTTTTAATGAAGTATATGCATGTTGTGGCTCATTTGTTAGCCGGAAATCAGAGAACGCGCTCCCGAAAAGAATTTTATACCTATAATAATTTGTGATAATTCATTAATTTAACACGAGCACCCATCTTTAAGCAATGCGATTCTGCACATTCCTTACTACAACACCCGTCAGTACTACATCTGAAATTACAAACAAGAAAATGAACGAATAAGAAAGTACGAAAGTAATTAGCATATATTTAAACATAGTGTACAGTTAAACATAAGACCATTTATATGATTACAACTAATTATTTCATTCCCCGCAGGACGGTTTCTGTTCTACGTCCATGTATCCTTTCTTGGAGTTCCCTCGGTTTTTACAATACAGGAATAATACAGACAGCGCTGATACTGCGGACATGGCCAACAGTGGGATGTACACTGGATACATTGCATTAAAAAATCAACAGATGTTTGTTAGTAATGTTATTTTTGTACACTTCTCGTAAAAAAACATTCTGAACGAACTTGAGCGATGACAGATGTTTGAGTGACAAAACCACCTTATTTATGCTGGGTGCATTTCAATTTAAGACTGTATGATATCTGTATGAATATATAATCTTTTTGCTATACAATCTTCATCTCAAGTAGATAGACTATTGTATACAATAGTCTATCTACTTGAGATGAAGATTATTATATTATGTTTATAAAGATTATACTCTACTTGTGAAGGTTAGAGGTAAGGAGGACCGTCTCTATGTAGGGTCAAGGCGGCAACAGTGGTTATAGCGGCAACAGTGGTGCAGTGGCCGTTGTCTAGAAAGTATCAGAGATAGCTTTCTATCTCTCTCATTTTTCGGAAGGTCTCCCGATAGGTACATGTTACATCCAGTTCGAACAGTTCGCTCGCGTCAGTGATGTAACTAATATGTGTATTGAGTAGTTTTTTTGTTTTGACCAACGAAAGAGTGAGTTTAAGGTAAGATATACTTTGTTTTTTTTCACGAACCTTTCGTTATATCAATAAATCAATATTTTTCCTAAGAAATAAGTTTAATCGAGGTCGTTTTGGCGTATAATTCACTTCGACTTACACAAATCCCACGCGTGTGGCATAGGTTAAATCCAAAATGGCGGTTTTGTACACAGTGGCTCAAATCCCTTGAGTACACAGTGGATTGTGATCCAGTGTGTACTATACTGATAATAACAGTTACCCACACATTCATTTAATTTCAGAAAAATTAACAAAATGCTATAATTTTTGTTTACTTTCCTTTTTAGGATGGGTCGTCTAGTAAAGCCCCGTAAAATCGGGAAACACACAGCTGATGACATTGAGACTGAAGTAGTCAAGCTAAAGTTACCTTATTATTAATTTAAAAAAAAAGTGAACCACTGTTGCCGCCTTGACCCTACGTAAATCCATTAAAAAGCTTTATTTAGGTATGCGGCGCTGCCGTAGTTATAGTGAATTAATTTCTAAAGAAAGCACACATTAAAAAAAAAAAATAATAAAAAATAATTCAGCAGACATCTTGCAAAATTTTGGTTTTGTATCATTGACCGTTTCATGACTAAGTACAGCTTAGTCGACAAAAATTAAATATTTCAAATCGGCGTACTGCACACCGTTTGCAACTGCTAAGTTTATCGATTGATATTTGAACTTTTATTACTTTTTAACTAACTACTTAGTTATGTATTTACGGGTATTAACGCGATCACGAAAAGGTATTACAGTCTGCTGAGCCTGTCAGCCTGTGACCACGGCCAGTGCAACCTGGTCCAAACGTCAGGCAATTCAGAGGTACCTATGTAATACCTTTTCGTGATCGCGTTAATTCTCGTAAATACATAACTAAGTGGTTAGTTAAACGCGAAAGTTTAAAAGTTAGTAAACACTTAGTTTCGACCTGAATATAAGATGGTGCTTCTTAGCTTTACCGTCCATGGTATAAATTTACAAAATAGATTAATTATATATCATCATAGTACCTACAAGTATACCTACTAGACATGACTAAGTATATCTAAGTTCTTTTACTTAGACTTAATTCGCTCATACCGATATAGTTAGGTAGGTACATGTATTATAATTATTTATAATATTATAATATATATAATACATAACATCAATCCTTAACATGATCGACGAAATTACGACGACGACATACTGTAGGCACATGAGTAAAGAATCGGTACAGAGACAAAGCAACCGCGCTAGGATAAGTACACTAATACTACAAGCTTCAGGCGCATGTGTCAGTGAGCACTTGCGGCCTCGTCGCGTATGGTGACAAACCGGTTTATACCGGCTCGGCTAGTGCTTAGCTTCAGGGCACGTCCCGCATCGTATTTGGTTCTTGGTTCGCTTATTGACATAATTATTGTACACGAGTAGTAAATAAAAATAGTTTAAATATAGTTTATTGTACTGTGTGCATGAACAATAACTGAAAGAACAAAAACATAATTTTTTGACTATCCCCAAGACATCCATTAGGTAAGTAGTAATTTAATTATTATTATTTAAATTTAATAATAAACAGTCTAATAAAGTACAATATGGCCGATGTTAACACGAGTGGCGGATTAACTAATTTGCCGCCAGAAGCTACTTCAATTTTACCGACCGAGTATGATTGTGAACAAGGGGATCGATGTGTATGTCCAGATTGCTTCAAGAAATAGGTTTTTGGTGTATTTCTGAGCTAATAAAAGTAAAAATGTAAAAAGGTGGAGTAAGGTAGGCTTTAATACTACTAACACATGTACTTTCGTAAAACGTCAAATTTATCAGCCTATTGCAGACCACTGCTATCCCATCGTGCGCCATAGCAGCAGGTCCTCCGCCTTCCGCATCCAATCCATCACAGCTACCTTCCTCAGGTTGTCAGTCCATCTAGTTGAGGACGTCCTATCTTTTGTTTACCAATTCGCGATTTCCACTCTAGGACCCGTTTACTCCACAGGCCATCGGTCCTTTGACAGACGATGTCAGCTCAATGCTACTTCAGTATGCTTATTCTGCGAGCTGTGTTCGGTAACTTTAATTCTTCATTGGATGATCTTATTACGAATTGTATCCTTTAAAGAAACTCCCAACATAGCTTACTCCATAGCCCGCTGCGCGACTTGTGGACCAGCCCCACCGTTAAGGTCCAGGTCTCGGCATCGGAGGTATGACGCACTGGTCTGACACCTTTGTTTTGAGCAATAGTTTTCTAACTGCTGCCCAACCTAACTGGATCCTTCAGGTGAGTCCATTTTCGAAGTTGTTTCTACCAAGCTGGATAACCTACCCAAGGTAGACATTCCTGAACAACTTCTAGCGTCGACCTTTCGACGTCAATCGGTCTGGGTCCGACATGTTCATATTGATCATAACCTTGTTTTTTTCCAAGTTCATACCAAGACCGACGCGTCAAGATGCTCCATTCAGGCTGTGAAGCATCTCGCCCAGCTGCATCAGTGACTGTAGGTACTGCTAGGGCGATATCATCGGCAAACCGAAGGTGTGAGATTTACTCCCCCTTTATATTGAATTCCCGTCTAGTGCAATCTAGCATGTATCCGTATTTTTGGATGCGAATTGTACGCATTTTACATATTTTGTTTATCGACTACCTTGAAATAAGTAAAACAGTCAATAGAGATCGCTACAGAGCCGAACAAGATCGTTTGAACGAGGAAATTTCGAAGAAACGGCCCCATAATAGGCAAGGACGCTCATCGTACCGATGTCATTTAAACTTCTCAGCACCTCGATATATCGCCAGTCGTCAAGACATTGTTGCAGAGTATCCAGAACTACCCCAGTCTCGATTAAGTCGACAAAAGCCATACGCGGCGGCTAATTATACTCCTCGGTCTTTTGCACAATCTGCTGAACAGTATGGATGTGGTCCACAGTGCTGTAACCTTTTCAGAAAGCGGCATGTTCCGGTGGCTGGCGAGACGGTTTCTGACGAGTCTCGAAAACAACTTGCAAGAGATACTATAATTGCTGGCTATGGAGCGACGGTAAGATGCGCCTGTAGTTTTCTTCAACAAGGTGTTATCTCCTTTTTTGAAGAACAGTACCCCCGAACTCCCGCTCCATGCCCTAGATGTTAAACCTTGTTGAATGACGGAATAAGGAGACTCACTAGCTCTTTAAGGATTGGGATCCCGCCTGCCTTTAGGAGCTGGGTAGTAATTTTGTCATCCCGAGAGACCTGTTGTTCTTTAGCTGCTCGAGAGCCGCCTCTATCTCGCGTTAGACAATTTCAGGTATAGCCTCGCTGTAATGGCGCATTAAAAGACCTTCTGTGGTCACCATTACTGAGTCTCGTTGGTTCTAACATCCGTGATGCGTACAACAGTCCATAAAACTTTTCGATTTCGTCGAGAATCTCGAACTTTGAAGTGTTCTGCCATTCGCAGTTTTGAGTTTCGTCAGATGGGGCTTCCTCAAGTGCTGAGCGAACACTTTCAACCCCCTGTTCCGCTCTATCGCATTCTCTATTGTGCGAGTGTTGAAGCGTCAGTGGCCGCGTCGTATCAGCTTTAATTTTTGGTTTATGACTCCTATCTAACCAAGACGGCCGAGTGGCTGACAGTGTCCGCCTTTTCCTCATAAGTTCGTGACTCTCTGGAGAAAGTTTGCACTCTTGCTGTTTGAGTTGCCTGGGAAACAACTTTCGAGACTTTCGGTAAACGTAACTAAATAATTTTTATTGCGTTGAAAAATATAGTTATTCAATTATCTGGTAACAATCTGCCTGATGATGATGGTGAAATGCAATCAAGTTTTACAATACCTTTTTGCGCGATTTTCTATACGCAATATCATCAATTACATCGTCGTATAAAATATTGTTAGTTAGTTCCTAAGGCGTTTAGCTTTTCGTGGCTTAAGGTAGACTTTAGACAATTTTTCAACCGTTTTATGCAAGAAAAGCTAAGAAGCTAAAGATTCACCCGAGGTTCCTCGGCCAGACACATAGGTAATATATGCGCTTGACGCGAACGGTTATGTCACTCGTTGCCGCGCTGCAACCGAGTGCGAAAAGTTATCTAAATGGTAAAAAAACGTGTGCGTCTCGGGATGCCCGCCAGAAGTCATAACTAAAACGTTAGACAGATTGGCGCCGTAACGCGTTACGTTACGAAGCGGTTTACCCACGCATAAGAAGTTATCACTTCAAAAATTTCATGCCAAGATGTGTGTGGAGCTAATAATGTTTAGGTATATAAAAATGAATCTTTTTTATGTAAAATATGAAAACATGTTGTCCATAAATCTAATCTGCCGTCCTAGGCTACAGCCTACTTAGCCTGTTGGTAAATCCGCCACTGGTCAACACTTACCTAGGTCGTAAATAACATTAATGAATGACGTTTCAAATTCCGTCGTTGTATATGGTACTTTATGTCTGTTGTTTATTATCAGAAGATTTAAAAAATATTGTTCTCAAATACCTAGGTACCTACTTATTTATTTGGATCCTTTAAAATAAATGACCAGGTATTTAAGAACATTTTTTAACAAAAGATGCCAGATAATTCATTATGAATTTTGAGTGATAGGTACAAAAGTGACTGCCTCCGTAAATGCGGATACCAAGCCCCACTGCCACGCCGAGGTCCCGGGTTAGTTTCCCGGTTGGAACAAATATAAATATATAATTTTAAAGTTGAAAAAGTTATTTGTAAAAGAAAATCATTTTTTATTTTTTAAACATTCACATATTATGGATACAAAATAAAAGCTGATAATCGTTTTCTTTGTTTATTTTATCTTTTATATTATATATGTACATAAAAGGTAATTATTATAAATTGATTCTGCTATCAGTTCAGAGCATCGGTGCATTGTCGCGCGACCTCGCTTTACACCGAGTGGTGTTGACGCCCACGTAACAGAACCCGGCCGCGATATTGTGGGATATCAAATATTGCATCCATTGCAGCTGTTTCATAGACGGCTTGTCTGCGTCCGTTTTCACTTCTACGAACTTTATCTGCAAAATGAGAAAATTAGTTTATTGGGATTGCTCAAACTGTAAACACACATAACACTTCAAGCCACACGAACCATTTGGAACCACTTTTGACACCTTTTGCCATATTTTGAGTTATTAACTCAAAATATTTAACATAAAAACATGAAATTTGGTTTATTAGTAAAAACCCCTTAGATTAACTAAAACCCCAAATTTCATAAATACAGCTCAAACGATCATTGAGATATTAACGTCTAAAATCGACATTTTAGGTAGATTTTTCGACGAAAAGTCTACCTATTGGTTTTGTACCAGTTGTCGAGTTTTACAAAAATTTCTTCACAGGAGGTCTAGTTATGATCCCAAAACCCCCAAACAAACGCCAGTTAAAAAGTATATATAAATCCTACTAATATTATAAACATGAAAGTTTGTAAGGATGTATAGATGTATGTATGGAAGTTTGTTACTCTTTCACGCAAAAACTACTGTATGGATTTTAATGAAAGTTTACAATAAAATAGATTATATATCAGAATAACACATAGGCTTTAATTTATGAAGATATTGGTGCCGATTCTATTGTACACTCGACTAAACTAAAACCTGACTTAATTTCTTCATATGAAATCAACCTAGTGTTCTTCGTAATAAGGTCTATTTGTTACTAGCATCTATTTCTCAGCGCCGCTAAATTTCACTAAAACCTGTATACTCAACTTTATTTCCACGCCGCGAGAGTCTTCATTTATTCAAACGCTGTATAATTGCCGTCTAAAAACTTGTTTAAAACGAACAAGGATGACGTGTTTTTAATCGACACCTACGAAGACGCTTACTAAAAACACAGAGCAAAGAAGATGGCATTCAACGGATAGCGGCTCTCGCTACGTGGTATTAAAGTTTATTTAAGCGTATCAGACTTTAGTCGACAAATAAATTGCTTATTTCGATAGCGACATGTTACCTACTTGCTTCAATTTGAAATAAGAATTGTTTCGAAGTGTACAAGGTTTACTTCTTATATGAAGAAAATTTTGTGAATTTTAATTTAGCGAGTGAAGTAACAGAATTGGGGCCATTGTGAATATTGGCTAAAATATAACGATAAGTGTTAAGTAAGTCGGAAAAAAATCTGTCATCTGCGAGCTATTCTGGCGTGCGGTGCGAAAACTGTAAGAGTTACACGAATATAATGTACGGTCCGCAACAATATAATATATCTATCTTTTATGTGTAAGCCATTATTGCCAAAATAGTGAACCATAAATACAATAAAATTAGTTTTTTTTATTTCCAATTCACATTTAGCAGTAACAAATTGATTTTTATCAAAATAAATACTTTTATCGGTTCTGATATTCAATTTGGTACGTAATTTGGTCAAATATTTTAAAAGTTACGACTATATAAAATTAATATAAAATTGTGCGGTGCGGTGGAGGGGGGGAAAACATCGCTTATCGACGCGTGGCTTGAGCCACCCGAATGCGGGCACTCGGGCAGGACAGACCCGTGAGGGCAGACGGTGTTGACGGTTGTGTCCGTAATGGGAATTTTCAAGACACTAACGATTTGTTAAATGCTCTGTATAGATACATTTATATAATACTATCCACCCGCCCCGGCTTCGCACGGGTACAAATAATACACCTAAACCTTCGCCATGAATCACTCTGTTCAGTAGTTTTTTAGTTTATCGCAAACAGACAGACAGACACAGACAAAAGCGGCGGGGGACTTTGTTTTATATTGAATGTGAAAAAAAATTGTGAGGATGTTTGTTACTCTTTCACGCAAAAACTACTGAACTCGCGTAACTCAGATGCCATAGGAATATCGGGATAAAAAGTAGCCTATGTGTTAATCCAGGTCTCCAGCTATCTGCATACGAAGTATCATCGCAATCGGTTCAGTAGTTTTTGCGCGAAAGACTAACAAACGTCCATACATCCTCACAAACTTTCAATTTTTTCCCATTTAATATCTTCATTACATATTATTAAACAAAGTCCCCCGCGGCGTCTGTCTGTCTGTTCGCGATAAACTGAAAAACTACTGAACGGATTTTCATGCGGTTTTCACTAATATATAGAGTGATTCATGAGGAGGGTTTAGGTGTATAATTTGCACCCGTGCGAAGCATGGGCAGGTTGCTAGTATATTATATAAATGTATGTATACAGAGCCTTTTAACACATCGCTAGTGTCTCGAAAATTCCCATTATGGACACAACCGTCAACAACTCTGCCCTCACGCGTCTGCCCACGCTCGTATAGTCTAACTTTTAAAATATTTGACCAAATTACGTACTTTAAAAGACAAAGTTTATCTACTTTGAATATCAGAAGCGATAAAAGTATTTATTTTTATAAAAATCAATTTGTTACTGCTAAATGTGAATTGGAAATAAAAATATAATTTTATTGTATTTATGTTGTTCACTATTTTGGTAATAATGGCTTACACATAAAAGATAGATATATACTGGCACGGACTTTTTTGTAGAACTATTTAGGAGAAACAATCCCACCGTACATTATTATCGTGTAACTCTTACAGTTTTCCCACCGCACGCTAGAAAAGCTCGCAGATGACAGATTTTTTTTCCGACTTACTTAACACTTATCGTTATATTTTGGCCAATATACACAATATCTTCATAACTTATAGCCTATGTGTTATATTCTGATATATAGGCTATATTATTGTAAAGTTTAATTAACAAAACCATTCAGTAGTTTTTGCGTGAAAGAGTAACAAACATCCATACATACATCTATACATCCTCACCAACTTTCACGTTTATAATATTAGTAGGATGTACCTCAATTTTACCGGCACGATAGAGGTCGCAATTATGCACCGATTGCTTTCAAACTTGGACGACAAATCAACAGGGCAAAAATGAAGGTTAACTTCGTGAATTAATAATATAGGAATATTTCCCCAAAGGGGAGGACTGGGGGGCAGATTTTCAAAAATCCGTTTTTTCAGCATAACTTTTTTCCTATGGAGAATTTTTGGACCGTTTAACATTAATAGCATGCCCATAGTAAATACGAACATTTTTTAATATGAACCCTAAATGATTCCATCCTTAACTCGGCGAGATAACCAAAATTTGTTGAAAAAAAATTCGTAACTCTGAAACTGTAAACCGAAAGCTAATTTTAGGTAGATTTTTCGGAGAAAAGTTACCTGTTTAGTGTGCGCATTCCACAAGGTCAAGTCCGGGAAGCCCGAGTGCGCGTAGCTGTAGTCGCGCGCCAGCCGCCGGCACACGGCGCCCAGCGCGCGCGCGCCCAGGCAGCGCGCCACGCTCGCCACCTTGGGCCAGCCCATGCTGCGGCATATCTCTGACACTTCGTCTGCAATGGGATACTGCGATTGAAAACCTTGTCGTATGTGTTTGCTAATGAAAAGTGTTCATCAAAATACGCGGCGTTGCGACTGGCGGCTTAATATTAATTTAATATAATTAAGATATTTATTACTTTGTATACGTACAGCACACAGAAGTATATTTATTATCATTTGTTTCAATTGATTATTCTTTTCATATAAGTATAGAAGACAACGCCAACTTTAGAAAAATGTAGATGTAATAATACAATCGAAAAAGATATTTTTATTTGATGATGGTTTCCAAAAAAAATGTTTTTGTAATGTTTTAAACAGCGATCGTGCTCCATACCACGCCTTACTGGCCTCGATAGCAATCCTGCTACACTAGCAATGGTGGTAGTATGACAGCTCAGATCCAAGCAGCTAAGCTATTTGGCCTACCTTCAAAATATGTTCAGCATTATTTTTACTGCTTGATTTCAATTTATATACTTACATTCAGGCCGTTCTTCCCATCGATTTTGCATCATTACAAGTACCGCGTCATCAGCGCTCTCCTCGATAAACTTGAGTCGTTCTTCGATCAATGCCTTTCTGTTAGCGTAGAAGCTTCCAGAGTATAGGTCCAATGGGTATCGCTGGTAGTGGCTCATGAATATACCGGGAATGCCCTCCGGCTTCGTGTATATGATATCCCAGAATAAGAGGAAAAATATGGTGTTGACTATTTTACCCTCCCAGTGGTCGCCTGTAAAGTAAAAGAAACGTTGCTTTAGTAGTTCAACAAGTGTTGTGTCCATACATAATATTATTCTAAATCTACAGATATAAATCTTATATTTAACACTTAAATCTCTTCTTTTACTACACAGAATTCAAACAATTTCAATGACCTGGCCTGGCCTGTTGGTCTAGTGGTTAGTGATCCTGACTGTTGAGCCACAGGTCGTGGGTTCAATCCCTACCAAGGACAAATATTTGTGTGATGAGCATGATCATTTCTTGTTTGGGGGTATAGTTTATCTTTAATATTTATGTATTTAAAAATATATAAGTATGTTTATCAGCAGTCTGGTTACCATAGTACAGGCTCTGCCTAGTTTGGGATCAGACAGCTGTGTGGGAGATGTGTCAAGTTCTTATTATTACTTTTTATTCATAGTGTTATTATTATTAATAGTGTCCTCTACACCGACCGCAACTATGCGGATTAAATAAAAGGTTCATCTACATCTTTAGATAAATTTGTTTTACCGTGCGTGAACTCCCCATTGTGCGTGTAATGTACAACGCAATAGTCTTCGGCTGTGAGTATGGTCCTTCCATCCTCTAAGTGTGCCTCGAATTTGAGCTTCCCTCTCTGCTTATGATTGCTGAAACATGCCGAATAAGAAATTTCATTTTAAGTGTATAGTACGTTATTACGCAGACAACGGGGCGGTAGAAAGCTACTTCGATTTTATTGTTATTATTTCACTACCACACATATTGTTATACCACTTAGAGAAAGGATGCAAACATGGATGAATCTTTGATATTGCAGTTGGCTGCCCAATCTCTTCCAGAAGAGTTTTTTTTTATACTCGCTGTTCCTCGCGCGGCAACGCTCGCGTGTACATCTTTATATATAAAAAATTCGTGACGCGTTGTTTGTTCGCGATGAACAGGTGTTACATTATAAACAAATACTTCAATTTAACGTAGGAGAGCCATGCTTCGGCACGTATGGGCCGGCTCGACTCCGATCGATACCACGGCCTCACAGAAAACCGGCAGTGAAGCAATGCTTGCATTGCTTTTTGCCGCGTGAGTGAGGTTATCGGAGGCCCTAACCCTTCCCTCTCCCCTATTGCCGTCCTTTCCACTCTTCCCCCTCTTCTCCTTCTCCCACCTTAAAGAGTGGCAACGCACTTGTGACTCTTGAGTTACAGGTGCCCATGGGCGGCGGTAGTCATTTACCATCAGCTGACCCGTCTGCTCGTTTGCCCCCTTTACAATTAAAAATAAAATAAAATGTATATGTCAGCAATTATACTACAGCAAATGTATAAAAAGGTCACATATTTACTCCAAAGGCTGTTTGTAGACGTGGTCAGCTGGAAGATTGCTCTCTAAAATGAATTCTTGTTCCACATGCTCTTGCAACGCCTGTCTCAGGTCGTCGTTGAGGACCACGTTGCGCTGGTTAGCTATTATTTTGGCGCGAGGTCTCAAAACGTCTTTAGCCTCTTCTGACAAGTTTGCCTTGAACCCTTCCAACAATGTATGTACCGCCTACAAATAATTAAAGTTAAATAATGCACATCTAGTTTCATTATTTTGTCTTAAACAAAAATGTAAAATACCTGTTCAGTGCGCTCTAAATGTTTGTGTAAAATGAGAGCCTTCTCTGCATACCACTTATATTTCTTGTGTTGTCTAAAATCCAGTTGCAAAATCAGTGAGTCGAGTATATTCACCGCGACGGTGTATTGCTCCTCTGACTTGTCTTTCTTCAGATCCTGGACACCACTCTCTAAAATTTTCACATAAGTATTCGCAGGCGTAAATCTACGCAGCCATGGAGGCAATGACTTGTAACTGTAATTAAAGAATCAGTGATTGTCTTTGCGTAAAGAAAGTCCCTAGAACATAAATAAAAAAATCTGTAGAGGTGTAACGGTTGGTGAATTGCAACTCCACGATTAACGGTGGAAAGGTGTTATTTTTTTTTTGTTATTAATAGTAATTAAGAATGGCTCATTGTGATTGTTAACTATTGTAATACTCGCGTTCCTGCGAAGGGGTGATGTCCGTGTGTCTGTCACATCGATCAGTTAAATAGCAAACGGTGGACAGTTGAGGACATGGCATCGCAACAATGACGCACTATGGCAAATGGTAGAACAATGGCATATCAAAAATCATTTTTACTAATGTCGTTACTGGCACAGTTTTTTTAATTTATTGATTAGTTTATGAGTTGAACTTTACTATAATGTAGTCATTTTACATGAATTACATTTAAAATATTTTTTTTAATACCACAAAGTTTATGGTTCTTATGAATTCCCCATTCAGTTAAGGATTTAATAGATTCAAATTAATTTCTTGTAAAATGTTATGGGAATAGATATAAAGTATTATACATTTCTAAAAAGCTTATTGTTTGTAGATTTTAGTTTAGTTTAAAAGTTATAAGTTTCGTGTTTCTATTTCCATGTAAAAAAAATTAACAATAAAATAGGGGAAAAAAGGCAGTTTTTTAACTTCACCGAGACTTTTAACAGTTACCTATGTCTCCCAGTGGTTTACATTTTTTTGTTGTTTAGTAGCCTAGATATTATATCTGACTTATACATATATAACATTTATAAAAATCGGCTGCAGATATGTGCGGTTTCCAAAGTTATAGCGAAAACTGTGATAAAAGTCAGGAAACGGAAAACCTTTACCTGTTTGCGGTATTTTTTTATATTAAATATTTATTATAATGATAATAGGGCGTTTTATCTGTATTGCACTCATTTTGTGTTAACATTTTAATCAACAAAATGCACAATAATATATAAAGTAATAATATATAATAGTATATAAAGAGTTGATACATTCATGTTGCTATCATAAATTCGTAGTTGTAAATAAACGATGACAACGATGGTAACAATTGACTCTACGCCATCTACATCATCTGGAAAACGTGGAAAACCATGTGTCTCTTATGGGACTCGTCAGAATCAAGCAAGAAACGAAAAAAAAACCATGCTGCTTAGTGAATATGGATTTGAGCAATGCCTATCTTCAGGGATTACGTTCAATAAGAGAAGGAACGGAAGCAAGACTTGTGGAAGCACTAAGGCTTGCTGATAGTGACGAAAGGACCTTATATTTGAATCTCATGGGTAACGAAAGCCAGAGAAAAATGCTGATGGATCAAGAAGCCTTGAGTGTTTTAATTAATTTAACGAAAGCACAATACTTGTATTTAAGGAATTTAACTTACGAACGAAACTTTTATATTCCCACCATATTATAAAATACAAGAAATCAAACAGACTTGCTATCCACCATCTTCAGTGATGGAAATAGTAAATACACATGCAAAAATATTAAATCTTCAAGTTTTATTGGACCACACTACAGCTAGGATTTTAGCTATAGATTCGGTGTATGAGAATGGATTGAGAAATTTACTTTTATTTAGCAAATGTTCGAAAAGTACGTTCAATTTCAGAAGACCTAAGGTGACCTTCTGAAATTGAAAGATTCATCATTCTCATTTCAGATCCCGAAGTTTAGCAAGTATAATTTAGCATAGATACATATTTTCCTCCTATTCATTTTATTTATAAATTGGTATTACAAAACTTTCAAAATTTCATTAAACAATTATGTTTAATTATAAGTTTTAATTGCTTATTGATAGGTATAGGTAAGCACTTTATTATTTTCCTATAAATAGTATTTTTACTAAGGAAATAAAATAAAGGTAATTTTTTCAAACATTTTGTTTTCGTTAATTTTTTTAACATATACTACTAAAATAAATCCCGACAAAAGTATTACACCCGAAGCCTTATAAACTACTATATATTTGTGCAAAAATTTCAATCGTCTTTATCTAACAGACCTCAATTTTCCATAGTGCGTGTGGAACACCGTGTGGTTTTAGTCGGTTCAGTGACATACGGCCTCACTCAATAGCCCCGATAATACCTTTCACGGGGTGTGCAATACCGAAAAACGGGAACACATCCGTAGTGTACGTAGGGTTTGAACAAGCAAACGAGAAGCAGAAAATCCGACTCCTTGACTATTAAATACTAAAACTATTACGTTTTTTATTGTTATTTACACTAATTTTAAATGTTTATATTACTGTTATATATAATTTCATAACAAGTTATACGTTGTACAAGGAGTATTTACGCTAAATCGCTTTAAATATTTATTAAGAAAGAGAGACATTAGATTGTGTTAAATACATATTACAGCTTTATAACTGTTGAGGCATGTTTAAAGCTTAAATAATATAAACTGTTACCGTAGCATATCTTCCTCTTCTATTTCTTTATACAGTTTAAATGCTTGTAATACTATATCACACTTCTCTTGAGTATCAGTTGAGTCCATATATTTGTCATATAATTGATGAGCTTCCAAGTACCTGGAAAATTATTAATATAACCATGAATCAGTAATTATGCTAGGCTATGTAGAGGAGTAGAATATATAATTATAATAATATAATAACTTGACACATCTCACACATGGCCGTCTGATCCCAAACTAGGCAGAGTCTGTACTATGGTAACCAGACTGCTGATAAACTTACTTATATATTTCTAAATACATACATATTATAGATAAATTACACCCAGACAAATGAATATGGTCATCACATAAATATTTGTCCTGGGTGGGGATTGAACCCACAACCTCTGGCTCAGCAGTCAGGATCACTAACCACTAGACCAACACGCCAGTCATGTCACCCTTCAATCTAGACAGCTTGGTCGAGAGAGATTATATAATGATATTCTATAGACGATAACGTCAAAACACAGCAGCTACAATCAGATTCCCAATGAGGAGTTAGGTATCAAATTCATTCTCTGGGGTGTGGACAACTTCCTTTTCATTTTTCGCAGGAGGTGACAATGGCTACGGCTACCACTCTAGACAGTCCAGGACAGGAGCGCAAAGACGACAGCCTCTCTAGCAATGGAGGTAAACTGCTAAGAACATTATGCAAGGAGATACACACATATATGAGCTATATGTGTATCATTTTTAGAAATCCTTAAAATTTTACTTTCATTTTATATATAAGCAATATTAACACATACTTATAAAATTCATCTCTGGTATTAAACACAACACTCGCATTATCAACCACCATTTGCTTATCTATAGGATAGGTTTCTTTCTTCACTTTATCATGTAATAATATTAGCTCCAACCGTTTCTCTCTTATAATTGTGTAATCCATACCCATGTACATAAGAACATACAATTCGTACAGGGTATTGCGAGCAACATCTGATAATTTATAGCACTGGCCAGTCTTCATTTTGAGCCTGAAACAAAGTGGGCCGAAAATTAAATGCTATGGTTACATTATTGCGCCATTTTAGGCCGCCTTGCAATCACCCACAATTTAAGGGCCAAAACCAAATCTATGGCTAAAATATATATATATATATATATTTTAACCAACGAAAAAAAGGAGGTTCTCAATTCGACCGTATAATTTTTTTTTTTTTTATGTCTGTTCAGCCCTCACTCCGTTATTTATGAACCGATTTTGATTATTCTTTTTTTGTTAGACCACCCTTGAGGTATACCCTACCTCAAGGGTGGTCCCATGTCAAGGAAGTCAGGATCTGATGATGGGATCCTGAAAAAATTGAGAGAAACCCTCGAAAATTGTAGGAACGAATAGTGTTTCTGTTTACTTTTCATTACTTTATCAGGTATTGCGTTTAGAAATCATCATAATTTTTCATCATCATCATCATGATGATGAAAAAAACCATAAAATAAAATCTTTTTAACAAAAAATTAAACCGACGAAAAGAACTAAAAAGCAAAAAATAAATAAACCTTAAGTCTTAAGTATTGAGCTTATTTACATAAACTATCTAATTTTATATAAACTTATTTTTTTTTATTTTGATAATTTTAATTCCGATTAACAGCTGCCTTTCGGAAACAATACTTATAGTACAGTACCCAGTACTAGTACCTATTAGTACATCGTACGTGTGCTACCCAAGACTAATTCAAAACAACGGACACAAAGAACACCTAGACTCAGGCGTAGTGGCGGGGTGACCACTTAAACCATTCCGCCATCCGTGCAGTCTATATAATATATTAGGCCACCTATACTTCGTGTCTACGAAAAAAATTTCAATAAAAGACTTCTTTGTTGAAAAAAAAATTCTGTGAATAAGCCTGTCTGTCTGAACGCGATAAACTCTAAAAGTACTGAACGGATTTACGTTCGGTGATTCATTAGGAAGGCAAAGATGTATAATTTATTAAGGTTTGAAGACGATTGTTGTAGATGTCGGAAAAATCATGTCGTCTGGGAGCTTTACTGGCGTGAGCTGCGTAAATCAATAGAATTGTATGAAAACAATGTATTGTGGACAGACAATAGCGAAATAATATTACACATTGCTAGAAAATACTTTTATAAATGAATATGTTTATTAAAATATTTATTTTTGTTTTATCTTTTAATTAGACCACAATATTCTGAATTTTATCTAGATTAAAATTGATTGAATTGAATTAAAATTGACTAGATTGTAATAACAAACAATTTGGATGGAGGTAAATTGTCCCAAGTGTGTTTTTACATTTTAATCTAACAGTCGTGCTCAAGTGTGTTTTTACATTTTAATCTAACAGTCGTGCTCAAGTGTGTTTTTACATTTTAATCTAACAGTCGTGCTCAACGCAAAATGCTGCTGATATGACACTACGACAGGAAAAAACTGTAGGCATATTAGCTCTGCCAAGCCAGGGCGAGTTAGTTTATGAATACATTTTTAAAAATATGTATTTACATTTTTAATACTCTACCAGTATTGTTGCCCATTTTGCCTGTGAAAAAGTTGCTAATGGCCTTACTCTGGCTAAACTTTCTCAGAGCATCCACGGCATCCTGTTTAGATTGAATTTTTAGTTTAAGGTCTTTGCATATTTCTAAGAGCTCTGGTTTCTTAAGCAGTTTTACATAATCATCAAAGTCCATATTGCTGTCACCTGAAATAATATATAATTCTATAATGGGTTCAGTCATCTATTCAACAGACAGTTCTGTTGAAAAGATGACTGAACCCATTTTGATTAAGTGTGTTAGCTCTCTCCCACAAAAGGCTTCGAAAACTAAGGCTCAACTACTATCATGATATAAAATACCTTAGATAAACATGGTAAACTGCTTAAGACAGAAACCAATAATTGTTTTATTTAAGTAATAAAATAAACGATTTCATTTTAAAGGCATGTCTAAACAATACCTACACAAAAAAAAAATTATATCACATTCAGTAAAAAGAATAATAGTTAAGTGGATTCAGATCTTGCACCAGAGGTTACGAAAACTTCACATGGAAGTCTTGTCAGAGTCTAAGAAACTTGAGTTGACTAAAGATCAGCATCTGGTGAAATTTATAATCATATATGTATCGTACAGAAGAAAAATTATTTCAAATACTGATTTGCAGATCCAGAATGTGCACTATCAGATATTATCATTGTTATACTACATCGTCGCAGTTAATTTATTTATAAAGAAACAACTATCGTTTTTAGAATAGGTAGTTGTATGAGTCTATGTAAGTTCTGCCATCTCTAAAAATTTTATCAGCCTGTCAGTAGGTACCTTCTTACTAGTCATTGCAAAACCGCGTAATGCAGCTTCACCATGCACAGGCCAATCATCTGAATATGATTTTGATAGATCATGTTTCAATTAGCAACAATACTTCCTGTCCCAGTCAAACTGTTCAAAGAAACTCCAGTTTAAAAAAAAATACCTTCACTTTGTGCTGAAATAATCCATCTATTATCAAGAAGTGACTTTAATATTTCATGCATGTCAAGGCTAGATATTTTGTTCTTTCCACTGGCTATCTGCTCTATTTGTTCTGTCCTGTACCAGCCAGGCTGACGCCAGAACAAGCGGCACACTACTCTCATGCTTGGCTCTTCAAGGAATGTAAAATTTGATAGCAGTTCTTGTGAGTCTTCTTTTAGTAATATCTTCAGTGCATCACATTCTAGATACTTCTGAATTATAGACAGAAGACATAAAGCTGTAACAAGAAACAATACACCCTAAACATGTTATATCTATTCTATTATATTAACAATTTTGACAAGAAAGTGCTGCTTTTTTTCCAAAGTTTCACCTTTGTAGGATGTCTCAGTAATTTTTAAAGTTTGGTAAATCTCAACACAGTCAATAAGTCACAAGACTTACTTTTGTATTGACATATAAAAGAAAGTTATCAATCAATTAGTAAAATGGGTCCAGCTGTTTACAAGTGTTGCGCTTACCATTGGACAGTATTTCATTTGTTTTATTTTTAAAATGTTAACAGTTCTGTCTGAGAATATTTACAAAGAAGTACTAACACTACAAAAAGTTAAAATTACTTGAAATAATTAGGGTCTAGACCTTAGGTATCTCATAGGCAAGTCACAAATATATCTGCCCAACCTTTCTTATCCTATTCCTTAACTCAATATTCTGTCTCTAAACTGCTACAAAAATATTACTAACGGAATTAAACCTTAGACCCTAAGACTACACAATTGTAACTGCAACACATTTTTAAATGACAGGTATTAAATGAGACAGGAGTTTAGAAACCAGACATTTTAAGAGACAGATAATTAAAAAAAGTAATTTAATAAAATTAAAATGCAAGTTATGAGAATGCCTCTGTAAAAAAACTCATATTAAGAAACAGACATTGTGAGCCAGGGCCATAATTTTTGCTTTCCCGTTGCACAATAAATTAAACTGTGGATTAAACAATGCAGAATGTAATATGTTTTTAGTAAAACTTACTTTTATCATCCTGGTATTTAGGTTGAAATGTTTCATTTAACTTTTCATCTTCAGTACAATTTTGTTGATTGTTTTCTTTGAACTGTATTGCTAAGTTTCTCTTAGCTGCATTTTTGTTAGCAACAACTCGTTTTTTTGTAGGCGAAAAGAACTTTTTACCAGATTTCGGTGTTTGTGGTGTTTTTGATGGAGTTCTAGGAGTTGTTTGTAATGTCCTTGGTGATAAGTTGTATATAATAGTGGAAGAAGAACCTTCACTAGCGCTTGAGGAATTTATCTTTACTTTTACATTATTCACTTTATCGTGCAATTCTTCTTGCGAAAATGACAGATCACCGATGTTTTTATTTATGGATTTATCAGACTGCGATCCTCTTTCAGGTGGTGTAAGTAAATCTTCACTACTACTTGATAAACATATAACTTCGCCGTCAGATTGCAATTCATCTACTTGCTGATCATTATTTTTGGGTGATTTGTACTTCTGAAAGGAACTCGTAGGGCTCAAACTACGTTTTTTGGATTTGTTCTCAATGTTCATGTTATTAGATTGAGTTCCCCGTACTTTATGTTTAAAGTAGCTATTCAGTGATGTTTGCAAGCTCATAGTAATACAACATTAGTAACGAAAAATCTAAAATATTGTAATTTCAAGATTTTAACAAATTATTTTTTAGGTCTAATCGGTTACAACACAGACAGGAATCAAATTAATCAAGTTCTACTTGTATTTTAAACTTATTGCTTAGGAGACTTTGGTTTTAGTTATAGTAAAGTACTCTGTGGCCTTTATATTTTATTATAGAGAATCTAGCTTTAGGAAAGAAGGAACAATGTTGAACAATGAAAGGAATTGACAGATGCAATGCTTATGTACGCTTCTGTCATGTTGACAGTCAACACAATGTTATGAAATGGGGGGCCTGGGGATCTATAGTACAGGCCTCGGCTTGGTTTAGACTCCTCCCACAAATTACGGATTCGAAATCGAAAATATTGTCAACTGAATGCTGTAAACATGATGTAATTTGTGAAGATGAAATAAACATTTTATTATTATTATTCTCTTTATTTATTTAATATACATATAAATTAAATTTTTAAATACATTTACAAAAAAAAATACACATATATGTAAAAATATAAAAAAAAGTGTCCCACCGGTATCGGGTACAGGGACCAAGCTACCGGTGGTTAGGGTTCCAGAGACAGAAACCTCCTCACTATGCGTGCCGTGTCGAGAAGGACTGCCTTCTGCATTAGGCTCTTAATCCAGCTGCCTAACGTGAGCCTCTGAAGGTGTTGGTCGAGGCTCTTAGCAATTAACCCATGGGCCAAAATTACTATCGGTACAATGATTGCTGAATCCACATCCCACATGTCGACAATCTCGTGGGACAAGTCCAAATATGTTATTTGTTTATCTTTTTCTGCTTTTAAGAGATTGTCGTCATGGGGAATGGTGATGTCAATAATCATTGCTCGGCGCTCTAATCGGTCTATAACCACTATATCAGGCTTATTGGCAACAATAGTCCTGTCAGTGATGATAGATCGATCCCAGTACAATGTTGCACGACCATTTTCGAGAACTGGATCGGGCACATACCTGTAGTATATTAACTCGACAGTCACAAGGTTATATTTAAGAGCAAGATGCTGATGGACTATCCTGGCCACTTGGTTATGTCTATGCAAGTACTCGCCGTTGACAAGACGAGAACAACCGGAAATTATATGGCTGAGGCTTTCTCCCGGACGATGACATATATATATAAATAAATATATATATATATTATTATTATTATTAATGCACATGAGCTCATTCCTATTTCCTATTCCTTCAATTTCCTTGGGTGAGGAACAGTGTTGCCAACAAAATATGTGTAAGTCCACTGGTTGGAGACCTCTAAACCACTGGAAAACCACCAGATTTTTAACGTTAATGAAATCACTAAAATAACTACTAAATTATAATATTATTGTAAAAATACTTTTATTGAAAAATTATGGTAAATTGAATAAAAAATTACAAATTTTGTACAATGTACATACAAAATTATTTTTTTAAATATAGTGATATTCTCTAAGTCCTATACAAAATAAAACGTGTGCGTCTCGGGACGTCCGCGCCTGAAATAAGTGATAACTTAAACGCCAGACAGACTGACGTAACGAAGCGGTTTACCCTCCCATAAAAAGTTATTACTTCAAAAACTAATAATATATCAACATTAGTCGAAATTGTTATGGGCAAACGAACTATTATAAACAAAGTTTCGTCTTCAATTGTTTCTTTTATTCAAACTATCCCTTCCCTTTCTTTTTCAAAATATCCCTTAGTCGATTTCCTGGGTTCTAATGCAGCGTTCTAGGCTAGACTTCAATAGTCAATAGAATCTTTCAAAGTTTCCTTTTCCTATATTTGATGAGTAAGTAGATTTGACAATTGTGTTTTGATGTGAAACATCTATAGCAGCACGTAGAACCGATTTCTGGCGTGGCGACGCATGCCGTGGCGACGCGTCGCCACGATATATGATGGTATATATATACAGTCTATATACAGTAGTATGTACGGTGTGGCGACGCGTCGCCATGCGCAATCGACTGTGCGATTCTCTCCCACTCGATCCGGCGTTAAGCCATCTCTCTCGCTAATGAAAATAAATCTTTATTCATTCAATAAATAGTCATCGTTATCTGGAAAAAAATCGTAATATTTTATTTTATCATTATGACATATTTAGTTCATCTGTTCTTTTCTGCATATTACTTTTACAAAATAATGTCAATGTTTCACATCTGCCAGGCGTCCCGTAACGACTCACATTTTTTATTGGTTTTCGATGCACTAAAAAATCCACTAGACACCAGAAACTAAATTCACCTTCTAACAGGAGGTCTCAAACTGCCAGTTTTCGTGGTAAAACCACTAAGGTGGCAACACTGGTAGGGATGAAGACTGGTGACCACAGAGTACAATGGAGAAACTTGAAAGATCCACACAACCATAGGTATGTCCCACATTTACTTTTCAGAGAGTTGACCGCCTTTACATAGGTTACCTACCATCTAGAACCATTCGGTTTGACAAAATCTACAACACTTTACTGCGTTACAGTAAAAGAAAGGTGTTTTATATTATACTATTTTTTTAAAAAATTTCTAAGAGTACTTTAATATTTTTTGCAAATTTAAATTAACAGTTCACAAAGACCACTTTTTGCGTAATTGCGTACTAACGCACTAGATAAATCTTATCTGAAATTATAACCGTGAAAGTTTGTGAGGATGTATGGATGTATGTTGCTCTTTCACGCAAAAACTACTGAACCGATTGAAACTTGGTACGTAGATAGCTGGATACCTCGATTAACACATAATTACTTTTTATCCCGATATTCCCACGGCATCGGGACTTATACGGGTGAAACCGCGGGGTGCAGCTAGTATTACATACTACTAATTAATTGATTTTATTATTGTTAAGGATCTCTTTTTTTTTTGTTATATAGGTATATTGTTTCTTAGGAAAGTAAGTCCTACACTATTGTATTAGGTATGTCTGTAATAATCATCATCATCATTTCAGCCATAGGACGTCCACTGTTGGACATAGGCCACCCTCAATGACTTCAAGAAGACCGGTTGGAAGCGGCTTGCATCCACCGACGTCCCGCGATCTTTACCAGGTCGTCTGTCCACCGCGATATTGATAATAGTGAATGTAATATAAAACAAATCTGATTTAAATGGACTTAAGCAAAAAATATAGATAAACAATCGATATACCTATTGAAGTATCGTTTTTTTTTTATAGTTTAAAAAAAAAGATCATTAAATTCTTTTTATAACATATACAACATAGGAAAACTAAGGTTTTGAATTTATAAGGGCGCCACTTTGGGATCTCGCACCACCTAAAAATGTAGCTGGGGCCGCCACTGGATGGCCAACTGATCTGCAAGTCAAGTTGTACATATTCCCCACAATCCAATTCCTCAATAGGGATGTTGACGAATTTTCGGAACGGCTTAATTATTTTATAAATAGGCTGTTATTTAACGAAATTTATAAAATATATTTAACGAAAATAAGTATTCTAAGTAGGTACTTATTAAAGAAATTTTTATTAAAAAATACTTTTAAACACTCTTTTGCGACATGATTTTGATAACGTATCTAACTAATAAATTGACAATTTAGTGAAGTCTAAATATATATATAATTATAAGAAACCAACTGATAACCATCAGCTTGTTCATTGCTTAACGTCGTAATGGATCTGGTTGGTGTTGGCGTCACGTGATGATAGTGACATTAGGGACTTTTTTTATCAATTAAATTATAATTGATAAAAAAAAATTACTATAGCTTTTTAAATAAAAAAATACAGTGGTTTTAGGTTTTAAAACGTCACAAGTAATCATTTATTTACAAACTAACATAAATTCGTGATTAGTGACGAGTTTTCGACAACCCTATTGTTGTCGTTTTTGTCACACGAAGGCGCATTGTCGATCTACCTTTCGCTATTACAGGATTTACAGGTGTAGGCTGGGACATTTTGTGCAGATGCCTGTCGCAATGTATAATATATGTAGAGGAGCAGACTGACGCGTCCTGTTGCCTTTGTCTCTCATTTAGTAGATACTCTATAAATAGGAAATGTGCAGAGTACGAAATCAATTAAGTTACATATATGGTTGGGAATTGCGTGATATACCCAGAGGCCGCAAAAATATTGGTTAGAATTAGCATTGTTATCTTAATGTAACCACCTAGATTTACATCGCATCTATAGGTCACAAATCTAGATAGTTGCCTTAAAGTAAAAAATGTCGCGGGAATACAAAAGATATTCTTTATCAAGGACCAGTACGATCGTCAGCAGGGGGTTTGCGCCTCGACAAACGAAATTGGTAAATATTAGTTACCTATAAACTCGGTCAATCGATGCCAACCCAACAAACTATAAACGTAATATTGGCTCATGACAGTTACTCGACGTAATTGTTGAATATTCGTGCTAGTGGCTCTTATATAAACAAAATGTAAATTTTCTTCCGAGCCAGATGACGTAGCCAAGTAACAAATTTTAATATGTCCCACTGTTTAGTTAAGAGGAAAACAAAGATAACCTAAGTTGATTAACACACATCTAACAGGCCTAACAGCAATTTAAACTTTTTTTTTATGATTTATCGTTGCATCAACTACAATACAGCAGCCGTAAAAGAAATAATTTGGCACACGTCACTCCCTCTACAACTTCTATGTTCATTCTTTGATTGCCTATACTTACGAAGTAACTAAATATTATCATATATGTGCCTATACTCAGTGGCGGATTTACACATTTATCGCCTGTAGGCTAATTAAATTTTGCCGCCCCTACCTCCTCTTCGATTACAACTTTTTTTTGTCAATGATTTGTGCACTAATTACTGGTGTAATTAGTGCACAAATAATTTTTTCCATAATTAGTATGAGCTAGGAGATCGATGTCTCAGTTTCTAGATTTTTTTTACAACCTAAACATTTAGCTAAGACTGATTGTTTTTTTTATGGTACCTTTATTCCTGAACTAATAAAAAAGCTCGAATCATGTGATACTGTTAAGATGGGGTAAGGTATGCCTTAATACTACTTACACATGTACATTCAATAAACGTTCAATCCATCAGCCTATAGCAGTCCACTACTCTCCTAACGTGCGCCAAAGCACCCGGTTCAGGAGAAGGTAGCTGGGATTGATTGTATGCGAAAGAAGGATCTTTCGCTAATAATCAATCCCAGCTACCTTTCTCAGTTCGTCAGTCCATCTGGCTGGGGGGCATCCTACCTTCCTTTTACCAGTTCACGGTCTCAACTCTAGGGCCCGTTTGCCCAACGATCATGCCAGGCCACGTCGGTACTTTAACAAAAAAATTTTATACCAATCAACACGTGTCCCTTTTTGCTCTGGGGTGAGTTCATGAGAAATCCAGCGGCAACAAAGTTTTTTAACTTTTAAATGTTGATGTAAGATTTTTAGAATTTAGCTCATACCAATGCCCTCGAATCTCCTCATAGGTGAATACGCCGGTTTTCTTCCTGACCGGGTTCAACCGGTCGGCAGAGGCGCGCATACCAGCACCTCATGTCGCCCTGAGGGTGGCCGCGGGTCGACGGGACGGATTTTCCCCTTCACCGCGAGGAGGTGGCGTCCGCGTGTGCCTGGACGTCGCCTAATTGAGAGCTTTAAGGTTTTTTACCCAGAGGTGATGCCCGCGCTTTTGTAAGGCAAGGCGCAAGGGGGGTCGGATGTCTTAATAAAAGCTATTCCCGGATCTCTCCTATTTAAGGCGCAATACGGCACACCTTGTGGTTTTAGTCGGTTCGATTCCGACACACCACCCCACCGAAAACCCCGGTGGGGTGACGGCCCGAAGGGGTTTCCACACAAACATAAAAAAAAAGGACAGAAATAAACTACTACCTATTATTACTATTGTTTTTAATGTCTAGTGCTACCTCAACTATTTTTGGTGTTTTGTAACGCACTTTTGCTTTATAGCTCACTGCTCAGACTTATGGCTTCGAGAAACCTCCAGATCATATCACGGTTGCATGATGTGCAACCCTACGTTAATACTTCGGTACCGCATTAGTGGGCCAAAAAAGTATAGAATATGAACTGCAGTTTTTCTGCCTCTCGACAGAATCTGCATATTTTGTTCTTGCTCAATTTTAGGTTGAACATATGTTTGTTGAGTTTGCAGGGTCCGGTGATGATTGAGAAGGAGCTCAGGTTTTGTATCTCTTGAGCTCTAGAAGTTCTTTTGATACTTTGTTATCATAGTCATTTATTAAGGCTTTCGAGGGTTTTAGACCAGTCGTGGTCTTCTATCTCTTAATTGCCATTGAAATGTATTGGTCGTTTATGATTGAATAAGCTCGCCGCAGAATGATTCCAATCCACGCTGTTGGTTGTCTGCTCCAGCTCTGGCGAGTTCAACGACTTTTTCATTGCTACCTAACTTAGACTCTCTAGCTCTTTTAGGAGTTGCATCTGGCCTACCTTTAGAGCTCGGTAGTAATTCCGTCTGAGGTCTCGTTAGTTTTATCATCCGTGATGTGTACAGCTATCCATAAAACTTCTGGATCTCATCGAGAATCTGACACTTTGAACTGATTGCCATTCTCAGTTTTAAGTTTCGTCAGATGGGGAAGCCAAGTGCTGCACGAACACTTAACCCTATATTCCACTCTCTATTGTCCACTCCCAATTGCATTCTCTATTGTGTGAATGTTGAAGCTTGGGAGATCGCGTCATAACAGTTTTTAGACTCTCTTATCTGAGCAGATGGCTGAGTGGCTGACAGCTCGCGCATTTTAGTCATAAGTTCGAGAGTCTTGGGAGAGAGTTTGGACTGTTGCTGTTTGCGTTTCCCGGGGAACAGCTTTCGAGACTTAACATAATAAAATATTTTTTATTGCGTTTAAAAATTTATATTTAATTATCTGGTAACAATCCGCCTGATGATGACGATGAAATTAAATTGGATTAAATTATGAAAGTTCTTGGCTTAAGGTAGATTTTAGACAACTTTTCAATTGTGTTTTAAGTTACAAAATCTTCTCTCACCCGAACTGTGTTGGCCAGACACACTAGTGAACGGTCGTGTCACTCGCAACCAAACGCGACTACGAAAATTGTAGAAACATTTAGATACATAGGCTGCACTAAAAGTATCGGGAATCTAATATTTCCACTATTTCTGTCATATTAAAATCTTTTTAATTGAAAACACCTTGGTTTTAAAAATCGAATACCATTTATTTATTTAAAAAAAGATTCTCGGTCTTATCACAAGGTTTTGTCAATCTTGTTTAGTCGTTGAGAAAATGGAATTAACTCGAGAAAATTCAAGAGCGATGATTTATTATGACTTTCGAAGTGCTTTAACGCAAAAACAGTGTGTTGACCGGATGATTTCTGCATTTGGTGATGAAGCCCCAATCCAAAACCACAATTTATCGCTGGTTTGCTGAATTTCAACGTGGACATGTGAAGCTCAGTGATGATCTCCGTCAAGGTCGTCCAAAAACTGCAGTCACCCAAGAAAACGTTGATGCTGTGCGTAAGCTGATTGAGGAAGATCGACATGTGACATACCGCGATATTCAGGCAACTTTAGACATTGGCATGAGTCAAATACAAATAATCTTGCATGAACAATTAGGTGTAAAAAAGGTGGTTTCCCGATGGATACCGCATTCAGTGAAGTTCAAGTCATTCGCAGTGAAGAGCAAAAAGCGCCTCGCGTTACTTGGTGCGTCAGAACTCTCGAAAGATCCCACGCAGGATCCTCAAATGCTGTATACAACATCGTATCAGGTGACGAATCCTGGATATACGCGTACGAACCCGAAACAAAAAACCAGTCACGTGTTTGGGTGTTCGAAAATGAGTTAAAGCCAACAAAAATTGTTCGGTCACGGAGTGTTGCAAAAAAAATGGTGGCCACGTTTGTCTCCAACACCAGCTATGTTGCGACTATTTTTCTTGAGGGACAAAGAACGGTTAATGCAGAATGGTATGCTAGCATTTGTTTGCCACAGATCGTTTCTGAACTCCGTAAAGAGAACTGCAACCGCCGCATCATCCTCCATCACGACAATGCGAGTTCTCACACCACGCACAGAACAAAAGAGTTTTTAAAACATAGAATTATTAGACCATCCGCCGTACAGCCCCGACCTAAGCCCTAATGATTTCTATACTTTCCCTAAAATAAAGAATAAATTGCGTGGTCAGAGATTTTCATCACCTGAAGAAGCTGTGGACGCCTAGAAAACGGCCATTTTGGAGACCCAACTTCCGAATGGAATGGTTGCTTCAATGATTGGTTCCATCGTATAGAAAAATGTGTCAAATTTCGCGGAGAATACTTCGAAAAGCAATTAATACATTTTTAAATAGTAATGTGGTGTCACTTCCGTAATTCCCGAAATTTTCACTCGTAGGTGGTGAAACATTTTACATGTTGAATTGTTTGTGTACCTGTTGACATTTAGGTAGTTAGGTATATATGTAAATATGAATCTTTTTAGTTTTTGTAAGACAAAAAAAAATATATTCCCAAATTCGCCGCCCCTAAAATCTGCCGCCCTAGGCTTCAGCCTACTCAGCCTATTGGTAAATCCGCCACTGCCTACACTAACACCATTGTGGCCGTTCCTTGAACTTCCATTTACTGCTATCAGTTGGATACTTTCAGTTTAACCATCATATAAGACTTTATCCTCCTTAGTTAAAGGTGGCATGCTACCATGCTACTCTCCGCCACCCTTAGAAATTAGCATCTTAGCATCTCATTAGGGGTGGTTTATACCGAATATAAAATTATTTATTGAAATATTTGTTTTTAATTTTCAAGTACTTAAATGTTTTAAGTATGTGTATGCATGTTTGTGTACTATAATAATATAGTATTGCTAAGAATGACATGCATATATGTATATTTTCAACTACTATTATTATTATTATTATTTAAACCATATTAAATGCTGTATGCTTCAGAAATATTTTATGATTCTTTGAACTAAACAAAGTATCTCATACATCTGCACTTTTTACACCAAAACTACAACTATTTATTGTCGTCTTTGTCCATCCAAAGGTTGCCTGTAAGAGATTGCTTTTAGCGATAAGGCCGCCCTTTGTACATATAAATTAGATGAACTATTCCTTGTAAAATAATTATTTTGGTGTACAATAACGTTTATTCTATTCTATTCTATTCTAAATATTTTAAGTAATTTGTTTTGGCAATTTTGCAGTTCTCGAACGTTTTAAAACTATTCATTAAGTAAAATCAGTATTTAGTAAAATCACTATTTAGTAAAAACTTATTAGTAAGTAGGTACACTTTGGTTACACCTCAATATTTTGAGGAGGGAGTTTTAGTGAGTAAGAGTAACTTAGCGTGGGTATCTATGTAGGTATTCAGTATTGATTAAACAACATGACGGAGAGTAAATCTTCCAAGCAGGTTCGAACATACCAACCAACTTATCAGCTGAATGCAAGAAAACGATTTGATGCTGAGCAGGTGGAAAAGGTGTTAAAACGTATTGTGGACGATGAGCTAGCGGAAATTGAATACTGCGAAAAAGTTATACCTGAGCTATGTTTAAACTTAGCAGAAACTATACGGAACGCTGTGAAAGAATTCAATTATGACAGGTAGGTACAGTACATTTTATTACACACCTACGAATGTATGATCATTGTATGATTTAATTTGACTATGATTTATATTGATTGGCCTGTTGGTCTGGTTAGTGATCCTGACTGCTAAGCCAGAGGTCTTGGGTTCGATTCCCACCCAGGACAAATAATTGTGTGATGAACACGATAATTTGTTCTGTGTCTGGGTGTAATTTATCTATAATATGTATGTATTTAGAAATATATAAGTATGCTTATCAGCAGTCTGGTTACCATAGTACAGGCTCTGGATAGTTTGGGATCAGACAGCCGTGTGTGAGATGTGTGGAGTTATAATTTAGAAATATATAAGCATGTTTATCAGCAGTCTGGTTACTATAGCACAGGCTCTGCCTAGTTGGAGATCAGACGGCCGTGTGTGAGATGTGTGGAGTTATTATTATTATTATTATTAATTTTAAAATATTACTTATTCGCTTTATGTCGTTGATGTTAAGGTTGGATAGGTCTTTCATTGGTTATTAATAAGTGTCTTAGTCATTACTTAGTTGGTTACTATAGGTAATTGAAGTACCTACGTAAGTATACACTCACACTACAGTATTACATTAGGAGACACTATATATATTTTTTTACAAGAATTTACAGGCAGTGGTAACTGCATGCCATCGGGCGTTATGATTGTTTGCCAACTTGGTCATACAAAAATCATAAACACGTTAGGCCAATATTTTTTTTTTTTTCAGATGCAGAATTATTGCGTGCGTAAGCATCGGCCAACGCCGTCAACAAAGCTTCGTTTTGTTCCATACGTTCTTATGGGATCATGAGCGAGACTCGTTTGCTTCATACAATTATGAAAATCCTCATATATTTGCCAGTGTTGTTGTTTATGGAATTTATTTAGATTAGAAATGAACTAATAAAAAATGCAGCAATCCCTTTTTTTATTCGTCCCAGTTGCTGTTTTCGATCAGCCACGTCATTATAATCTTACCTAAAATAAAATTTAGTCACATCCTAGGCTTATGTTTAGGTATTAGATTTCACCCGCGGTCTCGGTAATTTATCATGAATTTAAAAAGTATAAGTTAAAAATTTTAATTGCTCCGCCCGTGTCAAGCATACCTTCAAGCATAAGAAAAGAGCAGATTTTCTTAAATTATAGCTAAGAACTAAGTTCAAGTCACTTTTCAAACAAAAAACTAAATCATAATCGGTCCATCCGTTTAGAAGCAATGATACCACAGACAGACGCACGGATACACACGTTAAACTTATAATACCTACTTTTTGCGTCAGGGGTTTTAATTTATATTATCAGATCATACGTACATTTTTATTTTTTTTTATTTATTTATACATTACGTAGAGATGTTGAGGAGGCCCTGCAAAAATCTTTATCTTCGTTTGAGAATCTGTAAGAATGTGGTTGTAAAAACTCCGATTTATTCTTAAAACCGTTAGTTTATACATTATGTAGTCTTACTAGGAATGACATAATTTATCAGCATAACGAAGGACTCATGCATGACAAAAATTGCGCATCTATATTTAACGTTTTATAACGTTATCGTCATCTTATATTTAACGTTTTATAACGTTATCGTCATCTTATATTTAACGTTTTATAAATAAATCTAGCTTATGAAATAAAAATAAAATATAGTATTTATATATTTCTGAAACATATGCTTTCAATTTTACAGTATTTTTGTGGAAATTCTGTACCTCCTGTGATTTCTGTATATACCTACAGAGCTCGACGAGCTACCGAGTCTTTAAAGTAGTTATACACTGTTATTAAGTTTGTCCAGTCTTAACAGCGCCAGACATCGGAGTTTGTGGTTTACACTCAGTGAATGAGTGTAAACCACAAACTCGGATGTCTATTAATAGAGTTTTACATTTTTCCCTGGCTAGTTCAGTTCAGTCTTTAACTTTTGAAGAAAACTACGATTTACGTTGAGTCCATTCATTGAAACTTGCAATTACTTGTCTCGGTCCAGATCTGACAAACCTTCTAAAAACTATCCAATTAATAACAGCTGAATTCGGTAAAAAAATTGCTTGCCCAATAGATATCGGACTAGCATTTGTCTTAACTCTTTCAGTATTCTTATATCAAAATCTTGTGACATTTTTGTGAGACATTCAGTAATTGATCAAAAGAAATAACGTAAAATAGACAATCTTTAAGCTCTTTTTGCAAATATGATTTTAAATACGGTGCTATTTCCTGATTTTTATTTTTCGAAATGTAAATTTTAAGGCGATTTTGGAGCCAGTAAACATTATTTTAAATGCAGCAGTGCTTCTGTCACTCAAATTTAGTGAGATTTTATCGAATACAATTTGTACCGTCCCCAATGTGTCGTACATTTCTTGTTCCTTCGGGTTTTCATGGATTAATATACCACTTTTGGCAGTTTCAGTCGCGTCTATGCTGAGTGTTGTTAAAGTCGTGGCTTCGTCAGATTTGGTAGTAGTTTTTGAAAAGAAAGAAATAATGGGTTGGCCTTTTTTAACTCAATATTTTGTGGTAATGCCGGCAGTGGCGTATCTATACGATTGGAGGCCCGTGGCTAATTCATTAATACATTTTGTAGGTACTCCTTCTGTGTTCAGGATCTTTGGTGCCCGGGGACCCCTCGAGCCGGGATCCATTGCATTTTGCCCGCTCTGCCACGCTATTGCTACGCCACTGAATGCCGGATTATCCGGGACATCATTTAACCATTAAGGACTGAAGTTTGGGATCTAGCCATACTTTATTAAATATACATTGTTTAGCAGTTATTATAAGCATCACTTTCAGAACCACATCACAAAATAAAAAAACTAACAAGTATCACCGCTTTGCCGGTGGGAGTGGGGGGTGTCAGGTTATTTTCGTTACGGAATTTCTCGATTCGGTCTCCACGCTCAAGGTCCGCGATAGAAGGTATGCAAAAAGTTATAGTCAGCACCTTTTCATAAGAAAACAACAGATTTTACTGAAGCAAACAAGGCCACTTATTAAACCAAAAAACCAGACAAGTGCAAGTCCGACTCGCGCACTTAGGGTTCCGTAAGTCCGTAACTAAACAAACTTGTACGTATATAGTACGTCGTATGCATTTTTGCTTGTTTTTTTCCGAAAGGCAAGCTTAAACTTTGCAGTACCTCAATTTTTCCCTGACTTTCCAGGCGGCCTTTAGCTTCTCTGACTTTCCAGTCAGTGGATTCACGTCCGTAGTGTATCGGGTGGGATTCAAACCTTTTATCTCGTGCTAATCCGACGCTTCACTAACAACTGCAGTTTTAAGAATGTCTTGTTAACTAGGTATCACAAAGTGTCTCCCTCTGTAAGTCCATAGACAATACGGACATTTTAAGTTAAAATGCTGGCTGATATTGAGTTTTATTCTAGATACGGTTACTAAGATTCACTTATGAATTTCACTATAATATATTATAGTTTATGAATTTCACTGCAACACCGTGCCGCTAACATCAAATCGGTTAAGTATTTACTTTTTATGAACGTGGACGTGTTGTGTGACCACATACGCGTATTGGACGTGTTGTATGCATCGTCACTTGACTATGAGAGAACTACTTACAATTTCAGTTTTGTTATAATTAATTCAAAAAGTATATTAGTAATTAATTATTAAGTAATTAGTGCTAAGACTGAGGTATATTTTATGCTAATAAGTTCCTCTGTAGTTTAGTGATACAATACAGATGGAAAATGTGTGAAAGGTTAGGAAATAAAAAACTATAGTAAGCATTTTTACAGATCATACATATTTATTTATTTATTTAGTTCATAGTATAGATATCACACTGGCCCGCCCTTATAAAAATAAATGTGTAATACAATAACGACCCAGTCTGCTATGAGTCCGCTGGCGTGACCGCGCGAGTTTACTCTACTCTCGAATTAACCTTTCCTGTAGATAATAAATATTGGCATCAAATTCGATACTAACCTACAACAATTTGGACACAATCTCAAACGGCGCAGTCACCCCAGCTCTCTAATTACTATTGAATTTCATCAAATATTCTTATAGAAGAAAATTCAGAGATATCTAAACCATTATACAGGTCGATATACACAAGATTTAATTAATATATGTTTACATTACAAGAAATTCGCACATATTTGACACACAAAGCGGACAACATTAATTGTAAGAAGACTAAAGTAGCTTTAAGATATTGGTCCGAGACACTGAAGCGAGTTGTATCCGCGTTGCGAAACTAGCACCAAGCCACCGTACGTTAATCAAAGCAGTGTCGTATAAAAGTTCTGCCACTCCAGTACAACAGTAATACAAAACCTACATTTATCGAGTGCAAACAGTCTGCTGTTTTCCTTTCCCTCACAACCTGCGGCCGTCAGTTCTTATGGGTACGGTACTAAGCATCGGATTCTGGAAGCGTTACTATCGATAGAATATTTAACACGGCGCTCAGACAGTCTATTATTTTGCAAATAATGTTTAAAAAGGTTAAAATTCTATAAAAAATTAGTCTGTGAAACAAGTCGGCGGCATTGAACACCCGTTGATCTGAGCGCGATGTCGTTTGAGCAGTACCTACCTATGGGAAAGTTGATCTTTATTCCGGTTAGTGCCGGACTACGGGTCAGACTGACAGTTACATTTTACATCCGCATGATATGTGTATTAGAGATAAAATATTTACTTAGTACTGGATACATATACCTATAACCATACTGTACATTATATGGCTGTAGAACATTACTTACAACCTTATGAAATAGGGAGTAGACCAATACAATATGCTAGTTATATAAAAAGAAATGCAGTGAATATCGGTATCAAAATATTAATCCTAATTTACATCGTGTGAAGTGTATGTTTGATTAGATATGTGATAATTGTGTAAAGATACATAAAAAAGCTTCATTATATGACATGAGACCACATTATAAACGTTTCTTTGGAATATAAAAATATTACTTACATCGAGGCGTTATCGATTACATTGTTCCATAATTATGATGTAGCCATAAAAATACTTGATAATTTGGTTACTATAAGCTCGCCCTGTTAGGTCCTGAAGTGACTACACTGAGCCGGACGACCGTTCCTATACCAAGACTGGTGCGTTGAAATAAACTTTGTGAAATCTCTTAACTAGAAAATAATTTACAAAACGTTTAAGTATAAAAAATATAAAGTAATCGTTTTTTTTAAGCTCAAAGTAATAAAAATAATATGTCACTTAAAGGCAGCATAAAAATACCGCAAAACATCTAGCATACCTACCTACCACAAAATATCACACGAAGGTTACTCATTCGTTTGTTCACAAAAACATGAATATGTAGTAGAAGTAGATCATATATTTATGCTGACCACAACTTGTTGTAGATCAATGCGGCCCGGGGCGGGGGTGCAGGTCTCGTGGGCCAATTTTAAACATTTACTAATAAAATATTAAAGCTTAACATACATAAAGATTAAGCATCTCTGCACCTTAGATATACAATAGCCATTCAAAATAACTGCAGATTAAAATATCTCATCTTAAAAATAAAGTCTTAAACATTAAACTATAAAAAAACGATGTATTCACCGAGATGTTTCCTAACTTAGGCCAAATCAATGTAAGTATAAAATAATTGATTAAAACATAAAAATTCATTGTCATTTCGCTGTTGCGTACTTTAACAATTAATTTTATAATCCCATAAAACTAGGCGAATGTGATGTGATAATAGTCGAATATTAAAAAAACTAAATTAAACTTGTGCGATGCCGGTCGGTCTAGTTGTATTGTTGCTTATATGAACGGACATCAAAAACTTTATAAATATGAGAAGTGATCGAACGGCATCGGGCTACCAGACTTACATACTTAGATGTAAACATAATATATATAGGAGGCAACACATAGACAGATGGCGTCGGTGCCAACAAGCGCAGCGACGATACGTCAGTAAAACGAGCAGCTTCAACTATAAAATAATCAATTGGCGGTGGTTTATCTGGTTCAGTCCTCACGGAAATAATTCAGCTAGATTCTTTCTCCTTCTTCTCTTCCTTTGACTCTGAAAATCCATAGAAATTTTATGTTATTATACTTACTGCTTATTAAAAAACCGAATTAACAATAATTTGAAGCAGAAGAAAACTCATAAATTTACACAAGTTTTAAAATATGTGAAATGGCTATTATGATATCAGATTTCTTAATCCATTGGATAACACATAAAATATCCTTTACAATAATAACGTCGAATTATCTCGATATTTACATACCAATTGCAAATTCATGTTAATAATATCTAGATAAACCGTTCGGATATTATCAAAAAATGTCTCGTATCTAGTAGGTACTCACAACAGTTTGTCGACCTCAGACCCGACTTTTATGACCAGGCTGGCTAAACGTAGGTATTTTTACCTTAAAATGTAACAGCCCTTAGACGTTTGGTGCTAGAATTTAAAAATGTACGCACGTACAGATAATGACGACTTTAAAATTATACAACGAAGTTCCTAATCCGTGCGATATAAAAATAAAATAAAATTTACGTAGTGCTTGCATATTTTTTCTAACATACCTACCTAATATGTAATTTTATACAGTCCTATGAACAGAACTTGGCTTGACACGCTGCCACGTGTCTATATAGATTCTATTAAAGTAGGATACAAAATTTAAAATCTATGTTATGCGAATAATGCAAGCGTATAATTGAAAGAACCGCTAATAGGCAAGTCTAAAGGCTGCATATAAACTTTTCTACAAACAAAAGGGTACCAAAGGCGCCCTCGTTTATAAATGCGTTTAGCCGATAAATGCGTGCATAGTTAATTCCATTAAGCAAAAATAAAAATAATAAGATTGGTGAAACTACCAACAGCAGGCAACTATAACTAAGTATTTGTTCAGCTTATTACATAAATTTGATATGTGTTCTAATAAAATTGTTAGTAGGCATAGTGTATAAATAAGTGTAGGGAAAAACTTCCTTTTTTTAATCCCCTGATATGGAGAATATCCAGATATTGTTCAGAATCACTCATTTTATCTAATAAACTGGCTCAATATGTCAACTACGCTAATACACGCACAAATAAATCATTCTGTTCGCAACAGAACAAAGAATAGTATTATAGTATTATATTATGCAGGGATATTATGGAACTCCGTAACCGTAACCGAAACTATCGGATATCCAAAATAAAAATCTATCCGAAACCGTTACCGATATAAAAGTTTCGAATAGAGGCGGAGTCGTAATAATTTATTTTATCTTAATATATACATCATGATGCAAGTACATAATTTATAATAATTGTACATATTTCGACCAAATGATAACCTAGAAATAATGCCAAGTCGTAATGACTATATATGTATTTTATTGTTTAAAAATCTAATATCCGAATCTAGTAACCGTATCCGAAACCGGTATAACATTATTCATATATCCAGATTCGAAATTTTATATCCGTAACATCCCTGATAATATGTAAGTACCTAAGTATCATATGAGTATCTCAAAAAGAGGAGATAAATAATGTAGGTATACCTAGGTATACCCCTATTTGAAAACTTCAACAACAGTTTTTCAATTTCTATTTTTTAATTAAGTATAGAACTCAATACCAACATGTTTAATTGCAGTATTTTTTTGCTTAATATGTTGTAGGTACTTAGGCATCTAATTTTTTTTTGCAACTGAAAAAATAATGTATTGTTGTTCGAAGAAAAAATACTAGTAACTACAATAGATAGCCAAGCGCTGATTATTTCACCCATTTGCATTATAATAAATACTGTTATGTACGTATGTAAAGTATACGTATTGAAGCATGTACGCATCTATGCATGCCTGGTCACAAACGTTCGAGACTGACCTTCGTCACTGTTACCGTTAGTAAGCGGCTCTTCACCGTTCTTTTCATCATTCTTCTCACCGTTCTCTGCTGGTTTCTTCTCCTCTTCTTTAGCCTCTTTGTCTTTTTTCTCCTCTGAGCTCTCTTTGGATGGTTTCTTCTCCTTGCCAGCTTTGCCCTTGGCTGGTGTGGCCGGTTTCGGCTTGGGTTCAAGTGATGGGTCTAAAACAAGTTTGCCGATGTTCTTGCGGTCGTGCATCTTCTGCATCGCCTCTCCAACCTTCAAATCATTTATGTACATATTAATAAAATAAATTCTTTTTATGCACAAATAATCAGGTACACTATACTGAAATGTGGTTATATACTGTTTACCCAAAATACAATGAAATAAGTTTAAATAAAATTGTTAAAGGTGGTAGATAATTTAATGATATTAGAACTATACCTAAATTTAAAAATTGAACATGGCTACGAATTTTTCGCTCTTGCCCTGAGAGACTTGCCTTAGCATGAGAATATCTTAATAAAACAAACAAAAAAAAATAATTAAACAAATATAATACATACACAACATGGTATTATTCATATTTGGTTTGCGTAAATACGATCATATCTCTGAATTTCGGAAAGAACTCAAGTGGTTACCTATACGCCTTCGCCGGAATACTCACATTCTTTCGCTTCTATACAATATACTGTTCAACCCTTCGGTACCTTCCTATCTCAAGGAACGATTCGAGTTCCTACATTGTACACATCCGCGATCTCTAAGGTCATCAGAAAATTTGCAACTAAAAATGCCTGCACACTCGGCACTTTATGATAAATCCTTTACAGTCAGTGCAATCCGTTTATGGAATGCATTACCTGTAAAGATTAGACGAGCTCAAACCTTAACCTCTTTTAAGGCTCTTGTAAAGGAATACTATACACTATAGGTGGTGTACAACTCTCTCACGTTGTGCAATAGACTTCATAATAAGTAACTCCACTAAAATGTCTTACTAATTATTATAGTTATATCACTATATATGTGTATGTGTGTATATGTATATATATGTATGTGTTTATATGTACGTATGTATAGAAGATACTTCACATATTCCTTTTCACCTAATTTCCTTTATTATTATTTGATTGTTACAGTTCTAAATATTTTTGGTACGCCACTAGCTACCGATTATCTTCCTCTGTTGTTTCCATACAAAGGTTGTCTGGAAGACATCGCTTTTAGCGATAAGACCGCCCATTGTACTTGCCGCTTAGTATGTTGCTACTAAACTGTGTTAATTTCTGTCTAACTGTGGTGTACAATAAAGAATGTTCTATCTATCTATTAGTATAAATTATTGCTTTTTAAAACTACCTACATTAATATTATTTCTTACTTGTTTCAGATCTTATTGTTTCATAAGTAAAAATCTTATTGTTTCATAAAACACCAGTGTAATGTACCTTTATAACATACCTATATTATACAACAATAATTATGTTATGGATCAATGTAATTCTTATTTAATCTAATTAAGAAGTTCAATACTGTTTAAATTTAATGGAGTCCTTACCCAGATTGGTTTAGGTAACTCTGACAAATAAATGTAACCAAGTCCAAAAAATAAAACTGAGAAAATTAGAAAGATATCGCTGTGAAGGCTCTTACCATATAAAGATATAATTATGTGAGTTCAACACAAAAATATTAGTTATGTAAGTACGTACGTCTTCGAGAGCCCATGTAGTGTCGACGAGGGGCTTGACTTTGCCCTCACCCCACAGCGCAAACACGCGGTCTACAGCACGACGTACGAAGTCAGCGCCTCCGTGCTGGAACAGCAGATGGCGCAGGTTCAGACCCGCAAGGCTCTTGTTCTCGTCGAACAACTTGATGGGAGAAACCTTGTCCACTTGCCACCACTGCGGAACAAATGTTTACACATTAAAGAAAATAATATATTTTTTTCAGCTTATGCCAATCCCATCCCCACTGTTTAAGAATATGTTGAATTATTTATTTATTTTATTTATTTATTTACTAAACTTATAACTATTATTACAGGTTAAAAACCTGTAATAATTAATAGTTGTACTTTCTAACAACTTGAAAGTTTGAGAGGTAGGGCACAAAAAGAACTTCAAGGATTCAAATCTGGCTGACGGCTCCTAGGGAAATACCAAACAGCAACAAATTACACTACAGGGTGGTAAAATAGTAAGCACTTGTGTGTTCCTGCTGTTGAGGACCTTCTAAAAACTTTAAGTTCATAAATTTAGAAATTAACTTTTATACTATAAAGTTTTCAGTTTTTCATCTGTTCTATAAATATGCGAAACGCAAACCGCCATAACATTACGTTTTCACGTCAGTAAAAACCTTAGTCAATTGTGTCATTTACTAAAATAAACATTAAAATGGAGAAAAGGTTTATAAATTTTTGCATCAGATTTATATTTGGCCTACGCAACTATGATCACGTTTCCCAGTTCCGTCAAAGGCTCAAATGGCTTCCAATCCGCTTTCGCCGGAATACTCATATTCTTACGTTTCTATATAATATATTATTTAATCCATTGACTGCCTGTTACCTCAAAGAACGCTTTAAGTTCCTTCATGACACACATTTAAAATGCCTGAGGTCAACTGAAAACTTGAGACTGGAAATGCCAGGACATTCCAGCAATTTTTATGAAAAATAATTTACTGTGGAAGCCGTGCGTTTATGGAATGGACTGCCTGTTGCTATCAGACGAGCACAATCGTTAGCTAAGTTCAAAACAATGTTACAAGAGTATTTTCTGTCACTATAAAACTATATTTAATTTAATTATTTATTGTGTATATGTGTATGTCTATTTGTGGGTATAAATGTATTTTTATTTATGTATATAAGAGTACTTGAGTAGGTATAATTATTGAGTATTGTATGTATGTAATAGATGTTAAGCATTAAGTGGATTGTGCAAAATGTGGATTTTAATTTAACGTCAACGATTACCACCTGTTTGAAAAAATGACTGCAGCCCATCCCAAGGTTGCCTGGAAGAATTGCTTTAAGCGATAAGGCCGCCCTTTGTACAGTATTTATAAGATACATCTTCTGTTACATATTCTTTGTAAAACCCTGGTGTACAAATAAAGTGTAATCTATGTATCTATCTAAAGTCAGAAAGTAAAAAAATATACCCAGAATAAGTTCTTTCATGATAGGATTTATTTTGACATAAATCCCAATTTTTGTTCTGCCAAATTACGGAATGTAACAATCCAATTATAAGCATAGTGACTTTTACGCTTTTACTGCCCACGTAACGTCCGTCCGCGTCATGGCGACTAAGCAACATGGCGGTCCAGGGATTTCATCGATTTTCGTTTAAAATGTAAAAATAAAAGACATTCTTCTCGACATGCCACTTCTCGATTAAATTTCCACAAAACTGATATACTGGTACTCTAAGGTATAAAGGTACACTTGCGATAATTTATCTTTTTCCAAACACTTGAGAGTATCGATCGAGCCACAACGATAAAATAGAACGATTTAGAAAACGAACATGAATCCTGAATCGATGGTGTATACCGCACCGATCGGGTAGGTACTTGTATGCTGACGCCTATGTTCTAAGTTAGAACTTCTAACTCTAAGAGCAATAGACAAGGTGTAAAATAGTCTTCTCCCTCTAAGAGTACAAGGTGTAATTTCTAGTATAACTAATAAAGACACTTGTATTTAACAGCCCTCTTAAAAATAATAATAATTTCTTCACACATCCCACACACGGCTGTCTGATCCCAAACTAGGCTGAGCCTGTACTATGGTAACCAGACTGCTGATACACATACCTACTTATATATTACTAAATACATACATAGATAAGACACAGAACAAATGCTCACAAATGAACAGTGCTCATCACATAATTATTTGTCCTGATCGCTGAGCTCTGGCTCAGCAATCAGAATCACCTATCACAGGCCCGCCGAAATGCGATCATCACTATACCATTGATCTACAGGGACAGGCAATATAAAATTTGGTTCCTAATAAATATTGTAGTGGATCATATCACGACCGTCATCTGTCATACATTTTTCCTTATGTATTGCTCCCCTACACTAGTGAGTTTTTCAAGTCTAAATACTTATTTCTATTGCCTCATTTATAAGTTATAATAGTTAAAAGGTAAGCACGCACTAGCTCGATCAGATAAACAATATAATGTACTCACGGCACGCGCAGCGCTGAAGAAACTCTTAGTCTCGCCGGTCACGATGTTTGATGATCCTGTGATAAAACACCATTGTTTTATTACACTTATTCATGCTTAAATAACTTAATGAGAATGAACTGTTTAAATAATTTAGAGCGAGCCTATAGACATGCAAACTTTTAGGTGGTACATAATTTATTTAAAAGGAATTGGTAACCAGTGTGGTAACCTAAACTAACTTTTAAACTTTCGTGTTCCATGATAATATAATTATGTTGAGGGGAGTTAACGCGATCACGTATTTAAAAGGTATTACATACCTTTGATTTGCCTGACGTTTCGACACTAGGTTGCCGTGCCGGCCGTGGTCATAGGCTGACCGCGTTAATTCCCGTTACATAATATATCAGTGATTCGTCACTTACGTACGTAAGTTTCGACTTACGCGACCCTAATAGTAACATAACATAACAACAGAACTAGCGCTGTAGAACGAACCCCCTTAACAAGAATTATGAAATCATATAATGATAATTTCACTGACATAGATATATTTCACTTATCAGCTTCAAAATGCAAAAAAAAAAACTGCAATTTTACAACGCATTTTTTTTCGTCGTATAAAAACAAAGAACCCACCTAAAAAATTGGTTCGTCTGTTGAAGATTCAAGTGCAAATAATAAAAATATTTATAAATGGAGTTATTCTAACTAACAGTTGAAACGTCTTAAGTCAGTCGTCGATATAAGATGATTAATCTACTTACCATAAAGTATGTATCGACCCATGGGCTTCAGAAGCGAGTAGCCACGATTGCACTCCTCACCACACAGGCAGTCCAGCACGATATCCACTCCGTCGGGAGACACCCTGGTCAAGAGAATAAAATTGATTACATCTAGAACATATCGAAAAGTCCTAAATGGATAATTACAACCATCCTAACTAATATCATAAAAGTGAACTTATTTGTTAGCTTTCACGGCCCGACTTCTCAACCGATCATTATAAAAGTTAGGTATATAGAATACTTCATCCAGAAAAAAAGTATCATTTTTTGAGGGAAGTTCTGAGTTGATTGATAAAATCTAAATCTATTCACGCGAGCGGAGCCCTGGGCAAAAGCTAGGTAGTTGGCAATAATTGAAATTCGTAATTAGTCCAAGTGTCTTTTCGCCTATCACCTATATTACTGTTACGAATAACCCGCCATCTATTGGCGACTGTGGGAAGTCGTATAGAGCTACAAAATGAAGATACACGCCATCTGTTGAGACAACATGAAACTAAGTAACCCATTAATGGAATATTCTACGATGTATTAGAGGCTTCTATTGTTTTGTAGATTTTACCAGAGGTGTCGCAATTTTTCTAGAAATACCGTATTGCTATATAAAGCGTGGCATTGCGGGGTTGTGAGTTTCGTTTTCAAGTGAGTGTCAAGTGAGTTAGTTTTCAAGTGAGTGTCAAGTGAATTAAGTGTAATAGTGATAATAAATTATTGTAATTGCAAGTTTCCCTGTGTATTTTGTGATCTATTAAAATCATTTTTTTTTTTTTTTAAAAGAATACTAGCAACGTGTGTCACACATTACTTGTATTCTTGTGAACCCCTCCAGCTAAGCTAAACTGCTTGTGTTAGGAGTGGGTTAACGTCGGTAGTGCACTGGGTGGGGTTCGAACCCGCAACCACTTGATCGCAAGTCCGACGCCTTAGCCATTACGCTACCGCCGCTTCAAAATTGTGTCTATTTTGCTATTTTTGGTTACAACTTGGTATAATTTTCTAATCCCGAACCTCAGCTCGTAACATTACGTCCTACGTTAATCTATACATCTATACAAATAAATAAAATGAGTGTCTGTTAGTAATGTCATATAACCGATTTTTACTAAATGCATCTGAACGTTTACACGGTACATATACCTACCAGACTATAAATTTTTTAAATTTTGGTGGACCGATTTCCACGGAACTTTCACTGGCAGATAGCTGGTGTTATAAGCAGTAGCTTAGGCTATTTTAGTTCGGAAAAAGAATTGCAAGTATAAATGCACAGCTAGTTATGAAATACAACAGAAATTAAAATTCAGGTAGGTATATATAATATATGACGTGCAGTCAGTTTTTGGAAGTCAGAACTCTGGTTTGTTTCAGTGCAAGTGTGTTTGATCTGGTATGTGCATTGTCAGAAACTCTCATCGAAGTGCGCTGTATAAACGGTTTGAAACAAGTGAAAAAAAAATTATATAAACTTTTATAGGACTCATCTTGTAAGCTGAATAAATAAAAATGGAGATCTACTAAAAAATGCGGTACTGTTCCTTATAGTAACTTCGAAAGACTAATTACTAATAAATAGTTAAATATATAAAGCTGTTTGAAATAATGCTGATTATGTAAGTATGTAGTTAAAATATTGACTGCCATTTTGATGAACATATTTCTACATTATAATTTACTGTTTCTTGTAGTTTAAACAATATTACATAGTCGTAAATCTATATCTCCAGTAGATACCTAACAGTATTTATTTACATAAAACTTGTGCGGTAGGTTTGTTTATGCCGTAGAGTGCTCAACAAATATAAAAATATCTTTGTCTATTTACGAGAATTAAATGACGGGCTTGTTACGAGCCAGCTGCCCGAAGGAGCGGGTTATAAAACGAACAATTATCGTACTGCAAGACCAACTTAAGGGGACCCCGGCTTCATTTGTCACTTTATCCACTTACTACGATTAATAAAAGCTACGAGGGGGGTGGGAGAGGTTTTTATAAAGTGGATGTATCACATGAAGAGAGCTCGAATCGCGATGAAATATGTAACTGTAATAACTATCAATTAACAAAGCATGGGATTGAGGACAATATAGTTTATTTGCTCAGAAACGTTGCAGGAGAGGTAAAGGCCAAAGCGAACTTTAACTTTTGATTTAATAACAAACGCAGCTCATGATCCATGCCTCACTAATATTGCTGCACATAATTTACTACAAATGTTTTATACGAGTAAGTACTTCTGTATATTTTGAAAACCATACTTATGTATCTATTGACACCGAAATGCATCACATCTACTATTCCTTTCTAGTTGTTTGATTGTGTGTAGTTTTCAGTAAAGTTAGACCGTTCAGCTACAGCAAGCATTTTAGGCTATTAAATTAGGGATTGCCATCATAACTCCAAGGTTTTTGACAGCAAAAAACAAATTCAAACTTCTTCCAAAAAATGGCATTTTGAGAGGAATCGAACAATGGAATTAAAATATGGATGGATTGAATAATTAATCTGTACATGTTCATTAGGTTAAGGTATCTGTATGTAGGTACTGTACTGGTCTTACTACGATTGGTTTTGAGAATTGTAGTATTCTTTGCCCACGAGTTCTTTAAACTTTTAGCTTGGAATCTTCCTAACAGATTAGAGTATGAGGCTAGGTTTTAAATAAAAAGGTTGTGTATATTGTCATCAACACATGACTAAATTTTCCTGGTGTTTGTAAAAAAATTACTTGCGACGTAGTAATGGTTATGGTTGCATTTATGCCAGTGGGCGAACTCAAGTATGTAAATGGGTGGTTGTGAGATTGTGTTTTGACATTATCAGGAATAAACTAGTATTAAAATTCTCACATTCCAAACATTTTACGCGTGTAACGTAAACAAAGGTATTATTAGTAATGAAGGGCCGCTGAACGGGCGGATATTTTTAGCTCAGTGATATCAAGATACGGCTCCATCCCTTCGCTTTAGGATTCTTTAAATTGTTGTTTAGATTAATTTGTTCCTGTAATATATAGCGGATTAACTTTTAACTTAAGAGACCTCACACACGGCCATGGTAACTAGACTGCTAATAAACATATTTACATACTTATATATTATGATAAATAAACTACACATAGCCACAGAACCCATGATTGTGCTCATCACACAATTATTTATCCTGGGTGGGGTCGAACCTACGACCTCTGGCTCAGCAGTTAGGATCACTAACTACTAGACCAAAATAATTGCATTATTATTATTTTTTTTAATTGTACCTGGATTTTAAATAAATCAGTTAATTGACATTCATCTAAAATTTCCGGGATCTGACATTAGCAGACTAAGTCCATGTAGCAGGTCAGTACAATTAAAGAACTGAATCAAATAATTTGTACGTTTAATCTTAAATTGTAATAAATACGACTATGTATAAAGAATGTTTTATAACGGGTGTAAGGAACGGCCGGCCGAATCTTGAAATACTTAGTAGATGCAGACCATCATTCTGAGTGGAAAATTTCTGTTTGAATTTTCTGTTGGGAAATTCATAATATTTTTTTGCTTAAAAGTGATATAACAATGAGTAAACAGAACATTTTACCGAAAAAAAAAACAATAAATACCCCATACGGCCAACAACTGCAATGTAATCAATTAAACAACATTTATGTAATCAGCTGCTTCGACGGCGCCGAACGTTTAAGATCATTCACCGTACCACACAAAAATGATACCTACGCGTTTTGCGTGTACATTCCGTAGCGCAAAATCAAACTTGACTGTTAATCCCTAATCTCGCATTTTTATGATGAACTAAGTTTTGCATTCTGATAAGTATCCAAAGAAAGCCGTTTTTGTAAGTTCTTCGCATCGGTGATACTTACACACTATACAGTGTGTATATAAGTATTAGGAAAACTAATATTAAATTTAAAAAAACTTGTATTTTATTTATGTTCTATGTTATTAATTTTCGGAAAGTACAATTCTTTGAACGATCGAAATCAAAGTACCACTGAACTTGCAATTTCGTACAGTTCATTTGTTAAGTCTACGTAACAAAAATTTTGTGGTAATTATAGCACTTACTTCCGGACTTCACTGGTATAATCGCTGCCCCTCTCGAGAAGGTGATCAATGTTGTTGTTGTTCGCTTTGAGGGCTTCATGCTTGCTCTTTGAACAAACGCCGAACACCGTCACGTTCTCAACGGTCTTCGCCAACTGGGCGACTGCTTGGCCCTATAAAAGACAAACAATTATGTATACTTGTATACTTATGCTTGTAGAAAAAATAAACGATCGTTTATTCATAAAACAAAAACGACCTTGATGTGGAAAAAAAAAACAAAGAACATTTGTGTCAAAAATTTTATTTAAAAAAAAGGAAGGACCTGTTCACAAATTAGAATTATCATACAGGTTATTAGCCTTTCAATTGTTTGGCCTGTTAATACATGTAGGGTAATTAGCGCTGTCACCCACCTGTCATTGACACGCAGAGACTGTTTGACACATCACGACGTACGTAATTACAGGGATACACTATTGCGTGGGGAATTATACGGCATGGTGTAGGTACAAAGTATTAAACCATTAAAAAGGTTTAAATAACTACATATATAGCATTAGAACTGGCCAATACTAAAACCGAATACATTTGGAAGGAATTATGAGGTCTCCGGGAACGCAATAAACGGTTGCATTAATGGGGAATGAAATACAGGCAGAGGAAATGACAAAATGTGACGATAGAAAAAGATACTGTTCTTGATCTTGTAACTCCAGTAAAAACTACTTATACAGTAACTACTTAGTAATCTGTGCTTATACTTACATGTAAAAGTTATTAATTTAGAGAGTTTGAGGATATAAAACTCATTACAAATATTTCACTACTTTTATAGTTGTAATCCTACTAATATTATAAACGTGAAAGTTTGTAAGGATGTATGGATGTTTGTTACTCTTTCACGCAAAAACTACTGAACCGATTGCTATGAAACTTAGTATGTATATAGCTGGAGACCTGGATTTACACATAGGTTACTTTCTATCTTGATATTCCCACGGGATCGGGACTTATGCGAGTGAAACCGCGGGGCGCTGCTAGTAATATTTTACGTACTAGCTACCGCCAGCGGCTCCGACTGGAATTAATACTTCCCCGCATGTCACTCCCTTGGAGGTGAAAATACAAAGTTTCTTTAGAGAAACAATAACTGTATAATTATGTATACGAAGGAATTAACGTGATCACGTAATAGGTATGTAATTATATACCTTTCAAGCCTTTCATCCTGTGACGACGGCCAGTGCAACCTGGTAGAAACGTCAGGCAATTCAAACCTATTACGCGATCGCGGTAATTTCCGTATGTATAAATAATTATATTAAATGGAACGCGAAAGTTTAAAAGCTAGTGAATCAATTACAGTAAGTGTAACTAACGGTTTATTGCATTGTGTATTGTGCACGCCAAGATAGCTCTCAGACAGCAGGGTTTTTCCGACTTACTTAACACTTATATATAAATATATATATGTTATCCTTATTATACAATATCTTTATAAATATATAGGCTATAAATGTTATTACCTATTTTACTGTAAAGTTTCATGTAAATCCCTTCAGTAGTTTTACGTGAAATAGTAGCAAACATCCATCCATTAGGTATCACATATAAACTTTCACGTTTATAATAGTAGGATACTAGGATAGGATAGAATAAGGATGAAAGTATTAGTTTTAGAAGATATTTAAGAACTGAAAAATTTATACTAAGACATACTGTATAATATAAACCGTAAAGCTCTGTAATTTTTCTAGTCTAAGAAAACCGGCATTCGAATTAGAACTCGTTGTTTTGGTCCATAAATATTCAACACGAGTTAGTTTTGAGTACCGTGTTGATTTAAACTGAAATACTGTATTGAACGGTGGTTAAAAATGTTTAAAGATATCGCAAATTTTCAAATATCAAATACCACACCTAGTGTCCATTATGATGTTGCGAACTTATCTAACTGTAGGTAATCAATCTCACTTAATTCCATAATTACCAAGTAGGTAAAACGTAGCTACAACTTTATTAAATATACTCGTGCTCATAATTCACGTTAAACCTAGACATAAAAGTTCGCAAATGGTTTATCTGTAAAGGTTTTGGTTTTGTGCCCCCTGGCAAGGAGCGTACTCATAACTGAACACTTGCAACCGTAGCTAGTTCGATGACTATAAATTATAAGTACTTGGAGACAGACGTCGACCAAGATCAACCACCAAAAAGTAGGTACACACAAACTAAACTAAAACAGTAAACGAAAACTGTTTGAAGGCAAGTAGTGAAATCCATGATTGCGAGGTCGATGGCTCCTTAGATTTCAGCTTAATACGACGATAAATTAAGAATTTACCTAATTTCGTTGATTAGTTAACTCGAAAGGCGGCTCAATCAATCTTTTGCGGAAAACAATAATTTATGTGTCCCAATGCTGTGTTTACTACAATGAACATACAATGAAAATCAGAACACGCAATCAGATCAAAAAATAATACCACATTATGTTCTGAGTATAATTTAAATTTTCGCATATTAGTCACAAAGCATCCATATTTCAACAAAGAAGTTCTTTCGAAAAATCATTTTTTTTTCATTTTCTGTCTGTCCGTCTGTTTGTTTCGGGTAAGCTCCGGAACGGGTGGACCGATTTCTACGGGACTTTCACTGGCAGATAGCTGGTGTTATAAGGAGTAACTTAGACAACTTTTATTTTGGAAAAAGATTTAGAGTTCCGCTCAAAATATATAAATTGTGCTAGATGCCTACAGCGAATTGCTCGAGCGATAATCCTGATCCGGGAACCAAAGTGATTGAATGTGTTCACTAAACCAAAAGATTAGTGTTACTTAGCAGTGCGGATTTAATCTAATCTATTCGAACAGGCAAACTTATTCTAAATAGTAGGTACTTACCACGCCGCCTCCAGCGGAGTGCACAAGTAGGCTCTTGCCGGGGGTGAGGTTAGCCATCTCAAAGAGCAGCAGGTAAGCCACCACATAGTTAGTCGTGACCGCTACAGCATCCAAGGCGGTCATACCCTCGGGCAGAGCGTATACGTATTGCGCTGGTACGGAAACAAGCTCAGCCCACGCCTTATACTCCGGCATAGCTACTACTTGGTCACCAACCTGTCAAAGAAATTCTAAAATTATAAAGAGAAAGATTGGTAATCAATAAACGGTTGCAGTTGTCAGACTTCTCTCCTACTCCTAATTGAATTTTAATTTATTGAGCTGAACTTTTGCACGCTTTTCCAACTTTTCCATAAATAATATAGTTCAAAATAGTACAGCTGGTCTGTTGAAGAGAAAGGAAGCCACAGCTACTTTGGCGAACGAGCACAGGGCCTCTGGAAACCTTACTCAACAGCAGGAATAAATAAAAAAATCATTACAGGAGAGGGAAGACAGTTTAAGCAAAGAGAAAATCAAACCTTTTTAGTTGCCAGTATTTTAACAACAAGTTACCATATGTTTGTCAACGTAGTACTTTAAAATGAATGTTGTGGATGTCAGATGGCAATCAGCTACGAAGGCTGACGTGGGCTGACGCCTTCACCAGTTAGTAAATATACAATTCATGACCAAATTCTCCTAAAGGCACAGGAGTTCCATCCAAACCATATGTATAGGAGTATGACGTTTATAGAACATGATGAGAATTAGGAGTAGTACTTGCGATGTAATGAAAACAGTTTACACTTCAGCGCTGCAACCACTTGTATCGGTAACATTGGAAACCAATAATAAAAAGTGTTTACATAAACATGTCCGTATACTAAAAGCATCGATGTAGTTTCCGCATCAGTACACTAGATCAGTAAGATATTTTGATGTTTTGTTATATTATAAGTAAAAGGCTGCCGAACAGACCATAGCTATTTATTTTTGATAACCTGATTTGAGAGCGAAGTCGGTAGCTCCACCTAGTTTATTTCATAATTATATTTATAAGAATATTGCACGACGCAAATTTTCTGCGACATCAAAGGCGCTTGGTTGTGATTAACTATGTATAAGCAAAAGAAAATAATATTCTTAAGACAACCTGTATTCATTTCACGTAGAGACATCGAGATGCGGAGACCAGCGCGCGGCGAAAGTTAGGATGTACCGGACAAACTAATTAAAATTGACAACATGTTTATGTTTACTCTACGTCCGTCTTACTTACTTGATGTCGTTAAAATAAAATATTTATATAGTCATCTAAAACTTCGGTCAACATCTTTTTATTTTTCGTTTTTGCTCCCTAAAGTTTGGTCTCGAACATTCAGCACATTTAACTAAGTAAACCTCAATACGTAGCCTCGTCACCGAGTACTCGGGGTGAGGTACACGAGCGGGTTTCCACGCATAAAGATAGAAAGAAAAAATAATTCAATATAAAGACCCATCTGTCCTATTATTGTTCCTATGTAAAATTTCTTATAGTTAACTCAGATATTTGGATAAAATACGAGACTGTCTAATTCGTTACATTACGAAGCTAAACATGAAGTATAACCTTTAAATTTCAAGTTTGGTTGCCATTGTTCAGCGGGAGATCAAGGTCTATTTGAACTTTCCAGCTCTCATCCATAGGCAGGTACAGACCAGAGCACTCGCATACTAATACACTTACGAATTTTAACTAAGAGAGGTACGTTCATACTTACTTTGAAGTTGGTGACACCCTCTCCGACCTGCTCGATTTCTCCGGCGCATTCAAACCCGAGAATGAAGGGGGTCTTGGGAGGCGAATCAATAGCGCCTTGCCGTACGATGAGGTCTTGGAAGTTAAGACCACTGTAACAAGGGAATTGAAGTGTTAGTAGTGTGGGGGTTGGGTGAAACATAATAATTATAGTAGTTTAAGAGTTTCCTGACTGACACCTAATATTTATACTGGTAATCAAAACTTATATATGTCATTGTTTAGAGGAGGTAATATATTATATAAAACGTATGGAACACATTCTCCGTAAAATTGAAGTTCGGTTTTTTCAACAATTTCATACATACAAACTGGTCGAAACGTCAGGCAATTCAGAGGTATGTAATACCTTTTCGTGATCGCGTTAATTCCCGTTAATACGTAGATAATATTATACAAACGCATTTTAGTGGGGGCTAATTGGAATACCAATATAAATTTAATGTAATTTAATAATACATGATGATTGTTGTGACGAACTAATGATTTCATTAAAGTACTGCGTAGTGCAGGCTGTACTTAATTAAATAAGCGTGGTGAGGAATGCGACAATCGTTTATTATTATGTCGTTTAAGACGCACGCAGAATAAAGAGGCTCGCATTTAAATTTTAACGTCGACGTCCGTCAATATGGCGGGCTGAGACAACAACGCCAAGGACCACAGATAGAACATTGTTGACTCGGCTATGCTGATTCTATAATACTTAGATCATTTAAGTAGGATACACGCTGCTGAAAAATAAATGTTGCCTGCGATGCTGTCGTTTAAAAGAAAGAAAAGAAAAGAAAAGCCGGTTAAAAGAATGATCCTCATTTGTTTGTATTTACATATAGTAATTAGCACAAATAAATTAAAATCTATTAAATAAAGGAACCTGAATAAGAATCTCAAAAGGAAGTATTGCTACATATTATTTTAGTAGGTGAATATTGCCCCTTAATTACCTATTGTCCCGTTCCTAACCTAAACAGGTCTCCCAAATGTCACCTAAGTATAACAATTTTATATCAGCATCAATAAAATCAAAATACGACCTAAAGCTATTTATCAAGCCCAGACTATTGGGTGTTTGAAACTTTTTTATCTCTTTAAAAGATAAATACCTCTTCCACTAAGAAAATACCTGTCTTTATGAAGGTAACGACCAATATACAATTAACGGACACAAAAGAACTGACTCAAAACGTTGCGTGAGGCAAAGCGTGAGTGAGGTTACAGGAAGCCCTAACCCTTACCTCTCCCCTATTCCCGTCCTTTCCCTCTCCCCCCTCTCCTCCCCTCTAATCCCCCTCTCCCGTCCTCCCGCTCTTCCCCTACTCCCACCTTAAAGGGCGGCAACGCACTTGTGACTCTTGAGTTACAGGTGCCCATGGGCGGCGGTAGTCATTTACCATCAGGTGACGAGTCTACTCGTTTGCCCCCTATACCATGTGCATTACTCCGATGAATTACCTAATGGAAATAAGTATGTAGCTATATTTTTACAATATTCCTTTTTAATAATATGTACTAAGATTCTTAGACCTTGATATACTTTAATTTGAATATAAAACCAAGACGTAATGTTGGAACATTATAATAGGTACATTCTATTGTGATTGTGAATACATGTACATGTACAAACCGAAGAGTCGCCATACTCGCCATAGATTGTGCCAGACTAGGCGTGGTACTCTTTCCCAATCGATATTTTGTCGATTGTCTCCCCCGCAGTTCAGCGTATCGTAAACAATTTTTTTTTATTAGTCACATCAGTTCGCTATACATACTGGTAAATAAGAAAAGTGATTAAGCGAGTTTCATTTCTAGTCTTTAACCAAAATGTATTATTAGTCAAAACCACAAATTAATATTGTGCTTACTGTTACAAGAATGAAGCAATCATTTTTATTCCAAACGATATAATGTACGAGTTATGTGCCGGAAACGAAATAAAAGTTTGAGTCTCGACCTCGAAAGCAAAACCTAAAAATATTTCTTAAATTTCGAAAAAGTATTATACCTACTACAGAACTAGCATAAAATTTTAAATATAATTTTCTTGGTATATTTATTGAAACGTCCGCAGTAGGGAACATGGTATCCGTCAGTTGTCGACCGACCGATTTCATGAAATTTCAAACTAAATTAGTAATTACATTAGCTTTTTTAATTCTTTATATCACTGCCATAGATTTGAACGTCCACGGCTTATAACAATGATTTCCACATTGAGCGGTCTTAGCAGGCCAGCATAAAAAAGAATATTCTCTTACAACTTAACAAAAAGCACTCTCAAGATACAGCCTATTAAATAATACACTATTATACATATACTAGCAACCCGCCCCGGCTTCGCACGGGTAGCAGAGACATCTTCAACAATCATCATCATATTTCAATCAATTTAGACAAAATCTTATCAAATTATACACCGAAACCTTCCCCATGAATCACTCTGTCTATTAGTGAAAACCGCATGAAAATCCATTCAGTAGTTTTTCAGTTTATCGCGGACAGGCAGACACGTTTGTTTTATAATAACTATGTACTATGTAGTGATATGTAGTGATTAGTTATTTAAGTCATTACAATTGGTTCACAAGCAACGATCGTGTTACGAAAATTTTTGATCTGAACTCCTAAAAGAATGAACAGATTTTAATAAAATTTTGTACACTGAGTGCGGTTTGGTCCAACTTGAGAGAAAAGATAAATCGAAATATTGTTTTATTGCAAATTACTTAGCCACAGGACGGACGGACTGATTCATGAGGAAGATTTAGGTGTATTTAATTCATTAAAGTATATGACAATAATTGTTGAAGATGTCGGAAAAAATCAATATATGCTTTGCTGCCGGTGCGAAGCCGGGCGGGTTGCTGGTTCATAATGTACAGACCTATGACGTATGTAGAAAAAAGTAATAAATGTCTACATCCAAAACCAAATAGTTAACGTGCAAGCATGTTATAGTATGTACGTAGCTATAAACAAGGAAATAGCATTGGTCGAGCTAATAGAGCGCCAGAAATATCCGTGATGTAGGTACCCGAACTCAACTCTACAAATACAAACAGAAAACTCACAAGGGTTTTACTTAGCTACAAAAGTAATTAGGACAGTAGTAACTATTTAAGTAATACAGTCATGGTACTACATACTAGCCAGATCCTTTTATTTTTATTTCGAATTTCGAAAGTGCAATTGCTAACAAATTATGTTGTACTTGTTCTCATTTACATTCAATCTCATTCGAAATTTCCAGATGTTTTGAATTCTTGCCTTTTCAATTATTGTTCATTTATGGAATTCTTTGTTCATTTTTCTTCTGTATAATATAAACCGGACTCCCAATGGAGTTTCGTATGCATATGTGGACCGCATTATGACTTCTGATATAAGATGAGATTGAGATTGTTGCCATTCATTACTGTGGTACAATTCTCTCCTCCCTCACCCGTGTATATATTGTTCAGCTTCCTCCAGATTCGATTATAATCATGGTAATTAATAAAAGTTGGTGATTATGGTTTAGGTACGTATGGAGTACTGCTATAAGAAAAAGTTTATTTTGATCGAATAGGATAGGAATAGGATGCTGTGGGAGAAAGGGAATCTTCCTGTACTTCTATCGCCCAACTTAGATACCTTGTTAGACGATACCACATTTCGCCTTGCCACTGCCTTCCCACTAGGAGCACCATGTGTTTCTCCATATCTTTGTCACTGTGGAGAAAGAAGCTGTTGGCAGTCTTGGACATCATGGCCTTTCTTGCTGGCCGTATACCTCGACATGCCAATATCAACGACATAGTCCGTTGTACTGTGGCTAACGCGGACGTTCGAGCCGTACGTGAAACCAATGGTCTGGTACGAGACGATGAGAGATCGAACGTCTTAATATGATATGTTTGTTTAAATGTAAAATAAAAGCACATTCACAAGAACATTTTATAAATAAAATAAGGTCGAAAATTCGGAAAAGTTAGAATTGAAAAAAATATATGTATAATTTAAAATGCGGCTATTGCACACTGCAAAATCTATGCCTTAAGTTTTATCGGAATATTAATTTTAAGATTATGCTTAAGCAATAAGGTTTTAAGCAAGTTTCATGCAACGTACACAACGTTGCATGAAACTTGCTTAAAACCTTCGTGGAGTGGATTCGAATCCCACATGGCACTTGTTATAATAATGTTTATTTGCGTATACACAGACAGATACATACAGCAATCACGATAAAACCAACAGTTATGTATCAGTCAAACCCTTGTTTTACTCATACATAGCAAATATATCATGGCATACCACTCAATGTGACAATTACGAAACTTTTCGACCACCTTAAAAGTCTCCCCCTACAGTCATGCTCATGACTCACCAATTCAACCCCATTCTCAGAATCGATGCACTATGGCAAAACCGGGCATTTGATAGCATTTGTCATCGACGTCTTTTTATGCTAGGTACTACTAATTTCAAATAACCAAAATACTAATAAGGTCTTTATATAATCTGTCTAATTGTAAACGCATAACTTGAGGACGGCTGAGAGATTGTGGATATTTTTTTCTTTTAAGTGTTAGTAACAGTACTCTGTGGTAACAGTACAAATAAGGTTTTAGGCAAGAAAAGAAAAATTACCCGAAAAATTGGGAAATGCGGGGAAAACAAATTTTGAAGTTTTTTTTTTCTATTAAATTGAAACTCATTTATTGAAATTTTAATAGGACAACATCCGCGTCTGTCAGATCAGCTAGTACAAACATACATATCGCCAGGGACCTTAATCTAATACCTTTAAACGAGCAATTCTTGTATATATGTATATTTATATATATTATTATATAATCTTTGAATCTCGGAAACGGCTCCAACGATTTTCATGAAATTTAGTATGCAGGGGTTTCGGGGGCGATAAATCGATCTAGCTAGGATTCATTTTTTGAAAAAGAAAGCTCGGTCATCCAGGTACTGTCTGTTAAAGACAGTTTATATTAAATCACGGGTTTTTATCAATAATATTTAAAGAACCAACAACATATTGGTTAAATACTTCGGTTGAGACTTGTAAAATATTACCTATAATATTACTACTAGATATTCTAGTTATTTGTATAAAGAATGACGTTATGGCAAATTACAAACTTAAAATAATATTGCGTAGTTTAGAGATATGTTTTGTACTTGCCTTTAAAACTTGAAAAGGACAAAATAAGTTATGCTTTTTGCATTCCTTGATGAACTTACGCTGTATGAATAAATAATGTTCACCCATCTTAATATTTCAATTCTTGTGTTTGTCAAATATTTCAATTACAACCTATGATTACAACAATAGGTAGAAGTGCTGTTAGTTAAGTCGATATTAATAACTCGTTCTTGACCAGCTTTTCAAACTAATTTTCAGCCGTCTGTTTACAACTCAATCACGATGCATTACTTCGATAGAAATTGGGTTGTTGCTACGTAATAAAAAAATCTATAAAACCGTAAGTCTCGTCAAGTAAGTGGTTTGGAGTCCATATATTCTAATATAATCTTAAATTATGACGTTGCTTTATTGGTCTGTTGTGCAAGATAGTGTCCCATTACAAGTTTAAATTATCAAAACAACACATGACACCGAATATGTTCTTCGCCTTTCTAGTCTGAACCCCAAGTCGTGTCGTTTTAACATGAGTTTTTTGACCTTTTTATCTGACGTCTGTAGTCAAATAGGATAACGATATTGTGATAAGACCAGTTGTTCATGGATGTCTGAGGGTATCGATTTTTCACAATGGTCCATGGTGACCGGAACCGACGGATTTAACTAGATAGATAAGTACTACTTGGTGAAATTTAAATCAAAAGGTTGCTAGTTATAAATGAAAAATCCACAGTACGAACATTTTACAACACGAATTTGGCTATCATATTCCACTAGCGAGGTCTCAAAATACATTACAACTCTTTGATTATGAAACCTTTTCACGTCTCAATACTAAAGGCATTTGATTAATTAACAAACAAGCACAAAGCCCACCTGTTTAACAAAAGGGTTAATCAAACCCTTGGCAACACCAGCAGCGTGGCTCGTGCGTCGCCAACCCTATTTACGAATTCTATCGACCGTTCGCAACAATAGAAACAAAACACTATGATTCCCAGTTCTAGAATTAATCAATCCTTAGATAAATTGGTGTTGTTTTTCAGATTTTCAGCCATTTGCTACATTTTAGATCAGGCAAAAATTATATAATTAACTTTTGCCTGTTCGAACGAATCAACTTGTGAATAAGTAAACTCACGACTGGGTAAGCAGTTGCTCATAGTTGGTGAACAATTTACCGTTTCAATGTTCCACAAACAATTAACATATGATTCATTTGTTACTTTGTATTTACCTAATAATATTAACGTTTGTTTCACGGATGGGGAACTCAAAAGAAATAACCACGATTCCCCCTTTTATATGTCCCTCGATATAAACGCACTTAGCCTATAATTCAGAATAATTACTGCGACATGGGAGAGGAATTAGTCGATAGTGGCGACATTGTCGGCTGTCACACGCCGCGCCTACCCGCATACGTTTTATTGGATAAATTGGGTCGGGCTTTATACTTTCATTACGAAAAAAGTTTTGTCCTACATTGTAACCCGTAGGCGAAGGTCCTGGGATCCGGCTTGCCCAAGACTGGAATGTTAATCTGCGATAATCCCTAGCTGCGACTCACGTATCGAATTTTACGCGCACTACCTGAACGCTTATTCAATAGACATTGTATGGCTTCCTCAAACAACAATAGTTCGTAACAAACACGTCATGCGCAGGTAAAAGACTAGTTTTTAATGTTCCATGCACCGCTTGATAAGAAAGATTATTTTGTTTTCCAGCGAAGTATAGCACGTAAAATGTGGCTATCTGTTGTATAAAACCATTTCATTTACAGTGTAATATACTTTATAGGCCTGCGTAGGTTTTATTGCTGGTCTGTTTAGAGTACCTACATCCAGACGTAAAGGATGTTTTTAAGTGCCAACACCTGAATAAATTATATTGTCACCACATTGTTTCTAGTTGGTGTTGCCTTTCGCGTGCTTCAATCCTTAAGTCAAGGCCCTCGGGGTCAATAAAAAGAACTCGTTCAAGTAAAAGCCTAAATTACTAGTCGTCAACCCTGCCCTCCTTAAATCATTTTAATTACGTAGCCATTTACACAAATTCCAAGAAAACGTTTGAAATTAAAGAGGTAGGTAAGTATAACTATGTGTTGTTTTAGTTTGAGTCACGTAAAACCGCTACCAATAACACTGATGACAAATACATTTCTAAATACTCTATCTTTTACTTTATCAAAAAGTATTATCATATTGACAACTTTAATGCAAATAATGCTGCAATGAGATCACATACAAGTTCAGCATTAGTCAAAGGATTTCAAACATACACACGAAGACAACACAACCCCAGTGAAGAGCTAATTCGATTAATGCATTGCGTTGTATACAATTTCTAATCACGCACTTCGAATAACTTTACGGTTTATTAACCATCACTAGACGAGAATAATTTTGAATATGTAATTCCATATTTGCTTTATGATTCCACCCCTCACGTGTGCACAATTATTTAGAACGGACATTTAAAATGAATGAACGAACACCCTCACTTCGGGGTAATTTAAAATTGCCTCGGGGTTGTACGACCCGACCCGGCGGCGGCGACGATCGGCGCGCCACCGCGACGCGACACCCCTTATACATGCCATGCCATGCTAGGTATAAGTATAATATATAGAAGATAACAAACCGCTTGCTACTTCACCAGTCACTACCTCAGGAAACTTTAGTCTTTAAGAAATTAGTTTCAAAGTAACGTTTAGACGTCTAGCCTTTTTACGACTTCAGCGAATTTGTATTCTTAATTCAGACAAGTGATTGCACTTTCGATTTAATACATCTACCGAGAAAATTGTTCAGCACATTGGTTTTTACTCCTACAATGGATGTAAATGCCTTAATTTCGTGGCATGTTCGCTTCAGTCGAGGAACTTGCTCAAGTCGGATGTCGGGCGTCACGTTCCAGTGCACTTCGGCGAAATCCATCCGTGCCGCCCGCACTTGACTTTACACAAACCGAGAATGGTTTTCTGAACTTTGCACTTTCATTTTCATTGCGCGACAACGACAGTGAGAACTGCCGAACCGGATCGGTCACTTGCACTGTTCATCCGTTTTGTCATTATTGCAGGGGTTCGTTCGATACTCTTTTAGTGTAATTTTGCTAGTGTGTGATTTTTGTGTTACAAGAAAAAAGAAACAAAGCATGTCGATAAACCTGAATCACAACAAAAAAAATATAATAGAGTCAGGGCGTTGACAAAGTAAGACTACGAATATACATATAATCGGCTATACATCTACTAATATCCAATGACAGTATTAACGTACGTTTCTGCATTTCTAGGCTCAATTAAAAGGAATTAACAAAGGTCGTCTACCACCCAGTAATAGAATGTCCTTCTAAATTAAGAATAATGCTCGTATCTTTGAGAGGCGTGAGACTGTAAACTTGTGAGCCCGCAAACATCATTGTAATTCAGCGGGTGTATTAACTTAAAACTCTTCTTCCGTTCGCCGCCTCATGTTTCATGTTGAACGTGTGCGATAGTGTAAGTGGATAGAGTCGACCTATCACCGAACTTCATAAACTTCAGTTACTGGTTAACAATTCGAACGTAACAGTTATGAATTTGTGACGCACGTGGCTGTTTCATTGATTTATCAGTTAAGATTAACATAACATCAGCATCTTAGATTTAAATAGAGCGTGGGTTAGATACCAAAGCATCGAATAAATGATGGATTGTAGTATCAATATGTAATTCTTCTGTCGACAGTACAATTTAAAAGTAGTTGCATGATACACCTGAATCCACTTTGACAGCGATGACGAAAATCAGATTTTATTATTTATAATATTTAACATTGACCGTAAAATACATTTATTCATGGTCTAATGACCCCGGGGTGATAATTTCTTCAAATCAGTACTTTCGTTTAGTGCGATAACCAAGAGTGTCCCTTCAAATATTTAACCAGGGTCTACCTACTAGTGATGTAACGAATGCTGGATTTTCACATTCGCGAATGCGAATGCGAATATTTATCTCCAGTATTCGCGAATGCGAATGTTGACTTTTTAAATAAAGCACGAGCAAAATGTATGAAAATCTTGATATTTTGCATCGGTTTTTATTGATCCGAGGTGCAAAATAAAAATTTTGCAACAAAAGGATGATGAAAAATATTTTAGATTTAATTAGGAATGACGACTTAAGCTTGCTTCTTGTTCAAATCCAAAGCGGTCTAAAATGGCTAATCAGGGTAAGGAAAACTTTGGCTCCAGTGCCAGTTTTTGAGACAAATCTGTATCATTAAGAGCACTGCCTAATACAGTATGAATTTGCTTACAAGTTTTTTTTTCTCGGTTTCAATCAGGTGTCGTACGGTATCAATATTGTATTCTGTAACCACCGGTCGCCCTCCGTCCTTTACGTTCATCGTCATGGAGATGTCGAAGTTCTCTGAAGCATGAATACAGAGCTGCACCATGGTGCTTCATCACCAAATGCCAATTTAAATCTCTGGCAACTCTCTTGTTGACTTAAGCCACAGTGAAAATCATAAAAGTCGTTGAGCGAATTTTTTACGAGTTAAATTCGTTATAATAGCGACACACAATTTTCTAAAGGACACTACAATGAAAAAATAAATATCAGTCTCGCAAATTAAAAATTAACATGTTCCCAGAGAGTTTCATTTTCAAATTCCCTGATTGCTTTTTTTATAGTAAGTGGATAGTTCCAAAATGTTTCAGTTTGCCCCACGTCGGTATTATAATTTAGATGTTTTTTGCATTTATATTTTAATTTTCCGAGTTTAGTGTTTTAATTATACAAATAAGAACAAAAAGAAATATTTTGTTTAGTTTGTTTTGTTTGTCAGACAATTCCGGTATATTTTTTTATTCAAATATAAGTAAATAAAAAATATATAAACCTTTATCAGTTGTATTATCATCCATAATTTATTGGAGTTTTTTTAACTTGCCATATACATTCGCTAAACATTCGCAACATTATTGCGAATATTCGTTACATCACTACCTACCTAACATCCTACTTCCCACTATCCCACTAATATTATAAATGTAAAAGTTTGGATGCGGGTGGATGGATGGATGAATGGATGTTTGTTACTCTTTCACGCACAAACCACTGAACCGATTGTGATGAAACTTAGTATGTAGATAGCTGGAGACCTGGATTAACATATAGGCTACTTTTTATCAGGATATTCTAACGGGATCGGGACTTACGCGGGTGAAACCGCAAGGCGCAGCTAGTAGTTTATAAAGCTATATACCTTACCTACATAATATTATAACGAGTGCAATTCGTTCCACCACAGTATTTATCAAATACAATCGACTCGACTGTATCTAAACTAGTAATGAAAATGTAAATCATCCGAGTTGAGAAAACATCTCGAAAATTCGAGAAAAGTCTGGCACATAAGTGCAATCACTGTTATAAGCAACGCCGTAAGTCTAGATTACAAATCTAAAAGCATTGGAGTAGTGGAGTAGTGTTATTTAGATAATAAAATAAATAATTTTATAATTCAATAAAATATACTATTGCTTCACTTTTATTATTTTAGGGTAATACAGGTTTTCTCCATCTTTAAACACAAGGCTCATCATCACAAATTTGTCGTAGTGAATTATTAAATTTAACTCTTCGCTTCTGTTAACGCTTCTCTAATTAATCCAAGAATTATTGAACAATAGTTCCGGTGCTATTTGATTTAATTTATTTGTAAGACATGCTAAAAACTAACTAATATCCTCATCTGTTAGTCAAAAATCAGACTCATTGGAACACCACAAATATTAATAAACAAAAACAAGTCATTGTCGATAGGTCTACATGTTAATTAAGGTTTTATGTGTTGATCGTCTTCATACGCCTATGAAATATGAATAGTGACTCATACAACCTCCTAACAATGGCTACGACTTGTGAATATGAATAGCTCATACTAATAGTGTAACTTATCATTACACGCCCCTAGTACCAATGCACCAAATGGAATTTCCTTATTCGCGTACATAGATTCATTGGTATTCCGCACTTACACGATTCGACGTTAACTTGTCGAGTTAATAAACTCTTTAGTATTATGTTATGTACCTACTTATGTTAGCCCATCGGAAGTTAGCCGTCGGATCAATCTGTCCGAACCGCGACGTATGAATTTATATTTTCTGACGCATTCAGCGGTCAAATTACAGGATAATTAAAACAATTATTGTCGTTATTTATTACATATTTACGTCTTTACTTATACTAGGTCGTTTATGTATAGGGACAATGTGATAAATATGACATTAACTTGCTATTTACCATTTTTATAACTCGACTACAATCATTTTATTGCACTTTTTAAATGGAATTTAATCGAATATCAGCACGCAAATAAAGGAATTTGTGCTAGTATGCTAAATAACTGGCGTGACATGAAATGGCTGACCTAAAATTTAGTTAACCCTAGTTATGTTTGTTTTATATGTAGACAGACATTAGCACTAACTATACAAAAGACAAAAGTTAACCAGACTACGACTGTTGCCATCCAACAAATGACCATTTCATGATCAAAGAATAAATCCAAGTAGAAAGAAAACAATTAGAAGAAAGTAATACGTATACGTAACATTATTATCGAAACGGAACCTCCTTTAATGGAGTAGCAGTTACGGAGCGTTACTATCAAAGGCTCGGAAGGAATAATTGAGGGGCTTTAAAAAAGCGATGATATCCGGCTAGCGGGGCATAGCGCTGACCAGAATGAATACACCATGACACGCGTGACGAAGCTATCGACTTCCGATCAGTTGGTACGAGGAGAACCAGCCGGGTGTGACGCGACACCTATACTATCATTCTCCCACTATAATTTATTCCGTGCTATAGCTGCCATTAACAGATAGTGATAATACCAGACAGTGATGAATACACCCCTCTCCAAATGCATTCATATGACATTTCTAATTAATGTTCACTTTCCTCCTGTAATGGTCTCGTTCATTAATGAAATAATGAGCGAAAGTCTTTTTAGTTAACCGCGGGAATTACTGAACCGCATGAATTTGGAACACTTTCTTTACTGTAGTATTTAATGCGCTGTTTGTCCTGTATCCTAGAAAACCGTATATTTTATATAGGCATTTATAATTCATATTCGGTGAATTGTACTGTAGGTTCCAATATTTTTTTTTTGTTAATGCATAATATTATATTAAATAACATATTGACCGACTGGCCAGTTGGTCTATGCGTTAATGACTGCTCAGCCAGACGCACCTAGCCAGGACAAATAATCGACCTTTAGCTCAGCAGTCAGGATCACTAACCACTAGACAGATAGGCTTGACAGATGTATTGAGTCCATATTAATAATAAGACTACCAGCAGTGCCAGCTACAAAGCGAAGCGGGGATGTGGTGGGATTATAGCTGGCTCCAACGACAGTGGCAGTTTGAAATCGTGCCCTATAGACTGCCACACTCGGTAATGCACTCATTATTGGTGAGATTTAATCCTGCAACCACTTAATCGCAAGACCGACGCTTTAGCCATTACAATAGAATTTGGATGACATGAAAAAAAATTGCACAACAGCGTAAGTAATAATGATGGCCAGTCTCATCTCATTGTACTGTTTGACAATGAAATTCGTAATTATTCTTGCATAAAATTACTTACACAAATATAGTACGAATGACAATGTTATGACAAACGAGCCTGATCGTAATATACGAGTAGTAGCGACCTCATTAGTCATTTGTATGCTAATGGTGGTCCATGTTCGTCATGTTTTGAACCGCACGTCATTCATCCGCTTTAATTGTCCACCCAGGAAGTGAGCTTGCATTCCGCAGATGACTGAACGTATAGCTTGGGGTGACTAAATAATTTCAATTGAGTCGTCATTAAGCTCGGTCAGTACATTTCATACATTGTTGGGAACTTAATTTTATCATCTCTTCAGTATTTTAACGACAAAGATTTTTTAAAGGCCTTAAGGAATGTGAAAGAACTTTAACGTTACTGCTCTAGTTTTCTTTACCTCTTAGATACCAGATCGCTGTCTTTGATGGTGATATCTTTAACTTGCTATCATAACTTGAAAAAAAATATTGTAATTCTTTTCCACTATATTAAAGGATGTCTATAATCGACCTGATTAAGTATGCAGGAATCACGGTTTAAATGTTAAACATCTAGTGTTACAAAAATATATGATTCCGTCTAATGACCTTTGCTTACTAGACAGGTAGTCGACACAAAATAACAGATCATCTCGACAAGATCACGTGTGTACCCACCTACCATACGTTTCAGTTTACTATTAAAAGAATCCAAAGTCAATGTTAAATTACAATATTATTTATAACAACTTATCTTTAACCTAAAATCTAAGTTAGGAAAGAAATGCCTTACATTATTTATTGATTAATAACAGTACTTTTTTAACCTCGTTGTTTTTTCTAAATTAAAACAGCAGCGCATAATTATAATATACTAACAGCGCCTCGACATCGCGGTTTCACCCGCGTAAGTCCCGATCCCGTGGGAATATCGGGCTAAAAAGTTATAGAATAAAAGTTAGCCTATACGTTAATCCAGGTCTCCAGCTATTTACATACCAAGTTTCATCGCAATCGGTTCAGTAGTTTTGGCGTGACAGACTAACAAACATCCATACATCCTCAAAAACTTTCACGTTTATAATATTAGTAGGATGTAGGTACAATGAAATTTTCAAGCTAATAAAGCATAATATCCAATCTCTGACGATTAGATTGCCTGGAAAAAATCAGTGTTGAATTTATAGGTCTAAGGTATAAAATCACAGGCGATAGGTAGTATACAAATACTTACGTAGTAACTACTTAGTAATCTGTGCAAATACCAAGAACTTGTATGTTCATTAAAAAAAAAATAGCATTTATATTTATTAGGTACTTTAATTTTTAGGGACATTATAAGGACGATTTGTTTTCAGTGTTAGACAAAAGTTTTGATTGTTGCGTTTGGACCCTAAACATTGTAATAGCGTATGGGTAACACATTTACATACGAGATATAAATCGGCACCTAATCGTGGTGCGTAGGTTACTAGGCACCAGAGGTACCTACTCAATATTTACCAGATAATTCGAACGAATTGTCCGTAAAAAGTTATCATACCTTTTACATACAAATAAATAAAATTTAAATGTCTGGTTGTAAGGTCAAAATAAAGTTTTTTTTAAGTTCATACAGTTATCTGCAACGATACCTACCTATGCCTAAAAATCTGTTTTAAAATTTTAGTAATCTCCGGAACGGGTGGACCGATTTCTACGGGACTTTCACGAGCAGATAGCTGGTGTTATAAGGAGTAACTGAGGCTACTTTTATTTTGGAAAAATAATTAGAAATAATTAAAAATATATAAATATGTACACGCGAGCGAAGCCGCGCGGGAACTGCTAGTATGTACTAAAGCGATTAAATCCGGATTCATATCTAATGCAGCCATTGCAGGTCGCGAAAGTTTTAAAAACAATCATAAAACTTACTTTTAATTTTCGCCACGGTTATGACCAGCGGCGCAGTAAGTACCTAACACGTGTATGAAGAGATAATTTTATCCGTATACCTACATCAAAGGTATACGATACCGACGCGTATTAACGTGCTCTATAAAACAGACAAGTATTCGATTCAGAACCAAGCAATTATCAGTTTCAAAATGAGTGTTACACAACAACCGATAATAGCTCCAAATTTTATACTCACGTAACTTGCATATAGAGTTCAAAAACCCGTAGATGCTTTTCATTAGTACTTAGGTTGATCATAAGATTTCGTGAGCAAAGCCAAGCCTTTACTTAGTTGAAAACATTGTCATTTACACGGGCTTATTTTATAGGATTTTTTGATGAGATCGCCTTTTCCGATCCGAGTCTTTAATAACAAAAACACTAATCATATCTATATCTAAGTCTACAACTCATATGTATATGTACTATTCTAATATTTGACAACATTAAACATTGTGCTTGTATGCTATTGTAACAATAAATTCTTTGGAAACTTTTGAGTAAGAAAACAATGTGATTTGTTATCTGTTTCCGAAGCAATAAAGAAAATAAATACCTACACGATAACATTATGGTCAAACAAACAATTTTTTTATGACTGGTGAGTCAAATCGATCCTGGATGGCATTTTTGTGTTGTCGTTTCAGTACAGTCTACACAAAAAAAAAATATTTATTCTAATATTACGAGGGGAAACAGCTGGGTATAATTCTAACGACGAATTTATAGATTTTGAGATGGTGACGAAAGTTAATTCCTGACGTAAGACCACCGAACGAGGAAAGCTATTAGTAGAACAATACTGATAACACTGGTACATTCTTTACAGACTTCCGTAGTCTCAAAGCAGGCTTCTGAGAGACCCGCTTTTAGACGCCGCGCCGATTCCTTCCTTCAATATCTTCCTGTGCCTCAGTGCGAGCGAAAGCATTTATTTACAGGTTTGCACACCTTCATTTTATTTATTTACATGTCCACACATTGTTCTGCGCAAAATAAAGTTATTAAAGTAGACCGAGGATTTTGACAAAATAAAATACTATAATTTCCTTGTGTTTTAATAAAATAATACCAAACAAGTCAACAACATGACTGAGAAAGTAACTAAAGTAGTAGCACATTATACTGTAACCGTAAAACTTTAACAGAGCTATAATAAACGAAATCAATGTAACAGACCCTCTCACAGACGGAACACATGCGGGCGACAAAAAGTCATCTACATACACATACCAGCGTACGAGACGTAGGGTAATAAACGGAATATCACATAGTGGCCGACCCAAATGTTAGCAAGCAAAAAAAGGTGTCGGATTGTAGGAACGTTGAAGCATATTAGGGCGTGTTGGTTCAGGAGGAGGGTGCTCATACTTCTACTTAACTAAATATAGATCTTCGATTCAGTTAGAGGAATTTGTACTCTAAACACGTTTGCGATCTACCTACAGCCTAGTACTGAGCTTTGAGCGATTTACTGTAGTTATACCCACACTCACTGTAATTTAATTTTTCTATTTGTCTATCTTTGACCAATGAATACTTATTAATATATGTACAATTGTACACAATGTACCCACTACTCACACGTTTGAAATCCTACTGTGCAAACGTAGTTAAGAGGAATAGATGTGTATGTTTTATCACACAAAGCTCAAAGACTTTGCAAATTTTGCAAATCGGAAGCAACAAGAGGGTTTTTATATCTATTTGTCTGTGGCACCGTACTTGGAAAACTGATTCAGTAAGCTGATTTAACTTGGAGTTCTCAGCTATGGTTGCTGAAAATCTATTCAAGCGTTTTAATTACACGTATTGGGACTTTTTGATGTATCCTCAGATAAGCTTGTCAGTTGTTTCATTGTGAAAGATGAACCACGGGAAAAATAGTAAGTTAAATACTTGATGTTAACAACAGAGACCTGCACAACAAGTCAAAATAAAATGCTACTACCGCTAGGCGCAGCTGGAAAAAATACCAACACATGCTTTTATTCATTTATCGAAGAGCATGGTTAATGGGAGCTATAAAAAACAAGCATTGGCGTCGAAAGACGTAAGGCCTGCGGAGATTGGTCGGGCGGCATGGCGCGTGTAGGGGACGCGCTGTATTGATCCGGCGGCGCTCGCCCCGTGCCCCCGGCCCCGGCCTTCGCCAGACATTACACGGGCACTCGCAACCCTCACCCCCGCCTCTTCTAGCGCCTACCCCTGAGCGAGACGCACTCCACCTCGCTGACACCCGGGTAAAACGCAACCACACCCCTTTTTCATACATCGACTCATGGGATTTTCCAATTCAATTTGCTAAGCTATTCGAGATCGTAAGCAATGGCTGTTAACATCGTTATAGAAAAAGCAAGTACCTACTAAACATCCTCTTATCCGTCGATATTCTGAAAAAAGCCATCTAGGCAAATATTTTCTGGCAACATTGATTGCAAATTAAGATTCAATAAGGCATTCATAAAGATTGCTGCTTCGAGTAATACGTGCCGAAGTATTAAAGGTTTATGTCGTCGTGAGCCTTTTATTTGTCAAAAGATGAAAGTATGCGACGTGTTTACTACCATATACAGTAGCGACTTGATTCGATTATGGGCACAATAAGCAAAGGAGCATTTTCGTAAGTTCGTTGACTCCGCGAACAATGTGCCCGCGGGCGGCGACGGCGGTGGCGGCGGCTGGGACGAAGCGACCCCGCCTGCCGCATCTGCTGTCCGACGAAGGATTTTATAGAGACAACATTTGTTGCAGCTTCCGACAACTATAAGTTTTCGTTTAATTCAATGATCCATCTAAGTTTGTACTGGCATTTTTCAGAAGTGACATTTCTTGACAAAATTGACTTGAAGCTAAGGCAAGAGAAAAAAAGATGGCATATTGAAAAGTTAAATTGATAAAGATAAAAATCCTTCAGGGTTTTCAATAAGTGTAGGAATTTCCCAAATGAAGCGTTCCGTTACAACGTCAAAACATAAAAATATCACACGGCCGGCTGTATTGTTGTTAGCTCTATATTTATGTTGTTAGTGAGTCAGTTACGAACTTACGATAGCCTAACTTGAGCTGAATCATCCGTATAAGTTAACTACATACGATGCTAGTACACTGGAATAAGGTCGTGACGCATCGTTTCTACTCATGCAGACTAATTATTAGTAAAGTGAAATAACGGTATACAATTTGTATAAGAAGAAGTCTCGTAGCAAGAGCGTGCACGTGTAGAAACGCTGTCTCTCATCATCATCATGTTTGATTGATGTATGATCGCCTATCCCCCAGGCCCCAGTACATGCCAACGATAACATATTATTATTATAAATATATGAATACATATAATAATAGGCGTTGTTGTTATTATAACAATAATAATCTTTGTTTAACATATAATTACGGTATGTCTGTAAATTTAATTACAAAAAAAATTGCTTGCAAGTTGCAACACGAAAGGCTGATTGCTTTTATAAAGTGTCACTATTAATCTATTCATAACTAATAAAGGGACTGTACGGTGTATGTATTATAATAACCTAAAGCTGTGACACAATATACTCCCATCGTGATTTTATTTGTACACAATTAGCGTGAAAAAGATTATTATTCTCTAAATTGATATTTTTCATACAATATCTATGGCTGCAGTGTTATAACTACAAACATTGTTGAACAAGTAGCCAGGCGTCTGGTGGGTGTTTAGTGGCCACATGCAGTGACCTATCATTTACACACTAGTACCAAGGGTCCAGTACGGAGTTGCAAGCGAATCCACCCACTCCTTTGCAGTCAGGTTGCGAGTTATTTGAATCGAGTTAGCTCAAGAACATAACTTTCTAGTGACTCATAGGAAGAGAGCTATCTTACGCAGACGCTCTCAATAAGGAAGAGAGTAATAAACAAATTCATCTCTGCCATCTTATGTGGCTTCGGGGCCCATTAAAATGCACAATACTGCACTTTATACCATAGAGCTCGGGCTCTGTACTCGAGGGGCAGACGTTATTTTTAGGCTTTAAATTGATACACCAACAAAGGAAAGGATGTAAGCAATTAACACAGACTTTCGATACAAAAAGTACCACTATCGTGTTGTGATAAGTACACGCTCGCATTCTTGATATTTACGATATCCATGGCCTTAGTACACGTAAACTCGTGTTCAAAATGATGTAGGCCAGACACCACAAACACATATGGTCGAAATAAAAAATAAAAGTCCATCCGCCACATTTCCCTTCATCTCTACATACAATTAAGCACTCTCCGTATAAAAAAGAAAGCCACTTATACCCGGCGTGAGTATAGCCATTGTTCTCAGAAGACATCTCTTACCGACACTGACTTGACCTAATTGAAAATAATGACGCGTTATTCCTTGATCCAATCTCTTACAAAACATATTAGCCCAAAGCAGGCGGCAGACAGCTGCACGAAAGCAATCGTTATTAGAATCACATAATATCCTAATATACGATGGATTTCCTGGTGTAAATAGTTGTATCATTCAATTAATAGCATTATTTTAGAGATATTATGATATCAAGTAAACCGTGGTGAGTGACACAGGTTTATGTAAATAGGAAAATCGATTAAGTTATTGCTTTAGATAACTTGATACAAGATTAATAAAAATAACATTAGTAACTATGCACAAAAAATATTTATTTAATTATTTCATTTTATGTTTTTTGTTACTAAATTACGTCGCAGCCCCTAAATGAAATGTATCTATCTAATACCTTTAAACGAGAAATTCTTGTATATATATAATTATTAATTATAGGTATATGTATATATATAATTATTAATTATAGGTATATGTATATATATAATCTGAGTCTCGGAAACGGCTTCAACGATTTTCATGAAATTTAGTATGCAGGGGTTTCGGGGGCGATAAATCGATCTAGCTAGGTTTCATTTTTAGAAAACGTTAAAAAACCGAGCAAAGCTAGGTCATCCAGGTACTTAAGATCAAATTCAAGCACATAGATAATATATTTTATTAACACATATAACACCATTCACCAAGAGCCAAAAAAGTGCATTGTATGTATTTCCCTATAGCATGTAGGGTACAACAATGTTATGATTATGAGTGCAACTGTGGAATTATGTTGATACCTAGATTATAATCACAATTGAGGATACACTATTTTTTTTACTAACGTAATTAGTTCATAAAGCTAATCTTTATAACTAACGTGATTAATTTATGGATTCCATTACTATATTATACATACATAGCTATAGGTATAAACTAATGTAGCTTACAGTCTTTCATCATTTGTCGCTAAAACGATTTTGAATTGTACCTATTATGTACATGAATTTAAAAAAGCAGACGAGAATTAATTTGACAAACATAAAAATAAATCTAATGAATTGCGAATTGTTTTTTTCCCTAAACAAAGCATAATAATTATATGAAAATTAATGTTAGCTCATAATAAAATCGGAAAATAAATTACTACAGGAAACATTTAGCTTCATGTGAATGTATAGGTATATATAATTTGCAACATTATTATAGCAGAATATGGATATTTATGTACCTATGTAAATATTTATTATTCCTTATCTTTAGCTTGGGTATGACTTAACTTAAACTGAAGTAGCTTAAGCGTAGCGTGGCCCTAGATGTCAAGTACGTGACATTAACACCGACATCGTTTTAAATAATCTTGCCTAATATTATGTAGGTACCTAACAAGTATTTAATAGTGGTACCATGCACATTAATGATAGCATTGTAGAACGTTTAGTAAATAGTACCTATTTAGTGTGTACTTATCTAAAAATATTTAAATAAATATGAGATTTGAAATGTAATTTTTCATAATTTACAGACATGACATTCAAAATAAAAATCTATTTTTGACACTTACACAATATTTATTTGTAAGACAAAGTTTTAGTTTAAGGTTGAGTTTTTACAGGTTATATAGTAATAATGAAACGAATACGGTCTTAGAGAAGAAGAATATGTGAGGAGTAGTAAGGCGAAATATATGAGTTTCACGATACGACGCTGGCTTCGTATGAAGAAACGCGCTCTTTATGTATGGCTGCTTCAATTGCCCTTGTAGGCGTAACTCACACGTTTTTGCAGTTCAAAACTAGAGAGCAAACTTGTACTCGTACCGGTCGGAACCCAACCAGTCAGTTAATATTTTTGCGGCAGATGGCGTCGGGTATGTCGCGGTCATTTACATATAGTAAGGCGACGATAAGCGCGCTATATTTAGCAGAGCAAGGATTCGCCTTGTCCCTTGCTCCTCGCTATTGATCACACCTCACACTATTCCTCATTTGACGTTTTTTCTCCGTAAATGCATATTTTTGTTTTTCGGTAACATTCGTATAATCTATAGTATATGTCTATAGAGAGCAGTACCTTATTCATGTCGTATATAATAACTGCTAGCTAGATATAACTAGTGTTATGATTTTTAGAAAAATGATGAACTAAGAAACATTTTGTAATGATCCCAAGTATTGGGATGAGGCAGAAGAATGATACAGACTAAGATAACTTCTGACCTGACGCTACTGTTACTGGTACAGAAACTGTTTTCTCAGTTATGTGACCATTTTGTTAAGGCGCTGACTGGCGCCGACTTCATTCAGTTAACATTAATGAGAGTGGCAAATAACTCATGTGTTGTCGGTGTAAATAGCTACTGGGAGTAGGTAGTTGACGTGACTCGTCGCTTGCATTATCTGAAGCACTGAAGCGATAAAAACGAACAAAGAACAATGTCAGTAGGCGCTCAACTCCCTTTCGCACGAAGTGGACTCGCTCGGGCTTCATATGACAAAATAACATTAATTTGTTACAACCAACCACGCAGCGTATACGCAGCGATGCGGTCTGGTGGACGCATGCATGCAGTTATGCCAGTCGGAATCGAAAACAAATTTCCATAGACTGTTGAATAAATAATCGATTGGCGAAATCGAATGAAAGAACTCGCCTATGTAAACATAATGACCATTAACTAAAAGAGTAGCTAAAACAGACAAGCATAGCAGATTGTCGCCGGCTTAAAGACGGCGGCGTTCGACGAAGTGTAAATCCGCTTTAGGGCGCGTCACACGATCGGTAGTGGGTGCCGGTGTGCGTGCAGAAATTTCATTTCAATCCGTCGCCATCGGGTGCATGAATCCCGGTGGAGGCAAATGTTAATGAGGCAGTCGAGAGTGTCGAGACGCGACCAGAGAACGGAACTTGTCTATACAGACACTGGGACACTTCCCTTATGGCCAGAAATGCAGGTGTACCGAAATAAATATTGACATGTACGATACTATAACAAAATATGGTATAAACAAGGACTAGGAAATAAATTGCTGAATAATATGGTTCTACGTAATTAAACTTCACAAGTTACTAAGCTTATGAAAAAAAAAATTTTCATTACCTACCTACTTAGTGTTGAACTGTAATATGTTAAAATGCATAGTTTTACTTAAAATTTTAGAATATTTAATATTATATTCACAAATATTATTATAATAATATGATTAGGACATACCATGCTTTGACACGAATGAGGACCTCGCCTTCCCCGACGCTCGGTTCTGGTTTTTTAAGAATCTTAACAGTCTTCAGTCCGCCGAAGCCGGTAAGTACGACAGCGCGCATTTCCTTCGGTGGAGGAGTCTCTACCTTTTCCTTCTCTTCTGTAGCCTTCTCGGGGGTCTCCTCGGGTGGAGTTTCAGTTGTGCCATTTTCGGTAGGCGTTTTTTCTGGCGCTGCAGCTGCAGGGGTTTCCGTACTTTCCGTCATTATTAGGAGTTTATTTTACTACGGGCTAAGTGGTACGATCAGAGCGTTGCGATTAGCGGACGCGAAAGGAATGAGCCCAGGCGAGTGCAACGGAAGCCGGCTAGTGAGACGACGCGTCGCGAAACGAATGAGTCGGAGAAGGGAGAAACGCGCGCAGCGCGATGTCGAGGGTGCCGGGGGCGGCGCGGGGCGCGGAGTACGGGCGGCGAGAGGGGCGAACGCGCGCGCGCGCGCCACCGTTCGGCGAACAGGTGGCCACCGAGCCAGCCGGTTTATGCCCCGCGCGCCGAGTACCCCGCCCGATATTACACTACACAGGACCTGGATTAACTTTATTGCACGGAGGTCGATATAAAAAGCTGTATTACTTATGTACTGGCCCAGCACGTAGACGCCGTGTAGCCTCGAATCGACGCGACGCCTATTTACCGAAATTGTACTCACCCTGAACGTGACTTGGCAACGGGATCGATAGCATATAATTTATGGCAGCCCAAGGTGCACATACATAGGTCGGAATTATTGAGCGACCATAAGTAATGAATGTATAACTATATTTCAGCAACACTATAAATTACTCCCCACCCTACCTACTTAACTATACGTAACCGATACAGGACCTAACAAACGAAAAGTTTGCGCTTAACAAAGTCCAGAAAGCGCCCATATGTAAAGCTATAGACGAGAATATGAAACCCAACCTGTTGAATTAAGTAAAATACCAACTTTGGTACAATAAAATTAATATTTCCATTGTTTATTCAATCCGATATATAAATATGTAGGATAATAATTGCACGATATGCTTATGAACTGCTGTATGCTTTTGATTTATTGAAATTGCTATTAGCGCACTATTTACGTGATAAATAAGAGGTTGTTTATTTTATCAGCTCGACCTTCGATGATGAAAATATACACATTCGATATTACAATATAATGTTGCATATCAGTTGCAAAAACAAGTACTTATATTCATATTTTAAACTGTAAATCAGCGAAAGCTATCAACGATACCGGTAACTAAGCACTGAATTTTAAATAGGCAATCACTAACACTTCTTAGAGCTCTAGTCGTACCCCACTCATCTGAATTATACACGCACACAACACCAATTTAATAATAATATATTTAAAGACAAAAGATAAAGAAAGATACGTAAAAATAGACTTCTAATTCTACGTATGTCATGCCTCAGTAAACCATTGTCGTTTTGTGTATATACCTTCAGAGTGTGATTCCCGTATGAATTAACTAAGCTCCAAATTTTAAGCAAGTTAATCCTCAGCTGCAAACCCTTTCCATCTGGCAATAGGCACGCTACTTGTAACGTGGACAAACAAAAGCTGGTGAAACGTGGCTGGGTATCATACACATCTCAGTCAACACCTCATCCTCATTTGTATAAAAATGAATACGTAATGAGCAAATTTCACGCACAGAGGAACATGCTATTTGGAATACTTAAAGTTTATATGGAGAAGAAGTGTAGGAAGTTCATATTTTTAAACAATTTGTATTATAAAATTTAAAAATATGTGAAAACAGCTACAACTACCTACACGTCTCCGGTTATGTGGCCCTGTCATGGTACGGAAGGTCTATGCAATGAGTTTATACTGGAAATGAATAGATTGATTTAAGTTTATAGATACGTCAAAGAAATAAAAGAAAACCAGGCGATCTCTAGTGAAGTAGTAGCATAGCCTATGAAAAGATCGCAACACCTGCGTTGTCCCTCGCATGACCGATGACATGTAAATATGAGCATATAAGCCCTAAAAGATCCCTCTCACCTACCTTATGGATCCTCTAAAGTTGCGGGAAGGACTGCTCATGTATTTTCCATCAATTCCCTACGGGTTCTCCCAACTGGCCCATTCTTTTACGAGGATATCAATTTTCGATGCCTGTGCTAGCTTCTTACTGGACCCTTAGTCGTGGCTGTTTACGCTTGGACAGCTACGCCTTCTGAGGGAATGCACTGACACGAAAGACACTCAGTCGCACAGACTAAGTGTCTTTCGCACGGCTTCGAATTTATAAGTCACAAAACTTACGAGGTAACTTTGCTTTATTTTAGTAGATCATGACTCCAGTGTAGCATTCATTCCTGAGACCCTGACATCGGATACGTTATTGTTTCTTAATTAACATTCCTCGTCCGCGACAGTGACAGAAGTAGCCTCTTAACCTTTTACTTACCGCAACGTAAAAGTGCCCGGTATGTCCCTTGGGAATTAGGTACTGACCCTAGGTGTTAGCTAGATTAGAGGGCAAACCTGGCACTTAAGCATCATTCGCGCCCTGAATTGTCGAAACGACCAAAGAGAGCAGGAGTTCTCATTAATTTGACAAGGAAATAACTTGACAGAGAAAAACTAATTCATCTGTGAACTGCATTATAAAATCTTGTTTTGCATTAAATTTTAAATGCAAATGGAATAAACTTATATTTACTACCTGTTTTACACAATAGCTTCATCTAAGTAGTAAGTAAGTGTAAAAGAGAAGCAGCGTGTGAAAATATACCCTAATAAATGCCTTACTAACTATAAAGTTAAGTAGAATAGAAGTGTAAGATTTCCACTCCAAGCTTGAATGAGCTATGTCACTATATATGTCATTAGTGATATTAACAACAGTGTTTTGGTATTAGGCCTAAAGAAAATCTGATTGAAACGGAATTAAGAATTCATTTTATTTAGAAAAGAACTTTGTGAACAACACGTTCTAAGGCTGAGGAATGTATAGCTAGTATTTCTGGACCTTCAACCCTTTAACAAAAGAGCGTACTCCCACCTCAAAGGCACGCTCTCTGTGACTCTTCAGTTGCAGGTGACCATGGGCAGTAGTCATTGTACCCTCACGTGACCCATCTGCGCGTTTGCCCCTTATACCATAAAATAATATATTTATATATATGGCGGCAATCAGAAAATGAACATGGCTAGAATTTTTATATAATATCATTAAGTATGTGTAGTATCTTTCCAAGCAGCTGGGAAATTCCTAGCAAGATATTAGGATGATTTAGGGACAAGGGGGTTGCATGTCTGTCATCAAGAACAAGTACTTATAATAATTTTCCTACTGATACCTTGTTTGAAATAATACCTACCTGTTAATTCTCCTCCGGACTCGTGGTCCCCCTTCTACCATGTATTACGAGTACTAAAGGGAATAGGCAAATTTTCTCTACTAATACTTTATTCGCTCAGTCTCATGAAAAATGTTTGCCTAGCCTAATAATTTTTGATTTTCTTTCTCCTTTTGGCTTTGTCATTCGCGTTAATGTAGATTGTATTATCTATCTATTGTGTCAATCATTTCAGGTATCCCTCGGGAAGAAAGTTACCTATACCATAAGTACGGTAACTGTCGCAACTAGGGTACAAAAAAAACTTAACACCAGAGACTTACAAAACTCACTGAACACCACTTTTCCTATATAATGTTTTATTATTCCTAATTCCTATTATATTCCTATCACAGAATACATAATAGTACTAGTACAGAAGGACCTCTTCGCAATACGATTTAAATAAATAGAGACTCTTGCTCCGACACAATAAGGTGCAATTCAGATCGCACACCGCTAATTCCAAATGGCTTATATTAACCTAAAACTTGCCTCTCTTTCTATCGCATAACTCTTATCTGTTCTGATGCCGTTAAGGTTGTCTTCTGTAACAAGAATTAATCTAAATATTTAATAACCAGTTATGTGCCTATTACTTTACTTCTGTGAACAAATTAAGTTTTAAATAAACCTAGACTAGGTATTTACCTACTTAATAGTACCTACGTAGATGTAACTTATATTAAAGAAAACTATTTTATTTCACAATGGTGCCGATTCTATTGTACACTCGACTAAACTAAAACCTGACTTAATTTCTTGATATGAAATCAACCTAGTGTTCTTCGTAATAAGGTCTATTTGTCTCTAGCATCTATTTCTCAGCGCCGCTAAATTTCAATAAAACCTGTCAACGTATACTCAACTTTATTTCCACGCAGCGAGAGTCTTCATTTATTCAAACGCTGTATAATTGCCGTATAAAAACTTGTTCAAAACGAACAAGGATGACGTGTTTTTAATCTACACCTACGAAGACGCTTACTAAAAACACAGAGCAAAAGAGATGGCATTCAACGGATAGCGGCTCTTGCTACATAGAATTAAAGTTTATTTAAGCGTATCAGACTTTAGTCTACAAATAAATTGCTTATTTCGATAGCGACATATATTACCTACTTGTTTCAATTTGAAATAAGACCTTGTTTCTAAGTATACAAGGTTTACTTCTTATATGAAGAAAATTTAGTGAATTTTAATTTAGCGAGTGAAGTAACTGAATTGGGGCCAATATCTGCATAGATACTTTAATCTCTAAGAATATAGGCATTTGCCATAACGTTAGTGTGTACCTTGGAATGAAACTATCTCTTTTAGGTGTTTAACTAGGTAGGTATATGCAAATCAAATCGCGGAACCGTACTCCTTATAACACCACCAGCTATTTGCCTGTGAAAGTCATATGGAAATCGGTCCACCCGTTGCGGAGATTAGCCGAACAAATAGACAGACAGACAGACAAAAATTGTAAAACATGTTGTTTTGGTATATGTACCGTATATACATCCAAATGCACTTAGTAAAAAGCGGTTATTTTAATATTACAAACAGACATTCCAATTTTATTTATTTCTATAGAGTATAGATAGAAGATGTGTATCAGTTGTTGTGGTCCTAATAAATAAATATACTTATCATAGCTAAACTTGACCTTGTAAACAGAACTTGTAAATATCTAACTATACTGATTATCATTAATAATATAATCTAACTACGTAAATACGGGAAACGTAATTCGTAAGCGACGAACGGACGAAGCGACGTAGCGCGTGAGTGAGTATCGAAGTAACATGCTATCCGGCCGGCGCGTGGCAGCCCACTGAATTTCGCTCGACTCGTCGCCGCTGCTACGTACCTGTAACTTCATACCTACTGACCGGAGTGGGCCTAGCCTGTTCCTATTTTTATTATTCAAATTCAATAAGTGAACGTCAAGCGTCGGAATTAGCTTGACAAACATTACCTATTTTGAATATTTGGTATATTTGTTTAATTTTGTTTTTTGTTATAGGGGGCAAACGAGCAGACGGCAAACGAGCAGACGGGTCACCTGATGGTGACTACCGTCGCCCATGCCTGCAACTCAAGAGTTACAAGTGCGTTGCCAGCCTTTGAGATGGGAGTACGCTCTTTTCTTGAAGGTTTAAAGGTCGTATCGGTCCGGAAATACCGCAGGCGACAGTTTGTTCCACAAATTGGTTGTTCGAGGCAAAAAGTTTCTGGAGAACCGCTTAGTGATGGCTTGCCAATTATCCAGGTGATGGGGATGATTAGTTTTGCGTTGAACGATGGCGAAACCGGTATAAGTCATTGAGCACTTCCCATAATACAGGCGATAGAGAATGAAGAGATTTCATTGCCGCGGTGAAGAATATTTCATATTTACCTACCTTAAGTTGATTAACTCTATTTGTTATTATAATCACTGCATGGATGGCGCAATGATTAACGTGGTCGGCTCGCCACTACGCCACGCCGATTGTTGTGGGTTCAATTCCCATACAGGACAAAAATTTGTGTGACCCACAAATAGTTGCCCCGAGTCTGGGTGTCCCCCGCTACACAGGGTTCATTCCTAGTGCGGGAGTTGTCTTTTCAAAAAAGAAAACACTATTTAATTTGTGTGCAATTTATAGTTGCAAAATGATACAGACTTGAGCGTATGTATGTATGTGTGGAAGAGCGGCTGTTATGTCACTCAAAAACAAAGAATCCTTCGACAAGCCTCATGTTTTCATGTTTAATTTCATGCCTGGCGGAACGCGGCCCCACGCTTGATGTTGTATATAGGGCTGATTATGTCCGAATTACACAGTAGAATCTTTGACGAAAATTATGAGAAACCCGTTTTCTATTTTGATATTACTGATGGGGTGAAGGGACGAGGTGATGGGATGAAAGTTTTGTCGCGTTGAACGATGGCGAAACGCTGCGGCCGGTATGTCTGAACAAGATCCACGGAGCGCTCCCCATGATACATGCGATAGAGAATGCAGAGTGAAGTCAAGCCTAAAACTTATAGACATTTCAAAAAAAAAACGAGAAAATCTACCCTGTGACGGTCTTAGGTTAACTTACTTAAAAGTAAAAACCGGCCAAGTGCGAGACGGACTCTCGCACCGAGGGTTCCGTAAAATATTTTTATTATATGATGTAACTAACAATTTATGGTTTCCGCAATTTTACTTTATCTGTGTTATAAGACGTTGCTTCGTACCAAATTCCAAGATTCTGAGTTCACGGGAAGTACCCTGTAGGTTTTGATTCTCTAGTGTCGAAAATTTCGTTTGTCGCATAAACGGCTGTATCTTTTGATTGCGTTGCCTTAGAAGTTTGATTTTTTCACATCTTCAAAGGGCAGTAGACCTGAGTGTTTGTATTGAGAGTAAATTCCAGCTCGATACCTGAGCTTGAACTGGTTTGACTATGAGGAATTACGTATCCTCGTGGTCAAACTTCATTGATATTGCACCTTTTTATCTCCCTGTATGCATGCAGTTTATGTATGTACAGTCATAGATAACTAAGATAATGTCAAACGTCAAGTGCGGCTCAATTTCTTTCCCATATCTAATATAATTTTAATTATAAAATGGATTTAAAATACGTAAAACGTAAAGGTGGGACAGTTTTGCTGTTTGGAAGCCAGCAATATAGATGGCGCACCTATAAGCCTGGGACCGTTTTTTGGGCTTGCAGTCAGTTGAGAAAACAAAAGTGTCAAGGGTCTATTACTCTGAAGGTATTGTAGTAAATGCAATAATGTTTTATTTTTTAATTACTACAGTGTCACTTATCTCATTCAAAGTTATTTTACTACTAAGAGTATGATATGTTTCTTGTTTATTTAAGCTCATCGACTACATTTTTGTATAAGTACTACATTTCTTTAGGAAACGGCAGTCCTGGTTGCTGTTTTCTAATGAAACAGTTTAAATAAAAGTTAATCGCCATATGTATTACTAAGCGCAAAACTTCTTTCTTCTTTATTCCGATTGCTAATATACAATTTTAATTTTACTTAGAATAACAACATAGTAAAACAGAAGAATCATACCTGTGAAGCTGATCATAGAAAAAATGAGATTGATATAGTTCTTGATGAGCTAAGACATGAGGTGGTTAATAGTGACATCCCTATACCGGTTGCATATAAAGAAAAAAAAAAAAAAGAGTATTGATAATAAAAGTACATTACCATCATTTGTCAGCGTCAAAACGGTTTTATATAATAAAAGAAGAAAGACATGCTTCACTAACTTTCAAGAGGTAACAGTTCCCGATTATTTACAATCGTTTCTCTTAGCTGATTATGTTACGGCAACACGACGTATTATGGTCTTTTGCTCCGAGAGTAATCGGACAAGAATGGTTCAGCTACTAAAGTTTTTTGGGGACGGCACATTTTTCAGTTGCTCAAAATCATTCAGCCAATTATGTACTATTCATGCCGATTTATCTACGTCGACAATAACAACGCATACACTTCCTGTTGCTTACGCTTAATGACTGATAAAACAGAAGAATCATACTTCATCCTATTTTCTATGTTACAGTCTAGAATACCAAAGTGGTCACCTAAAAATTTCATTTTGATTTTGAAACAGCTGCCAGCAATGCTATTTGCAATATATTTCCTTATGTTCAAATTATTAAGTGTTTTTATCATTTTACTAACTCGCAATGGAAAAGGGCAAAAAAAAAATGAATATTAAAACCAAAGATGGAAATAGAGTTGTCGGACTATGTTCAGCACTCGCTTTGCTTCCCGAAAACAGAATTGAGGAAGGTTGGGATTGTGGAGGGACGGGATGGGATGCGCTTTTTCTTGAAGGTGCACAGGAACGGGTGTTATGTCCCTCCAATACAAAGAAGGATCCTCCGACCAGGCGAGGTGATCATGCCTGGCGGGCCGTGGCCCAACGGTTGATATTGGGACGTTGTATATATACTAATCGGCGCGAGAACTCTCATAGCGCGATGCAGGATTAGTAGGTTGGAGATGTTTCTTTTTGCTGTATGTGGAAGTCGCCACAGGATTATATAACATCTGATAGTCCTAATACCCCAAAAATTCAAAAATATCTTTGTTATTTCAAGACTACATGGCTAAAGAATAAATTGTCTGTATACGGACAAAGACTTCGCACTAATAATACCGTGGAAAGCTGGAATGCACAAATTAAGTGTGCGTTCGCGCAGCGGAATGTTGTTGAATTTAAAGATTTTAATTATGCAGATATTTAGTGTATGACGTCGTGTAATTGTGTATGGTAAAAAAAAATTTGTGTATGCAGGCATTGTGGAGAAATTCGCTAAAAACTGATTCCGCTGGGCGAACGTTGTCCTGGCGGAACTTTTTTCAATCCATGGACTTAGAAGAAAAAAAATGTGTCCAAAAATTTGTGTGTAATTGTGTATGTATGAATAAAATTAGTGCATGCATAAACTTCGGAGAAATTCAAGTTTCCGCCACGCGAACGTTTGGCCATTAGCTAGTTTTCATATAAAGCGCTTATATAGAGAGCTGTAGATTTTTACATACGTTGTTTTGATTTTGTTTATATTTGTTTAAATAAACAGATTTAGAAAAAATCGTAGGGTTTAAAAGATAAAAATATAAACGTAAAATACGCTTATTAGGTCTTAAATTTAGTTTCAGGGTATTTTGAGCATGTTGAGACGAGATTTTTTTTCTAATTGCTAACCACAGGAAATAAAAGTAACTAAATATGTAACAAAACTAAACTATATTTATTATAGATAAATTACTGAAATAAAAGCGCATCATTCCTTCGGCTTGGCCGTCTCCAATTCCTCTAGCCCATCGGACTCATAATCGTTCTGATAGTACTCATCTTCTTCGTCTTCTTCGTCATAGTCTTCGACATCATCGTAGTAGTACTCATCAGGATTAAAGTCCGGATCTTCATGCGAGGACAAAAGTTGTAGCTGCCAATCATCGCGAGTATTCTTAGTTCTTTGGGCTATCTTCTTATTGAGAATCTTAGAAAAAGAAATAAGAAAATAATACAATATTTATATCCCTTCGGAGCAGAATGTACAAAACGCAAAATGAGCACCACACGCAAAATGTACAAAACGCAGAATGTACATAACGCAGAATGTACAAAACGCAAAATGTACACAACTCGCAAAATGTACACAACGCAGAATGTACACCTTAGGGCTTGTCTGTATTATATGTATGCTCTTGACCAAGGTGGTTGATAAATTGTTTAAGTGGCTCTCCTTTCAAAAGGCACTTGTGATTTCATGCATAGATAAAAATTAATTCCGGAAGCTTGGCATACAATTATTGAGTCAGCTCCAATAACCAACAGCATGAAGGCCTTTATAAGGTATTGCGAAAAGACGTGGTACCCTCATCTAAACCCTGATGTTTTAAGCTGTTCCTATCTCTGTGTGGTGCTCATTTTGCGTTTTGTACATTCTGCTCCGAAGGGATTTATATGACAGTTATATTTATATTACTGTATGAAAAGCGTCCCCGTTTTTTGCCTACCCCGTATTACGTCATATCGTTATCATGATACAAAAAAAACCGGCCAAGTGCGAGTTGGGCACGTGCATGAAGGTTTCCGCACCATCGTACAACACGTTTCTAATAGAGGAGCACTCTTTAATTTTTTATTTAATTCTATTATTTGTTGTTATAGCGACAACGGCGGTTGAAATTTTCACAATGTGTATTTATATACACATTGTGAACATTTCAACTGTACCTATTACGAATCAGGAGATACAGCCCGCTGACAGACAGACGAACGGACAGCGGAGGCTTAGTAATAGGGTCCCGCCCGCTGGTTACCCTTCGAATCCTAAGAGACGTCGTGCCCGATTAAATGATATTTGTATGTATTCTAATAAAATTAAAACTTTGTACGAATCGTGTACAATTAATTCCTTAATCGAATTTCTGTCAGACAAATAATTTTTCACATTTTAACAAATTTGTTATTTTTAAAAAGCGGGTGTTAAGGATGTGGATTAGTTGAATCCCGGTTAGTCCAATTAAAAATTAAAAATTGTGTGACACTTTTATTGGTCAGTAGTAGCAAGGTGCCGAGTGATTTTTAAGTTCTTGAAATGACATTAAAAAAGGACGTTAAGCCGGCATTTGAATATTGTGTATTGGCTGCGTCGCTTCCTGCGGATTGCTTCTATTATTGTAGCAGGCGTGAACAGCGCGGATCGCAATTCACGGCGGAAAGAATAAATGTGATTCCAGATAACACTGGCTACAAAAATATCCACATCAATTACCAGTGCTTTCTTAGATTATTTTCTATTAGGGGTCGAAGCCGATTATCTTCAGTGAAAGAAACACATTTTTCAAATCAAGTGTCACCGAATTCATGCTTTGTAAAAAAATGGTATATACAAACCGCAGCAAAAATCCTTACTAATCCTTACTAATATTATAAATGCGAAAGTAACTCTGTCTGTCTGTCGCCCTTTCACGCCAAAACTACTGAACCGATAAAAATGAAATTTGGTTCACAGATAGTCTAGAGCCTGAGAAAGGACATAGGTTACTTTTTAATGCGAAAAAAGGGGTGTAAGGGGGTTGAAACGTGGGGATGAAACGTTGTATGGAAGTATCGTCAATTAGCTTAAATAATTAAAAATTCTACCCAAAGACTATTCCACGCGGACGAAGTCGCGGGTACAGCTAGTATTTTATAAAATAACAATGTTAGAAATGTGTCGTTTGAGGAGTCCGTTCACTTATATTCAAAAAGAAATGCTGACAGAAAACTACAACATGTTTTTATTAGTTTTGCAACGCACCCTGTGTCGAACACCCGTTTAAATAAATCAGGACTCTAGGTAGATCTGCGATCTCGGAGGATCGCTTTTGAACTTAGTGGAGTTAACTACAAAATATACAAACCTGCCGTTGCAACAAGAAATCGGCCAACTCTTTTGTCTGGGTGCTAACCGATGGTCCAGGTAGCATGTTCACAGGAGATCTATACGAAATGACCTCATTATTTGTATCCAGGTTATTCCAGGCATCGCGCGTTTTCTTCCTAGCTGCTAGAAGTCTGTTCATTATCTTATTATGATCCAGACCGAATACGTTATTAGTCATGTCAGGTAAAGGTTCTTCATCTATCGGTAGATCATCCTCCAATTGTTTAATTTTGGCCTAAAACATTAGAAAATTATTGAAGGCTAGCCGTCACCGCGCAGTTTCACCTGCGTTTATAGTCACTGCTCCGCTCCTATTGGTCGTAGCGTGATGTTATATAGCCTATAGCCTTCCTCGATAAATGCTAGGCTATCTAACACTGAAATAATTTTTAAAATCGGACCAGTAGTTCCCGAGATTAGCGCGTTCAAGCAAATTCAAATTCAAATAAAAAAAAATCTTTATTTCATAAAATTGACCATCAATTATTCGAAATCGTCGATTTAATAAATAATTAATATAATTAAAAATTATAGATCAACACACACAGAGTCACCGCAACAATAGTGCTTCGTCAAATTTAAAATGATTAAAGAAAACAAAATGGATAACATAATATCACATCTGCCTGTTTCGATCTATAACCGCCCGTTTCCAAATGGTTGAGCCTTGTGAGAAGAAATCGGGCAAACAAACTCACGGTCACTCTTTTAAAAAAGAAAAACCAGACAGTTTCAACAATATTCAGTAAATATCACATCATTTTGTTGTGTGCTATTATGTTTTTAAAATTAAAAGTGAATAAACTAGAAAAAGAATATGACACTAGGGAAACTGAAAATTAAGGAAAAAATTAAAAAGAAGAAAAGAAAAACATGAGAGATGGAAAATAAGAAACATATTAGCTCACATTAGATTTCTATTACAATTCCATCCCAAGCGTTTTTATCCTGTATATAATCGCCTACTGAGTAATAGCCCCTAAGGCATAGCTGTCGTTTTACTGTAGACTTAAACTTGTGTCTACTTAACATTTGAATATTATCTGGGATTTTATTATAACATCGCACACATTGACCTTGAAACGACTTGCTAATTTTTTGGAGCCTAGAGGCAGGTACAACAAGTTTATGTTTATTACGCGTGTTAAAAGAGTGTATTTTACTTTTTTTACAGAAGTGATCTTTATTTTTATGAAGGTAAATTAGATTTTCATTAATATATTGGCACGCTACCGTCATTATGTTAATTTCTTTAAATTTCTGCCTCAGTGAATCACGATTTCCTAAGTTATAAATTGCTCGAATAGCCCTCTTCTGCAGCACGAAGATAGATTGAATATCGGCGGCTTTCCCCCACAGTAGAATACCATACGACATCATACTATGAAAATAACTAAAATAAACTAATCTGGCCGTTTCAACATCAGTCAGTTCACGAATTTTTCTAACTGCGTATGCTGCTGAGCTGAGTCTATTCGATAATTTATCAATATGAGGGCCCCATTGAAGCTTAGAATCAAGAGTAATGCCTAAGAATTTTGTGGTATCAACTAGTTCCAACTCGGCTTCATTAAGTAGTATAGTCGTTTTCACCTGTTTAACGTTTGGAGTAGTGAACCGGATACATTTAGTTTATTCTCCATTAAGAAGTAAATTGTTAACGTTAAACCAGCGAACCACTTTCGAAATAGCATCGTTTACGTCGTTAAAATTTGTACACATACGATTTAGCCTAAATAAGAGTGAAGTATCATCCGCAAACAATACTATTTCGTGGTTGTTCTTAACAATATAAGGTAAGTCATTAATGTAGATTAAGAACAAAAATGAGTATAGATCCCTGCGAAACGCCCATTTTTACCACAGACCCTGGAGATAGCTTGCCATTAATATCGACTTTCTGAATCCTATTACTTAGATAAGAAGTAAGAAGATCCAGCGCAGTATCTTTAATACCGTAGTGATATAATTTCCTGATCAGAGTTTCATGAACAACACAATCAAAAGCTTTCGATAAATCGCAAAAAATGCCTAGAGAGTCGTGGGCATCCTCCCAGGCATCAAATATATGTTTTACAAGCTCTACACCGGCATCAGTTGTAGAGCGACCCCTTGTAAAACCGAATTGCTTATTATGTAACAAATTATGGCAATTAAAGAAACTTCGCATTTGATCATAAACAATTTTTTCAAAAATTTTACTGAATACTGGTAGTACAGAAATTAGTCTTAAATTTGTTGGGTCTGAAGTACTGCCAGATTTGAACAATGGAATGATTTTACTAGATTTCATCAGATCAGGAAATACACCACTACCTACACACTGATTAAATATAAATGATAAATAACTAGCAATTACAGTAATAACAGATTTTGTAATGATTACAGAATTTCCCCAGAGGTCGGCTGTTTTTTTTAGATTTAGCGTGTTGAAAGCTTTGATAATTTCAGAAGGACTGACATGTTGAAACCTAAATACACTGTCATTCCTATCAACATTCTCCTTCAAAATTGATTCTGCAAGAGCTGGTGAGGAGTTCAAAGATTTAGTAGTCGACACAGGAATATTAGTAAAAAAGTTTTCAAAAACAGAGGCTACTTCTATATCTGACGTTACTTGTTTGCTGTTAATTTTCAAACTAAACTCATTGCTTTGGTTGTGCTGCTTTCTAGTCTCACTATTAATAATGTTCCAAGTGGTTTTAACCTTATCATCGCTACTTTTAATCCTTAAACTCAGAAAACGAGACTTTGCTAATTTACAAAGCTTCCTAAACAATTTAGAGTATTCTTTGACTTATATGTGAAATTGTTCACTATTATTGTAATTTCTTTCATCATATAACTCATAAAGTCTCTTTCTGCTCTTGTGTAAACCTATAGTAGCCCATTCACTAAATGTGGCATTACCTTTAACTACAATCGTTTTGGGTGTAAAAACTGAATTAAATTCTGAACAAAATGTATCAAAAAAACATTGAAGGAAGTATTAGGGTTGAAATCTATATCTAAAAATGGTATGTTGTAAGCTATCTCTAGTTTATTTTTAAAATTTTCAAAACGTTTGGCAGTTTTAGGTATTGCCACAATATTTCTCTTTGCCACTTTCTCGTTCCTATTGTAAAAATAAATTTGTTGACCGCAATGATCAGAATCTAATTGATTTATTATTTTCTTATCTTTAATTACAACATCTGTGAATATATTATCTATGCATGTGGCTGTAGTGGCTGTGATTCGTGTAGGCTCCAAAAACAAGTTCTTCAAATTATATGACTGGAATAGTGTCCTGAACTTAGTCGTTAAACCAGAATTTTCTAATAAGTTAATATTAAAATCACCACAAATAATTACTTTTTTTTTAGATTTTGTTACTTTATCTAATACTGAATCCATAACACACTCAAAACAATCATACAAAGCTGAAGGAGGTCTATATACACTAATTACAATAAAACGCTTGAGTTCTATACAGGCTATTTCTGCAGTTCGTTCAACCGATAAACTAACAATGTCATGGCGCTCTTTAAATTTAAATTGCTTATTTATAAGTATCATAGAGCCACCATGTATTGCATTAGCTCTGCTGAACGAGCTACCCATCTGGTGGTTATCAAAATTGAACATGAACTGATCGCTTTTTAACCAATGTTCAGTGATGCAAAAAATATCAACAGCATTACAGTTCATGAACAATTCTATTTCTAGGTTTTTGCCCATCAGCCCCCTAATATTCTGGTGAACCAGGTTTATGTTATTTAAGTTATTATAACTTATTACTAACTTGATTATTACTGAGCTGAGATATTGGACTTTTTATAGTCTTATTTATAATATGATAATTGCAAGAGGTACTTACTCTCTTTTGTCTTAGTAATTAATTAAAATTATTATAAATGTCACATATACTATGATATGTCAGTGGTATAATTGTTTGCCAACAAATTGGCAGAATCATAATTACAATTAATGTCAATTTGCTCAATAAAAGCAATGTTTTTAGCAAAGTTCTTGGCTGTTATTGTAAGATAATATGATAGCGATACTGCTATCTGTCTCTTAAAATAAATTGAAAGATAATGTCTACCTTTCGTCAAAAAAAACATTATTACTAACAATCTTGTTAGTGTCAATAAGATGAAACTTATTATAATTTGGACCATTAATTTGACATGTCAAATTATGCATAGTTATATTTAAATTATGTCTTATAAATTTCTCCTCCTGTGACAATCCTTTACTCAGTGGGAGTGTAAACATTACAATTCTTTCTACATTTAATTTGGACAATGTTTCAAAATATCTAATAAATGTCTTTTTGTTTACATTCCCCCTGTTCCCAACAAATATGATAAGAGAAGTATTTTTATTTAATATACTACAAGAATTTAAAATTTTTTCCACAATATCATTATATGATAAGTTTGGCATGCAATAATTGCTGATTGAATAGCCCGAATATGAATTTAACATAAGGGGTCCCATGCCCTTTCCAATTTCATCACTAAACATAACTATATTTTGAATTGGGTTAAAATTACATGTATTCTTTTGGGAACTACTGTTTCCTGGTACAATCAAGTTATTTTGCTGTCGTGGCTGTGGGGGAGGGGCAAATGCCACTGGCAAGCTATCAAGTGAATACATTGACTCATTATTATTACTTGTTAATATCAAAGAATCATTCTTGCAATTACAGGAATTTACTAACTTGAACAACACAAACAAACAAACTATTCAGCTTTATATATTAGTATAGATTCCTGCATCAAGAGACGGCCCATCACGACTATACATCAAGAGATTTCGGACTGGGAAAAAACAAATAGGCTGTATGACCTAAGTTCATCTATATATCTATAATAAAATCGGCTCATGCCTTAACCTTCGAATTTATAGTGCGTACTTATATCTCATGTCACTAACAAAAGCTGTTAAGAAAACATAAAATACAAGTTTAAAAAGTCAGTTACAAACTGGTTTCAAATTATGTTTACGGGAATTAACGCGATCACATTATAGGTATTACATACCTTTGTATGGTATTTACAGTGTACCTACAAGAGATACCTTTAAAAATGAATCGCGTTTAATGCGACAATACATTAAACTCATTGTATACAATCTCAATTACTGTTAGATTGAGAAACTTCATTTTCTGCCACCTCAATATTGCTACACCCCTTTTTACAGCTTTTTACCCTGTTCATTCATCAATATCTGATTTCTAATCTTATATATGGCTGTTCCACTTTTTTTAAATCTTTGTCAAATCATTGTATTAATTATTACATTTAATCATTTATTTGCAATTTGTGGAGACAGAAAATATAATAACGCCGATATGATTTGATGCATATAGTATACCATACTTTGAATGGACTGGCAACATTTAAATAGGATGCCACCAATAAACGACCACTATTGTGTCACATTATATATTTGTCACACTATATTACTATGTAATTACTGAATTTGAATAATCTGATATCTTAACATATGGGTAGGTTACAGATTAATTAATGTACCTTAACTTCCGGTGACAACTTGGTGTTAAGTACAAATTCAGACTTGAGTAGATGCCCTTCCTCAGTCATCACATAATCCTCACCATAATCTGCTACAGCTAAACGCTTGTTTAAGTCTGCTACCTGAGCTTCTTGCTTGTCTGTAACATACTCCAATGTTGATTATAGATTTACAAGATAACTAAGAAAAGTATTTGGAATACAAGTTACAAGATACTTGTATGTAAAGTATTTGAGATATTGGATCTAATGGAAATAGTTAAAATACTAGATACAAAATACGTATTTTCTAGATATTTTTATAAACTTAAGTTTTATTATTCCTAAAATTTAAGGTTTGTTTTACTTATTACATTCGTTTTTAAATCGACATTCTAGGCATCTTTTGTGACTGTTCTTGAAGAATGAAAATACCTAATTCAATATATATTAAAAGTTTTTATTTTACTTTTTACTCATTTACTTTTAATACCTAATAAAATATTAAAAGCAAGTACCTAAGTTTCACTGACACGGTCGTCAAAAGACTTGTCACTACATATTATAAAACAAAGTCCCCCGCCGCGTCTGTCTATCTGTTCGCGAAAAACTGGATAAATACTGAACGGATTTTTATGCGGTTTTCATTAATAGACAGAGTGATTCATGAGGAAGGTTTAGGTGTATAATTTGTTAAGATTTTGTGTAAATTGATTGAAATATGTTGATGATTGTTGAAGATGTCTCTGCTACCCGTGCGAAGCCGGGGCGGGTTGCTAGTTAAATCTATATGACAAGTCAAGGTTGAATTGTGTAGAAAAAGAGTTAATATTTGCATGTGGTCATCCACAATTCTGATCAAGTAAACAATATTGGTAACTAGGACAGCAGTTTGACAAACACAACCAATATAGCACAATAACAAAAGGTGCAGCAGGTAAAAGTAACTTTTGATAAATTTAAGAATTGTAATGATACATTCAGTTTTGTCTTTATGATGACATAACTTAAGGGATGAAACTTTGGGGATGTAAGAAGGCACTAACGGAATGGGGAAACTGGAGGAGGATTTTTCCATGACATTTAAACATAAATATTGATTTTGTGCCGACAGTTAAAGTACAAAAATAGAATAACCATGTGATCAATTCACTCACCTTTAACAAAAACAATATAAGGTATTTCTCCTATAATCCTTAGGGTAGATAGTTCATGTCTTAGTGCACCAGCAATTTTCTGGAGAACAACTTCAGTTTCTTTGTCAGATGCGGTTCCTTTGCAAACCCAAAATACATTAACTGATTGATAATCTGGGGTAACTTTCACCTGAAAGTGAGGAGTTAGAAACTTCATAAATAGTTATAGCTATGCCCCTATCCATTGCTCAGCATTTGTTTTGTTAGTCTGTCAGGAAGACCTATTACTGCCCTTTCACTCTTTCTTTCTCTCCCTCTCTTATACCAACTTCCAATAATAAGGCAACTCCTACATTTCTAGGTTCTGACTATATAATTTAAAAAAAAATAAGGTCACAAAAGACCTTTTTTTTAATTGAATGGATTAAATCTCTTCAATTTAAGGAATTCTCATTGTATTCTAATATTTTCTTCTGCTCTTTGTTACTTGTTCGTTATAGAAACTTATACATTTAACATGGACTATTACAATGACGTAATAGTCCAGGTTAAATGTTTAAGTTTCTATAACTACTCTAAAAATAATCTGTTGCTGCAGCCCACTGGCTGCAAAATATAATATAAAATATAGCTATGCTTTTAAACGTGCCTACATTGATAAAGTGTGGCAAAATTATAATAACATTAATTCATCTTGCACTAATACAGACATTAACTCTGTTGTATCACTGAAAATAAGTTAGGTAATAAATTAGCACTTAATAATGAATTCTGTCTTCTCTCTGTAGCTTCTTCTAGTTTTCTCTTAGTCTTTGTTCTGTAGCTTTTTTTTATGCACTTATATCAATAAGTGCATGATAGCTTTTTTTTAATGCACTTATTGATATAAGTGCATAAAAAAAAGCTATAATTCATAGTGGCTTCTTGCAGTGCATAGTAAAACATTGGAGTAAATGCAATCACTATAACTCTTATATTGACCTCTCAGACACACAGACATAATTATGTTTATCAGAATTCAACAAAACACTTATAACATCAACATCTATACTTCAGCCAGATTCAAAATGGAATGTTTACTAACAAAGTGTTGCTAGGCAATACCTGTTATATTATTATGGTATTCATAACCTGTTTGCAAATATATACCTTTAAGAATATTTGCGGTTACCCTGTGTGAGATGTGTCAAGTTATAAGTATTAGTAAGTAAACTAACAAGGCCTCTTTGCGGAAACACAAGGTATGCAAAATTTTGTTGAACCATTGTTAAATCATTTTTGAATTCATTTTGTGGTGATAGTCTTCTTCCACTTTCTTACTTTAAAAATTTGACTCCCTATCATTAACAAATTCATCTTCACTTCTTATAAAATAAAGGATAATAACGGTCAGTTATTAATATTAATACATATTCTAATAACAACGAAATAAACTAAACATGTAATATAATGCACGCAGGTATCCGCTTATACCCTACTTCTTGTATATGATTTTGCGCTTTATTTTGAGTGAGGTTAATATGTTATTCACATTTTAAATGTGCATTTCGTACACACCAAAAAACGGTAGTCGGTGCGTAATAATAGTATACTATTGCTGCATACCTTCTTGAATATGATGATTAATAGTGAATATTTCATGCCATTACATGACTGGCAATAAACTATAACACATACTATACTATTATAAAAATCAGTTTCATGTGATTTAAATGCTGCCATTTCAGCTCACTTTTTCTGTGATGTCAAGCACCATGACGTATTTGATTTATGAAAATAAAAGTTATAAAACCTACCCATTATCATTAATAGGACTGAAAAACTTATTTTCAATATTGTATTGTAAAGTCTTGTGCATATTCCCATACATTTTCATTATAAATAACTAAATTGTTGTTGATCTGCGAAAGTTGAAGAGTTATAGGGCTGTATGGTGTATGGTTGCTACTTTTTATTTGCTAATTCTTGTTTTAAGGTACTTTTTAGCATATTACATATTTTATGGTTAGACTGAGTTCTAGCAAACACAATGACAGTAAAATCATAAAGTATAACTAAGAAATAGAGGAAAAATAACAATATTTCTATATTCTAATTATGACAACCCTAAATATGCTGACATATGGTTTGTTTACAAAGATTCCATATTAAATTAGGCTCAAGTATAGTAATGCATGTACATGCCACAGAAACCAAATCAAAACAACTAAAACAATACTGTGTAAAATCAGAACTCCCCAAAGAGTGGCACAGGGGACTAACCAGCTAAGTGGGCAAAGACTAAACTGGCATGATATACAGGGGACAGAGGAAAAGCCAACTCAATACTTATTTTCCCAGCTTAGCTCAGTTAGTTTAAGCAAAAAGTTTTATTGTGTTTTTTTTCTTTCTAGGATGTAAAAGAAAACTTATTAACATACTTTAGAAATCTCAATGCCTCTTCCGACGATGTTCATGGCGACTGTACCAGTAGACATCAAATCAGTAATTTGTTTCATAAATATTTTGTTCAGCATAGCGGATCTTCGTACCCCACGCTTACCAGGCTCGTGTTTAGTTTTAGTCAGGCTCTTGATAGTAGGCAGTGTGTTATCAATCATTTGCACTGGGTACCAGGACTGTCTGAAAAAATAAACAAGTACAACATAAAGTCTAATTACTGTTGCTGATTAATTCGTGACAAACGACGCCATTCCTTTTTGGAAGACTACACTAAGAAGACACTATTTGTCACTGATTTTTAGTTTGATAAATTTTGTAATGCTCAATAAGTGCATTAATGTTCTTTTGAGTATATATCTTATATATCGGTGCTCTAACCTACTGAGCTAACGAGTCTTCTTTTGATTATAATAAGATCTACCCAAATAATTTTAAACATACAAATTTTCACAATCTTACCTCTTGCTCATTGGGTTAACCATTTTACATAGTTTTATACCCTGTTTCTTCAAACTGCAATTAATGCTGGAGACATGGTAAAGTCGTTGAAAGGAGATCATTCTGACGTTTGCACTCAACAATAGAATATAATATTAGGAAAATATTTTTTTAGAACACACAATAGATTCAAATACATCATACATTCACTAAGATTAAAATGAAATCCTGATGTTTTGAATTTGAAATCAGGAATTGAAAGTGTCAAATCGAACATTATAATCGAAATTTAAATCAGATTGACGTATTGATTTGACATAATGATTTTTTCGTCGGGAATTTGATTTGACAATGAGTAAATAAAAATATCGAAAGGCCCTATTCTAGATTCTAGTATTATACGTACGAAGAATACATTAGTGCAGGGGTTCCCAAACTTTTAAGATAACGGAACAGCCACCAAATACCTTTTATTTTATGGAACCCCATATCAAATGATTTTTTACAATAGTTACAATTACAAATCAAAGTCACTGTAATAAAAAAAAAAAACAAAAAGTTTTATCAGAGTTTTATTAAAGTGTGTATTTTAACTTTTAATGTAAAGAATCAAATTGCGTCACTGTTTTATCAATAATATTTAAAAAAAAAACTACCTAAAAATGTTTGACCCACTTTTTGCTTATTTTATTGAAAAATAAATGTTTCAGAAAATTACATATATTTTATTTGAAGACATTTGATATTCATTAAAATTTAATTTAAAAAATATGCAGTAGCTATAATTATTAAGAAACTTGAAAAATTCAAAAAGTCGATGGTTCAGGATAATTAGTCGACTTCGAAAGTTAAAGTGAATAAATTTCTATGAGAAATTGAATTATAATCTTGAAATTTAAATGAAACGAATACCGATCATGAGACAGATTTTGTTAAAAACATCCGTTTTCCTAAACCACAACCCTATTAAATCATAAGTATCACTATACTCGCTATAAGTTGAAAATACAAAACAAATCCAATAAATGTTGCCAAACAACCAGCAACAATATTCTCGGGTATATATTCTTCATTATCAGTAACTGCATTTGAGAATGAATGTGATCGCTGTCCAGTTTTTAGCCAGTTTTACGTGATAAGTAACTGTTAAAATAATATAATATTAAATACCTTCTAATACGAATATAACATTATAGCAAATAAAATAAGTTTTGTACTTACACCTTGTTTCAAAGTCTTTTCCAATTAGGCATTTCTTAATTTCAAAATAATATTTGTACCTACTTGTTGTAAATAATGCCAATGAGGTCTAATCTCATATGTATGTTAACTTTTTAGTTAAGTCATAGAGTTACTTTAAGTCAATAGATTTGCTGTCTTGTAGACAACCCGAGAGAAAAATGTTCCCTTCTTTTGTTCTCCAAATAAAACTCCACTGCAAATATATTTTGCTATGTATTTTATTTCTAAAATTACATTACTACTTACTTAATAACTCTGGTATTCAAAAATTTCGCGAACCCTGTTGACTTTTCTACGAAACCCCTAGGTTCCGAGAAACCCACTTTGGGAATCGCTGCATTAGTGCATGATTAGAGTTTTGTGGTAGTGTTGTTGCGATAGCGATAGCTTCTTGAACTTTGACCTTGAAAATAGTAACTTTTTGATAGTGTATCGAAAGTATCGACATTTTCAATAATATCGATGGTGTCGATATAAAATATTAAGATAATGCGATTGCTAGAAATCGATGGTATCGATAGACAAAATTATATGAGAAAATGCGATTGCTAGAAATCGATAGTATCGATAGACAAAAGTATATAAGAAAATGCGATTGTTAGATATCGATAGTATCGACACTATCGAAGCGTAATACTATCGATTTTATTGAAGTATAATACTATTTTTCTAGGTGAGAATCAAACCCACCACCTCTTCCTCATCAGTCAGGATCACTAACCACTAGACCAACAGGCCCCTCAAATCTATCCAAAAACTATCCTTGTCTCACAAACTACCTCAAGTACTATGATTACTATACATTTCATAATTATAATCTCATTTTATTAAAGATGCCGAATAGCTGATTCATTTTTACAGTGGTAATGATAGACAAGAATACTCTACTCTAAGTGTAGAAAGTCGCAACTAAAGAAGTAAACTATAGCATCTAGACCGTAGTAAACAAGACCTAAGCGGGCTAAGTGGGGTGGGGAAGTGTGGTTTAAATAAAAATAGCAGATTCCTGATATATTAAGAATCTGATATTTTTTAAATTAAATCCATAAAAATCAATAGTCGCCTTTTCAGTAAGAAAACAATTCTTATAGTTAACGGAAAAGAAGCAGGCGTGTTCTTTCATTTTCTTTGTAGGAAATCAGTTTTAGGTAAAGAAGGAACCGAAGTAGGTAGGACATGCTTGAGTTTTTGGATTTTTCTGTTTCTACAAGTATCGATGTGTTTTGAACAGACATCGAGAAAACTTACAATTTAGACTTTGGGCAGGTACACTCCTAGGTTTATTAAATGCTTATCGGAATTTATCACGGTATTTCCGAATTTATAAGGTAAACCTGTTTTGCTACTGTAACAAAATGCTAATGATTATATGTATAAAACTGAATAAAATTTTACAGTGCTTTTCTTAATAATAATTAATAGAGGAGAGGAGAATTCTTTAAGGGTCGTATCAAATTAAGTTTGTGAAGCGTACGTCAGCAATTTTACTGAGGTAATGAAGTAACTACATATGACAATATTTATTACAAACCACTTAATTATACTTACGGTTCTGAAGAAAACCCTAGCTAGTAAGAATTTCTTATCGTCAGTGTTGCCTTTTTGGAGCTAATACCAAAGAGTATACAAACACTACGTTAGAGCTGATACGATGTACGATCACGTATTAGAAATCATACGCAAATTATACAATCTTTACAAAATTTTAAAAATATTATATTTATCGAATCAAATTTTAACTAGCCGGTTGATACATTTTTATATAAGTGACATAATTATATGGAGCTACCACATCCACAATGCGTTTTAAACATTTTGTGCATTTCCCATTCTATTTCTTTATTAGATAGATTAGATTAGATTAATAATTTATACCTATTCAATCAAGTTGATCGAATGAAAACAAAATTTCGGACTAAATTGATGGCAGAAACGGTGTATGTATGGGGCTTTGTTGCTGCACAACATATTAATGAAAATGGATCATGTAAAGATTTCAAGCCTTCTGACAAGGCTTTTTAAATTGAATTTAAGTTTGTACAAAAGAATAAATACATCAGCTTCCCCGTCTACTACGTCTGATAGTGACTAATATTTAAGTGATAGGTACTTGTTACAAAAAGACTTCCAGAACCAGATTCTACAAGAAAAATCATAAATAGCAATGTGCAAAAGACCTGTAGGAAATAATTATGTATCTTAGTTGAATATAGTTGGCAAATCCATCCATCCAAGGTCTAGAAAATCACTCCTTGAGTCCATTATGAATTATAATAATTTTACGTTTTGAAATCATTTACTATTGTTTTTAATATTTCAATGCGTATTATTTATTTTCCTATAATAACTTCAGCTATAGAATAGCATATATTATAAAATAATGCAATAATTTTTCTTTGTAATATAATATATATAATCTCTGCTTTTCGTCCATGTTTCAAGAATAAAACCAAAGACTACAATAGTATATAGGAAACCAATGACAAAATTACCGCGCGTGGGAGGAGTAGCACTGTTCCCGCCAAATACCTGTCAAATTGTTAAAATTGGGGCAAGTTTACGAGTAGTAGGTTGTTTATTTTTATGTTAATTATTAATCAATAAATTATTAAAGCTATTGCAACAATGTCCAATTTGGAGGACAGCGAAGAAAATTGGATCGCAAAAATGGACGGTCTCTGTTCGAATCTAAATGTTGATCCTGTAGCAGCGAAAAAATCTAAGGAGTCCTTTCTAGAGATAAAAAGGAATTATACTTTAGACGTGAGTAATATTGTTTAGTTCTTTTTTAATGTGATATTTCATGTTCATTTCTAGTTTTCTTCTGTTTAAGGAAGCAAATAAAAATGTTAATCTTTATCGAAATTCGTGGTACTTTTTAGTGACAAGTGCTGTTTAACTTTCAATATCGATACGTACACAAGTTTCATTTTTCATCATTGTGCTTTGAACCTACGCCAAGAATGTATCGTCATATTGATGCCCAGCTTTATCTTCAAATGTTCAAAATTTACCAGAAAATCATTCAATTCACTAATAATATTATAACACATTAATGGAAGTATTTACATGCAGAGGTTACAGAAGCTCATAACCTCATACACCTTTTATTTTTCTGTATACCTTTGGTACGTTTATGAATGAAGGTATCATTTCACAGCCAAAGTTGCCAGCCCATTACTATTATACATCTGTATCTTCAGGTAATCTGATAAGTGAGTTAAAAGTAACAAATTATAATAAATAAATTATGATCTTTCACATTATAGGGTGATATGTTACATTGGATGGCATGTGCTCTGTATGTGGCATGTCGCACATCCATCACACCTACCGTGCAGACAGGAAAAGTAGTAGAAGGAAACTGTGTCAGTCTTACAAGGCTCCTTAGACTCTGCAACATAAGGTATTCGAAATATAGAACTATACATTATACATTTCATATGTTAAACAACATCTTGATATGTTTTTACTACAATTGTAAATTTTCTTTATAGCCTTATACAATTTTTCACCAAAATCAAAAACTGGATGGAGATGGCTGCAATGTCAACTGAGTTCAAAGATAGAATATCTCATTTGCAGCATAAATTTGCTGTGTCAACTGTGCTGTTCAGAAAATTCCAACCTATTTTTCAGGAGATTTTCTTAGACTTAACTAATGAACCTCTTAAATCAAGTGCAAAGAGGAGACCAAAGTGAGTAATATTTTAATGTTTCCTGACATTTTCTCTTAAATGATAATATTATTGAAGGAGTTAACATTAAAGTAAGCTAATTAGCATAGGTCCCATATTAGCATTTTCTCTATTCACTGCAAAATTAACTTTATTAAATTGATTCAGTATCCTTTGTTAATGTGTCAGCATCTTTGGCAAAAAATTTAACTGAATAGAAGAATCTCAAAGTAAAACATAACTTTTTTGCCACTATCTAAAATATGCTGTGAAAGGCTGCCGCCGAAGAAACATCAAGGTGCACTGACAAACACATAACCTTTTACAGAGGACAAATGATCTTTGTGATTTTTTAAATAAAATTGATCCCGCTATGGAAAGAGTCTTATTTTTACGGTTCCGTACCTCAAAAGGAAAAAACGGAACCCTTATAGGATCACTTTGTTGTCCGTCCGTTCGAAGGTCTGTCTGTTTGTCAAGACCCTTTATCTCAGGAACGCATGGAGGTATCAAGCTGACATTTATATCAAATACTCAGGTCTACTGTCCCTTAGAGCTGTGAAAAAATCAAACTTCTAAGCCAACGCAATCAAAAGATACAGCCGTTTATGCTGCAAATTTCTGCAAATTTTCGACACTCGAAAGGGAACAAAACCTACAGGGTACTTCCCGTGAACTCAGAATCTTAAAATTTAGTACGAAGCAACGTCTTATAGCACAGATAAAAATATTTTGTTAATTTTTAGTTAAATCATATAATAAAAATATTTTATGGTGCGCGAGTCCGACTTGCACTTGGCCTGTTTTTTTATTATATAGTATATTACAGTTAATGTCACAGCTGAATATTATTTAAAATTCAAAGACATTTTAAAGCAGCATAACAAGAAAGAAATATATAATCTTGTCAAGATTATATATTTCTGGTGCCAATTCTGTAACACCATTGTCTAAACTATAATCTGACAAAATTTTCTTCATATAAGATGTAGACCTTGTACACTTTGTAACAAGGTCTTATTTCAAATTTAAACAAATAGGTAACATATGTTGCTATCGAAATAAGCAATTTATTTGTCAACTGTAGTCTGACCTGAGCCGCTATTCGTTGAATGCCATCTCTTTCGCTCTGTTTTTGGTAGCCGTCTTCGCAGGTGCCAATTAGATTAACGTCATCTTAGTTAATTTTGAACAGGTTTTTGTACAGAATTTGAATAAATGGGGATTATTACTGCGTGAAAATAAAACTTAGTTTATGTTGACAGGATGCCAGTAGCAAATAGACCTTGTTACGATGAAGACAAAGTTGATTTCATATAAAGAAATTAAGTCAGATTATAGTTTAGTGAGTGTGTCATAGAATCACGGCCATTGTATAATAAGTAGATATTGTTAAAAACTCTCATCAAATTGATTTTAGTATGCTTGAAACATATCCCTTATAATCCCATACAAATTAGCATTACATATTTATGGTTTCTGTCGAATTTATGTAACATATGAATAAGGAGCTTTTACTGTACAGTGTGAAATGTAGGATAAATAATAAATGTAAACCGTAAATTACTTAAGATTATTCAATTTAATTAAATGAGAGAACTTTAATTTAAAACCCACTTAACAAGTAATGTCAACATTAAGTAAAGTTTCTGATGCAATTAAGATTGTTAAAACAGTGTGAGCACTGTAAAAGATCACATTAGGTTTAAGATTGCTAAAACACTACACACACCATATTACTAAATTTATTATAATTATTTATTGTCTTAAACCATAATATTAAACCATGTACCTATCTAACAAAAAAAAAAAGCAATAAAATAAATTTAGCCCAGAATAGAAATTTTCTTTTGTAGGTTTCAGTTCAGTACAGTGTATTCCACTCACATTTCTAATAATGGAGTGTAATAATGTTTTTATTTGTTCTACAGATTACAACCGTGCTCCACTAATGCTCTATTTGAGTTTACCTGGTGCCTGTACATATGTGTGAAGGGTGAATTCCATAGATCTGCCCATGATTTGGTTGATATGTATCATTTGCTATTGGCCTGCTTGGATTTTGTGTTTGCTAATGCCTTTAAGTCCAGAAGGATTGACTTGATAGATCCTGCATTTAAAGGTTAGTATTTTTTGTCACAGTGTGATTCACAATATAAAAATTTTGATTCAGAGACAGACAGGACACAAATATTATCTTTTAATATTCACATTAGATTTAATATGAGCTTGTTATCAATAAGAGTGTAGAAGTTAGCTAATAAGCTATTAAGGTTCTGGAACATAATTATACTTTTGTCTCTTTTTCTGTATAAAACAGTGACAGTAAGTAACATTAAGAGGAATGGTCCCATTGCTAATGTGCCAGACAAGGCCACAGATGAATTAATGGAAACAAGGTACTGACGCCTAGCAACATATAACACCAACCCTCTCTACATCCTTAAGGAGGAATATGTACAATATTTTGGAAGGAGTAGCGTTTAGCGTTGCCTTCTGTATGGTAGAGGTACCTCATTCAGGAGGTTTCACAATAAAAAGGCATATCCTGTTATACCCTAACTTTCAGTTGAGCTCGAATGCACTACTTCTGTATTGCCGTATCTACGTAACTAAAGATTGATGAACCAAGGAGAGAGCCCTATATAAACCTTGGGTCAATATCTCGTTAATAGAGCCATGCTTCGGCACGTATGGGCCGGCTCGATTCCGCTCGATACCACGGCCTCCCAGAAAACCGGCAGTGAAGCAGCTTTTCGCCGCGTGAGTGAGGTTACCGGAGACCCTAACCCTTCCCTCTCCCCTATTCCCGTCCTTCCCCTGTCCCCCCTCTCCTCCCCTCTAATCCCCCTCTCCCCCCTCTAATCCCCCTCTCCCGTCTTCCTGCTCTTCCCCCTCTCCCCCCCCTCTCACCCCCTCTCCCCTATTCACACCTCAAAGGGCGGCAACGCACATGTGACTCTTGAGTTAATGGTGCCCATGGGCGGCGTTAGTCATTTACCATCAGGTGACCCATCTGCTCGTTTGCCCTCTATACCATAAAAAAAAAGAAAATAATCTAGATTTGTGAGTGACATTGTTCCACTTAACGATGTCGTCCAACGAAGTCAGTTGAAGTTAAGGCATGAGACAATTTTTATTCACCATTACTATTGACACCTTGTTATACATATTTATATGTAAATAAACGAACACAGAATGTAGGGCAACAAATTTCTTTGTTTCCTGTTCTTTTGAATGAAGGTATAACAAAGTAAATTTAAGGATAGGGTTCCAATGCTTTCGAAGGTAGTGAAAGGCATGTCATGTGCATGTAAAGCTGTCTACATCTTTTATTTGAATGGTGAACCAAATGGTCTGAATAAGACTATGACTACAATTGTTAAAGACGAAAAAAACTATCTTGTAAGCGGTTTTGTAGGTCCACAGTACAAGCACTGTGCCACTCTCTTGCCCCTTTTTCCCCTCCTTTGATTTAATTTTTTCGTACAAAAAGGCTGCTTTATAATTTTTATACCTTTTTAGGGTTCCGTACCTCAAAGGGTAGAGGAACCCGTATAAGGTCACTCTCTTGTCCGTCTGTTTGTCTGTGTGTCACCACCGATTTCAATACTCAATCATTTATTGCATCATATATGTCACATTAAAGATGTTAATTATACATGTAGTATCACATATGACCCTAATAGGGTATAGCAATATAAAGGAGACCGACTCATTTCATAACTTCTTAATTAGTAATCATAAATTATTACATTGTCAAGTTAAATTAATTCAATCGAATACATCAATACAATATACTGAGAAAATCTGACCTAGCAAGTTAAAATTTATACCAGATACTGAGGTCTATAGTCCCTATTAGGTGTATAAAAATCAAGGTGTGAGGCGAGTCCTGAGTCAACATGATAAAAAGATACGGGTAAATTTAGATTTTCGCAAAACTTGTAAGTACCAAAATTTACCTTAATTTTCAACTTTTTTATTTTTCGGAATTTTCCCTTTACTTGTGCTGTAAGACCTTGCTTTAACCAAAATTGACAATTCTAGGTCAACCGGAAGTACCCTATAGTTTTTGGGTCGAAAACCTATAGGGTACTTCCCATTTACCTAATAATGAAATTTGGTAAGAAGCACGGTCTGCCAGCACAAGAGAAGAATAAAAATCCGGAAGTCGTTAATTTGTTGTTATATCACATAAAAAAAAAGTTTTTGTGATTACAAACGTATATTTTGCGGTTGGATTGTTCACTTTGTCTTAGTTTGTCTTTTGAAAAAGACGGGCAAAGGTCTTTGAGAATTGATTCCCGAGATGGACGTACACAAGTTTGTTTGCTTTCGGAACCCTCGGTGCGCGAGTCAGACTCGCACTTGTCCAGTTTTATATCTACTAATGATTTCTATAGGTTTACCATCTGATTGGCTACAAGATGATTTCAAGATGCCAGCAAATCCACCATGCATCATATCAGCGCTTTGTGAATTAAATGATGGTCTCTTAGTAGATGCTTCAGCTACAAAGGAGTACAGTTGGAGGCCTGTTATAAAAAGTTTTTTCGAAAAATCGGTAAGTCTTAAACTGACCTCATTTTTATTAAGGCTTTTGCAATTATAATTTACGTGATAGTGTGTTGAACGGTGTGTTTAAGGTTTATGGGGTGCATTCATCTAAATGGGAAGATTGAAATATTAAGCAAGTTATAAGGACGCATTTCTAATTGTATGCCTAAAAGATTTGCATTTTTTCAATGATGCATTATGCATCTTTGAAAATTTATTACTTTTAATGTGTTTTTGACTGATTTATAACAATTATAACTGTAGCAACCACACTATGTGTAGTAAACACACATTCGGTCGGTTTTATATATCTAGGTAGTAGCTGTTCTCCGCGACACTTCGTTCGCGTGAAAAATTTGATGAAATCTATCTCACGGGTACCTATAGATGACGTCATTTGCACAGTTCATAAATTGAGTATTTTTCATTAATTTTTGTTATAAAGAGGCTCCCCGCTCGTGGCTAAGTGGTTACTGAGTAGGTTAACACATTGCAAGATTCAGTAATACTGTGCCAGGTCAGTCTTAGGATGGGTGACCATTTTGTGACCCCTCCTTACCTCGGAGAGCATGTTAAGCCTTCGGTGGGACCGAAGGCTTATTGCCAAACGAGCACTAAAAAAAAGTCCGACAACCTAGTCTAACTACAGAACTTCGACATCGCCTAGGTTTGATGGCAGTCGCTTCACTTAAAATATCGAAGTTCGGCTTTTTAGATTAAAAGCCGACCCCAACTTAGTTGGGAAAAGGCTCGGAGGATGAAAGGGAAGGAGAATCATTTTATGAAAGGCTAGCACGTAGGAGGTACAGAGCAGACATTTAAGAACATTCCAAAAGCGACCGAAAAGATGCTACTTTTAAAATTGCTCTGTGAGCAAGTTCCACAAGATTTGTAATTTTTTTCGCTGCCTCTCCCAAACAAGTGATGCAGTAGGTAAAAAGATTGATTGGCATAAGGCAAACTAAACATTCTGAATTACTATGGGGCTAGCTACATATTTAGCTTTAATTTCCGAATCCATTAGAAAGAGCATTAGTGTATGGTTTGAAGTTTAGAGTTCTCAGGTGAGTGAGGCGCATTGGCAATTGACGTGGAGTTGTGAATTACAAGAATGTGCTTTTAGGACAAAATTTTGGTTGGGTTGCAAAGTTGACAGTTGATGAAATTTGTTTTTATGGTATTAAGTGTGAGGGGTATGGAAGTAAAGCCACTGTGTCGTAGAGTTGAGGCCGCTTTCTGCGGTTCTCTGAAGCTTTGTCCACGAGTTTGCAGAAAAGGTGATTCGAGTACCATCAGCGAAGGATACGAATTTATCGTTAGGTTACTACTAAGATTGTAGAGATCGTTTATGAAAATAATGAAAAGGGTCGGTCTTAAAATGCTATCCTTCATTACTTACAATGACAATCATAATGGTTAAGTAAGTTATATACGAATTGTGATTTAAAAAAAATAACAATAACTAAATGACAGAATTGCCTTACCTTTTCGTGATCGCGTTAATTCCCGTTTAAATACATAATTATATAATGGAACGCGAAAGTTTAAAAGTTAGTACATCAGTGAGTTTGCTTCGACCCGGGTTAAACTCATTAAACCAGTTGTAAACAGTGGCACAAGATTGGGCTTCGTAATGAAATGCCAATCGAAGTCTATCGTAACATTATTGTTGGGTAACACCGCAACGAAAGTCGTAATAAATCATGGAGAGTAAATTTTCTCTAGTCAAATCCTTTTCGATGCACGACAGACTTTTTAAATAGCCGCCAATTTGTAAAAACAAATGATCTACGAAGTCATTAAATATCTACAGATTCCCAAAGAGTTCCTAATTCGAAATTTAAATAAATTTTTCGTCGGCTGCTTTTTTTACTGGCCTATTCTAAAAACTTTCAGTGTGACCCACGTACGGTACAATCATTTGTTTCAGTTGACATTCGGATTTCATGTATATATATGTATATAATATATATTTCAAATCACATAATTTACACTTATTGAACTCGGATGTCCGTTTTTATATATAAAGATGATTTTTTTTCAGATCCTAAAAGGTGATATGGAACACATAAGTGGAGTTTTAGATATTGGTTATTTTGATTCAAATCTAAAATCATTAAATAATCAATATGAAACTTATGTCTTGAGCGTTGGCGAATTTGATGAAAGAATATTTTTAGGTAAGTTCTAAAGTCCTTATTTAATTTTTATGTAATGAAAACAATATAATTTTATATTGTTTTGATTACATAAGAATTTGAACCTGTTGGGACCTACAGAGTTAGGAATTTGAAGCAGTAGCGGATCCAAGGGGCTAAGGGGCTCAAGCCCCCCCCCAAAAGCATCTGAGTTCTTCCGTGACAAATCTTAAACTGAACTTGATGTTATTGTAATTGAACTTCTTTGCAAGCATTACAGCTGACACTATCTGACATACAGTTGTCATCAATATCTTCACCTTAATAAGTATTATGTTTTCATTTTTTTTATTGTTATAAGATATTTTGATTGCATGTGATTGCATGACAATTTTTTTTTTAAACCCTAAAAAGGCTGTCAATATTTTAATTGAAACTGAGAAAATGAAAATAATATAATAAAATAGAGAGCGGCTGATTCCTATAGTAAAGACAATACTACCATGTGGTCGATAAAATAAACCGTTAAGAGACCACCGATATGATGATACATTGAGTGATAGTGATAAAATCCTCCAAGGTAAATTTCCAGCACTTTTGAAATTTCGTATTGATGCAGGTGATTCATCTCTCCAAAAGCATTTAAAGACAGCGCCGGAGACAACGGTGAGAACGAGGAGAACAGTGTTGCGGAGTTAGGGGGGTCTGTTTTACGGATCCGTTCCAAGAACACCGCCCACGGGCCAGACGGGATCCCTGCCGAGTTTTGGCTATGGCTCTCGACCTCATGTCGGACCGCCTCAGGGAGGTGTTCGACGCTAGCTTGTCGTCTGGATGCTTTCCTAACTGAACGAAGAGCAGGAAGCTGCTCCTGTTAAGGAAGCCGGGCCTACCGACTCAGTCGCAGCCTTCAGGCGCATCGTGTTGCCGGACGATTCTGGTAAACTCTTTGAGAGAGTCCTCTCTGCCCGCATCGTCCGGCACCTTGGCGAGGTCGGCCCCGATTTGTCGGACGCCCGATTCGTTTTCCAGGTGGGGCCGACGTTCGGGGTTGTGTTGTGCCTAAGGGCCGTGGCCGAAGAGGTAGTGAGTGGTGGTGGCATGATATTGGCGGTGTCATTGGACATCGCCAAAGCATTCAATAGTCTACCATTCAGCTGCATCAGGGAAGCACTCCACTATCACGGGGTGCCACAGTACCTGAGGCGGCTAGTGGCAGACTATCTAGAGGAGCGTATCGTCATGTTAGAGGACCGAGATGGAGTTATGGCGGTTATAGCCATACGCGAATACCGCACCGTGTCGACGGCGTTGACGGGACTCCCCCATGGGATTTGGATGCGGAAGTGCTCGCCGAAGTATATTGGCGAACGGCTGAGTTGGGGCGGGAAGCGGCAGTCGGCGCCCGCCCGAAGAAGTACGCGAATGACGTGAGGCCGCTCGCCGAGCCACCATGGCTCGTTGGTCATCCCGGCTGGAGGCTCCACGTGCTGGCTTTGCCGCCGCGCTCCAGCCGGTCATCATCGAGTGAGCAGGGCGGTAGCACGGGACACACGCTAGCGGTTTGCTCCGCTTGGGCAACGCGGCGCTACCGGCCGTCATACGCTCGATAGCCGGTAGCGACAGGAATTTTACCGCGGTCGCGATCTTCTGTGAGGACGTCATCTCGCAAAAGAAGGTCCGGGAGGATGATCTCCACTCAGACCTAATTGGCCGCTGGTGAACCGGGCGGCGGAGGCGCGCTTACCAGCGCCTCATGCCACTCTGAGTGTGGCCGGGGATGGACGGGATGGGTTTCCCCCTCCACCCGCTGTGGATGGACGTCGCCTAATTGAGAGGTTGTCCTCCTGGAGGTGGTGCCTGCATTTTTGCGGGCAGGCACTAGGAGGGGCCGGATTTCCTAATAAAAGCTGTTCCCGGATCCCTCCTATTTTAGGCGCAGTACGGCTCTCCAAGTGGTTTTAATTGGTTCGATTTCGACACACCGCCCCACCGAAAACCCCGGTTCGGTGACGGCCCGAGAGGGTTTATACACGCACAAAAAAAAGTCTGGAAAGTTTAGTGGTCTACAATCTCATAAAAAGCAGCTCCAACCGCTATCGCCTTACACGCATTGTGCCGCGCATAAACTAAACCTAGCTATCGTGAAGGCATGCAGCTTGCCTAGTGTTTGCAGTATGATGGTAATAGTAAGTAGTGTTAGCAGTTTTGTGCGTGAGTCAGCAAAAAGGATGGAACTTTTCAAGTAAGCTATCTTTGAAAAACACCTAGAGGCGGAAAAAGTCACGTTACAAAGTCTTGGTGATACACGCTGGGCTGAAAGGCATGATGCACTTCTTCTCTTCAAAGAGATCTTTCAATGTATCGTACAGTTCCTTATAGAAAACGAGAGAACTTCTTCGTCATTGAAAATGGCAAGTATTGCCATTAATATTAATGGCTTCTATTCAACAATTCGATTTTAACGTTAACCGCCGCTGTATTTGAAATTACTGTTTTGGTTTCACGGCAACTCTAGGCTCTTGTTATGAGATTGATAGAAAGTGTAGTAAGCAAGCTTGAAAAGTAGGTACAAAGAAACTAAGTAAGAAGAAATTTCGATAGTTGCAGCTGCACGCGTTAAAAGTGACAGTTTACTCATCATCTTTCATTATTGGAAATAACTATTTTTAAGAAGCTTTGGAGTGATAGGGAACGTCTCCTCCAAACTCCAACTCCAGCTGAAGCGCATCAAGACAAATGAGTTTTTCCTAAATATACAAATTCTCGCTACATTACCAGTAACCACTGGAGTGTGGAGCGCAGCTTCTCTTCGCTTAAACTAATACAATCGTACGACAATGACCGAAGACAGGTTTTAATAAAATGTTGTGTGCCTTTTAAGTATTTACTTTGCTAAAATCTACCCTCATCGGGGTCAAGCCCCTCCCAAATGTCAATCCTGGATCCGCCACTGATTTGAAGTACGTAATTGAGCGACGACATACCATCCGCATCCTCTGCAGTGACTTACTGACATATATATACGTCAGAAACATTGCTCGCCCTCTATGCAACTTCAATTTGATACATTATTTTAACAACAAAGTAAAAAATATTGAAATTCCGTAATTTTGTGATATTGAGGTTAATTTGTCATTCTTTACTTTAATATCATGCTAGCTGCGCCCCGCGGTTTCACTCGCGTAAGTCCCGGTGCCGTGGCAATATCGGAATAAAAAGCCTAAGTAGCCTATGTGCTACGCCAGGTCTCCAGCTATCTACATACCAAGTTTCATCGCAATCGGTTCATTATTAAGTAGCGAGGGATGCTCAGAAATGGCAATTCCCGTCCCCAAAAACTGTTAAGGAGATTGTATGTGTTATACTTGGCCACTTATAAAAAATAAAAATTTTCATGTAGAAAATAATCGTCCATTGCTTTTCTGACAGATAACAAAAATGTCTCAAATTTATTATTTATATCCAATATTGACATGCTTTGTGGACTACGAAGGTAAAATGTTTGACAAATATAGTAAGAAATATTTAATTCATTTATTTTTAGTTTAGAATGAAGGCAGTAAAGAGCTAATGTTTTTTATATTTCAGGTGAACATGCTAATGAGCAAATTGGTACCAGAAATAAAGTGTCTGGAGAAGAAATATCGGAAGTTATTGCTACGTTTGGACCAGTGAGTAGCCTTTTCTGAAGTAGTACATAAGTCCAATGCTCTGGATCAAAGTTAAATACTTAATTTTCAATTATAGTTAAAGGTAAATAATACGCGTTAGTACCAACGTGATGTTATTGTAGGGTTGTTGTATCCCATTATTGACGCTATAGTGTTTATCTTACACTAGCTGTGCCCTGCTGTTTCATATACACATTCATTCGTATATTTAGTTAACAGTTCCTCTTTTCTTGGCAATGCTTCTTCATTTTCGTCGGGCTTCCGGGGTTTTGGGTCACCAGCCCGTTACTGTCCCTAGCAGAAGCAGAGGTTCTGCTAGGATCTGCCGGGGTTCTCGGGGACTTCCTTCCTAGGGTTTATCCGAATCCCTTGCAAGACTCGCGCGTGGTTTTAGTCGGTTCCTTTCATTTGTAAGGATTGATATGCCATGTCTAATAATAATGCTCAGAAATCACTTTTTCATTTTCAAAAATTTTTTGTCACAATATATTTTTAGAACATTGGTGCCGATTCTATGACACACTCACTAAACTATAATCTGACTTAATTTCTTCATAATGAAATCCAACTTGTCTTCTTCATGACAAGGTCTATTTGTAACTGGCATCTATTTCTCAGCGCCACTAAATTTCACTAAAACCTGTCAACGTAAACTCAACTTTATTTCCACGCAGCGAGAGTCCCCAATTATTCAAATGCCGTATATAAACTTGTTCAAAACGAACTAAGATGACGTTATTTTAAACGGCACCTGCGCAGACAGCTACTAAAATCACAAAGCAAAAGACATGGCATTCAACGAATAACGGCTCTCGCTACCTGGTATTAAAGTATATAAGCGTGCCAGACTATAGTCGACTATATTTAGATAGCGACATATGTTACCTACTTGTTTAAATTTGAACTAAGACCTTGTTTCAAAGTGTGGTTTACATCTTATATGAAGAAAATTTAGTCAAATTACGTGTCCGTATTAATGAGTGAGAGTTTAGTAGAGTTTAGTGTGTGTGTGTGTGTGTGCGTGTGTTTGTGTAGAGAGTTGTGTTACAGAACCAGCATCGTTGTGGCTGTTAAATTATATACATATTAACTAAGCAACAGTAAAAAAATCAGCTCGTTAGTAATCATTTTTGATGACCTCGTTATCAATACATGTTGGAAGGACTTCTCTACTCTTTGATCTAACCATTCATTTTGTAGGACAAATATTTTTTTCAATAACGTTAATAATTTTCGTAACATTTAATAAAAAACCTACAGTTAGTAATACATTTTTGAGAATCGTCAAATTGACATTTTATCCCTGCTACCACTGTTAGCTACCACAATCGAGATCTTTTATAGGAAATTGTTGGGCGTCTCATCAAAATGAAGCTACTCACGGAAAATTAACTTGATAGTAATCAATTGTAAAAAAGGATCCTGGATCCTGGACTATTATTATGGCTCATGTGTATAAGCTAGGCATATATAGTAGCGGACTTTTTTTTAGATGTACTAAAGACCAATATTTTTGTAGAACATTGGATTTACGTATCACTAATCATTACGTCAACCCGCGCTGATAAAGCAGTTTGGGAGCGTTTTTTTCTGACTTACATAACAAAAATCAACACTTAAGGCTAGCTGAGAGCAACCTAATGCTGGATAACCTATACTATTCCTCATGAACCGGACTATCATATACGAAAAGATTTTTTCGAGATTAGTGCGTTTACACAAACAAACAAAAAACTCTTCAGCTTTATTATATTAGTATAGATTGGTAAAATAAACATATCATGAATGATTTCGTATACAATGAAAATCTACTAAGCCAGCAGTTGGTTTAACCCCTTTGTAATAAAGCAGTAGGAGGCTCATACCTTTAAACCTCGTCTATTATAATTTAGCTATATTCAATCATAATTATTTTAGAATAATCGAGCAGTTCATGAGACTCCTTTGACTGGACGGCGGTACTTGGCAAGGCGAGGAGAAGAACTCACGCCGGTTTCAGAAGCGAAAAACAGTCTTGCACGTCTCGCAGCCTTCCTGCGACAGTCCGCACCACAGCCGTCCAGAGAACTTCTCAAATTGTTCACGTTAGTTATCAACTTGATTACATTTTTGACATATTTAACAGATGAAACAAACTGCAGTTTTATGACTAAATTGTAAATATTTCCGACAACATTTTATCATAACTTTCATATTTACTCACAGTAATAGCGGAAGTAGTCATGTTTCTTTCTTTAAGCAAACTTTTAAGTGATAGACAAGGAAATTAGAAATAAGGGTAAAAAGGCCACTTGGCTTTAATTTTTTTTACACTCGCACAACAGCTAACAATATACTAGATGATACCTATAATATATAACAATATATTTGCCACAGGTGTTCCTATGGAACTTCAAAAGTATTTGACAATGATAAAAAAACATCTGAAATATTTAATGTGAACATTCTAATACTGTAATATTATTATATTTCCGCAGAGAATGCAATGTGAGCAAAGAGACAATAAACGTCAACCTTATACAACCCTGTAACAATTGGAAGGAACAGTTCGCCAACAGTCTGAGGGAGACTAACAGTAGTTATAGCAATGAAACAATCATGTTTCGGTGTAATATGATCACCTGCTTATATTACAAAGTGTTAGAACATATAATTAGAGAAGAACATAGGAAAAAGCCGCAAGTATCTTTACAGGTATGTTACGCTACCCAACATAATGAGTGTATAACTTAGCTCTATGTTCTCAGTTTCGGTTTCACTTCATAAATTATTTGACAGATGCTGCTTACACAAGAAACCTATCAGCTGACAGTATATGCGTGCTGTACAGAGATCGTTATACACGCTTACGGCGTACACTCGCTAAAGTTTCCCCGAGTGCTGCAGATATATGGGCTCAGTGCCTTTCACTTTTACAAAATCATTGAGTTGGTTGTGCAGGCAGTCGTGGAAAAACTCACCAGAGATGTTATCAAACATCTTAATGCTGTAAGTGACACTTTAAAATAAATTGCATTATTGCCTCTAAGATCAGTATTAAATAAAATACAAAATTTAATCTCAGATTCGTGATACATACGTTTTATGAATTTTAGAAGACAAGAGATTAAAGAGTATTTTATTATTAAATTAGTATTGCCGTATCGTACCGTATATAGTAGTAGTATCATCATGAAATAAAAAGAAAACACTGCTTTGTGTAACTTTGTCAAAATCATACAGTATGCAAGATAAGACTCAAATTGGTCTCCTTAGGTTAAAAAAACTAATAATGTGAAAATTACTAATATTTCGACTTACGAAAAAAACATGTTTTTATTTTATAATTTATGTTACATGAAACGAAAACAAATACATATAAAATATCGTTTTATTATATTGTACATATTATAACTATTCAAGGCACTTCCAACTTTCCAACAACAAAATTTAAAATAAATGTTATTAAACAAAAAAAAAATATTTTTGAAAAAACACCATCAGAAACTCAAATTTTGTAAAGCCTAATTATGAGGTAGTTATTGGTAATACACACTGCTACTGAAATACAAGATTCTATAAAATACGGTAGTATTACTATGAATATTGTTACGAGCTGAGGTTCGGGATTAGAGAATTATACCAGATTGTTACCGAAATAGACCCAATTTATTTTAATAGATCACAAAATACACACGGAAACTAGCAACAACACAATTACAATAATTTATTATTACTATTACACTAAACTTCTTAATTCACTTACACTTTAGTCGCTGTTAATTCACTAGACACTCACTTGAAAACTAACTAACTACTCCACAATGCCACGCTTTATATAGCGAAACGGTACTTCCAGAAAAATCGCGACATCTCTGGTAAATTCTACACAACAATAGATTCCGCTAATACATCGTAGAATATTCCATTAACGGGTTACTAACTACTTAGTTCCGTGTTGTCTCAACAGATGGCGTGTATCTTTATTTAGTAGCTTCCCACACTCGCCAATAGAGGGCGGGATATTCGTCACAGTATTTATAATAAGCGAATGTATAAATTAATTCTTATTAGGTCGAGGAAGAAGTTCTAGAATCATTAGTTTGGACATCAGACAGTCCATTATGGGAGCAAATCAGTCGGACTTCGGTGCCGGCATCGAATGACGTGAGAGTTCACGACTCTCCCCACCGAAGAAATAGTAAGTCATTTCAAATTATTTGCATGTTTGTCAGAAGGTTGATGTCCTGTCCTGATCTGTTTAAGTTGAGAACAATATATAAATGTTTTGATAACATGTGATAATCCTTTTACATCCAAGGTCTACGACACTAAGGAAAAGTATCCCTGTACCGTAGGGACTTTCCAAATACAGGACACGAAAAACACCCAAGCTTGACCTCGCACAATATAATAATGTTTGACCAACATTACATTCTACCCTCAATTCATTGTACTATCCAGCTACTGAACTTTACCCAGTATTGTACTGCGTATTTATTTGCTTTAAAAAATATTGCGCTTTAATTATATCGTTAGTTTTTTTTTAAAGTTGAGGAAGAACCAGTGTGCGGGTGGGGAAAGGGGGGGGGAAGGGTTAGGGCCTCCGGTAACTTCACTCACTCGGCGAAAGAGAATGCAAGCATTCAATACATACAATTACTTAAACTCAAATTATTAGTATATATCAAATAATGAAGTATTTGTCATACTTAATTGGGATTTTTTTAAACGAACATCGCAAACTACTTACAGATATCCCTTATACATACCTGTCTCCAACAACACATTAAAACGAAGAGCTTAACCCTCTGAACGCCATTAGCCACATTTATGTAACAAAAATATATACCCACGAAATAATCATTACTTTTGCGAAAAAAAAAAACATTGCGTTTGCCATATTTATGTGACAATGGCGTACAGAGTATTTTACTAATAAGATTATTTACGAAAACATCCAATCTTTTGCAGATGGTCTTCAGTCACCAGTGTCTGCAGTTATTGACCGATATTTTTCGCCAGACCAGGCTAAAAAACAACTATTCAAAGATCCTATCAAACCAGGCCAGTCTTTACTAGGTACGTCTATAATAATGAATACAAATCTCAGATGTCAGACTTTTTTACATAGTTACAAGTTAAACTAATAAAAGCGTGTTCAGAAATACAGAGTTTGTGTAATAAATAAGAGTTTGGGTAGCAGCTTTTCTTGCCTAAACATATTGAAGACGATTTAAAATAAATCAGAAGAAATGGTCCAAACTTGTTATAGAAAAAAACAAAATACTCTTAAAACAAGCCTGGCAACGGGCCAGGCTTGTTTTTTTCGAGTCAGCCTATGACTCGAAAAAAACAAGCACAAAACTGCTCCGAACTAAAAAGGCATGGAACATGTCGCGCAATAAAATCTTAGAGCATTTGTCTAATAATTACTCGCTAATTTCTACAACCCTCTCATGTTATTTTCTAGTTGCCACAAACAATGTTCAAGTGAAACAAGAACCATCTGTGTTACCACCACCACAGACTCCTACTAACAATGAGAGTAGTACAACGCCGAAAAAAACTAATAACTCGTTAATATTATTTTTCAGAAAGGTAAGTCCTTCATCTAACATGTTACTATAAACCGAATTGTTAAACATTTTAAAAGCTTGAAACCGAATAATTATTTATGAAACAAATAGCATCACAATAGTCAATAGGTGATTATATATATATATATATATATATATATATATATAATATATATATATATATATATATATATATATATCTATATATATTTATATATATATATATATATATATATATATATATATATATATATATATATCTATATATACGGGAATTAACGCGATCATGTAATAGGTATATACCTTTGAATTGCCTGACGTTTCGACCAGGTTGGCCCAGGCTGAGACTGTGAACACGTGTACACACGTGTACGTGACCACATTAATTCCCGTTAACATAATTTTTTATAAATAATAGATTATTGTCTTACATACTCCAGTCACAATCTACTGCAATTCACTGGTCCGATTTCTTTATTATTTTTTTGTAATTTCGTAGAAGGTAAAAATATATAATAAATGCATTTGACTACTAGACTTTCCTGTCATACAACCTGTTTCTTACTGACGAGTCACTGTTCTCAATTGTCAACAGTTCTACAGTTTGGCAGTGGTTCGCATCAATGACCTTTGTACAAGACTTGGTCTGTCCGATGAGGAGTTAAAACGAAAGATATGGACGTGTCTCGAGTACTCCATCATGCACCAAACACAACTAATGAAGGATAGACATCTAGACCAATTACTTATGTGTGCTGTTTATGTTATATGCAAAGTGAGTATTTTAATACGGATAAAATACCTATATGTGTTTTTTAGACGGTTTTGAATTTGTTTCTTATAAAAAATTAAAAGTCAACCGGCAGTGTGCGTGGTTTGGATTCGGTGCCCGGATCTAGCATTCTTTTTGATATTGCCCCATGTCCAATGTTGTTACTATTTTGTTCTCAATCCTTTTAGTTGTGAGAAGAAAATTAGCAAAAGTAACAAAATACTGAAAAAGCTTTTTAAATCCATCAATAAAAGACTGAGTAATAGATAACTTAACTTTACCCATTTTAAAGCGGAACGACTGTGGTCTCATCGTCTGTGACGTCATTTGACCTATCCGAGATCGTCGCACATCAAATCACTAATTAACCGATTTCGGGCCGAAAATCAGGCAAATTGATAACCTGGATTTGAAAATTTTCGTTAGATAATAGCGTCAGAAATAACATACTAAGTTTAAAGGCCAATCCGAGGTCAGGCAGGCGGCCAAAAAAAATGGCAAAAATCAAAAAATCGTTTTTTTTGTGTTTTGCGCGAAAAGCGTAAAAGATGTTACAATAAAAAAAAACCGTATAAGATACAAAAAAAAAGTCAAATAAAAAAATGATGCGCTATAAAAAGACGATTCGAAAGTTTTTTCCTACCCCCCGATCGGTTCACCAAACACTACCCACACACAATAAGCCAGTGGTGGGTCGCTGAGGTCCAGAGGCGACTATATGCCCAACTCCGCAAATTTTTTCTTCCAACCTTTTTATATTTCTCCGTACTTTGACAACATAATAGCGAATAGAACAATACAATCCGTTAATACTCCTTTATATTACCATGAAAAATTCATAATTATAATAATAATAAACCTGGCAACACTATGTCTAATAGAAAATATCCACACGATTGCTAAATGATTACAAGATCCAGAGCGAAGATAGCATACTTATCATCCCCGGACTCGTCGCTCAGCCTCGCGCCCCCGGAAGTTTCCTCAAGAATTCCAGTCGCTGCTGAGTCGAGCGTCGAGCTCGACTTCGAGTGACGAGTTTTTCTCTCCGCCGACGTCGACAACACCTGTACGTCGGCAGGGGAGAGGCCGGCCACCGACCTGCTTGGGACCCCGAGGTCCACCGGCTTCGAATAGGGCCCCTGCTGCCGGTGGTAATGTGCGTCGCATGAGATGGACAACCTCAATAAATGAGAATTCCGCCGAAAGCAAGAATGTTACCAAGCTTAGGCAAATGCAGCAGCAGTATGGGATGTAAAGACCAGCGCATTCAAAAAGCAGCTCGACTGCCTCCAGGTCCTTCAAAAGAGACATTGCCAGGGCGAAGCATTTTGGTCGCTGTCCCCTGCAAATGGGAGATAATTCGTTGGCTCACGACGCTAAGGAGAAAACCGACTCGACTTTGGATGACGGGGGAAGCGTACCGCCGACCATACCGCGGTGCGATAGCTGTATGCCGGAAGTCCGCTTCTTCCGAAGCTCAGTGCGTAAAGCACTTTTTTCCCTCGATATTCATAAGCCGATGGAATCTCTCCCATTGTGCTGAAGACGTGTGCTCCAGAGTTAGCACCGGTTTTAACGCGCCTTTATCACCGTTTCTAACGACACCAAGAGGGAGGCGTTGTCAGTCAGTTTGGACATAGCGAAGGCCTTCGATCGGGTCTGGCACAAAGCGCTTCTCTCGAAGCTTCCTTCCTATGGGCGCCCCGAAAAATTGTGCAACTGGACCACCAGTTTACTCACAGACCGAAGCATCAAGGTCGTTGTCGACGGTGTATGCTCCGACTTCAAGTCTGTGAATGCTGGTGTCCCACAAGGCTGTGTGCTATCCACGCTACCCACGCTGTTTCTTTTGCATATCAATAATATGCTGCAAGTCAGCAGCATTCATTGCTATGCCGATGATAGCACGTGTGATGTCTTGTATACCGGCCGCGCTAACATTTCTCGGGAAAACGTCACTGAGAGTCCAAACAAACTTGTGTCTGAAAATGAAGACGATCGATCTTTAGAAGCAGTTACTGATTGCGCTCGACTTAATCTAGTCCAATTTAACCCCACCAAGACATAGGTTTGCGCGTTCACCGCCAAAAAGATACCGTTTGTCGTATCACCTCGCTTTGAAAGCACTTCCCTAACTGCCACAGCCAGCATCGGAATCCTTGGCGTCGATATATCGAGCGAAGTCCAGTTTCGCGGTCACTTGAACCGTAAGGTCAAATTAGCCTCGAAGAAGCTTGGAGTCCTGAACAGATCGAGACAGTATTTCACCCGGGCCCACCGCCTACAACTTTATAAGGCGCAGGTTCGCCCATATAGAATACTGTTCTCATATCTATACAGGAGCGCCCCAGTACCAGCTTCTCCCTCTTGACCGCATTCAATGGAGAGTGACTCGAATTGCCAGGATATATCAGATCGGCTTAACCCCTTGGCGTTGCGTAGAGATGTTGCTTCACTCTGCATTCTCTATTGCCTGTATCATGGGGAGTGCTCCGAGGAATTGTTCAGACTTGTACCGGCCGCAGCGTTTCGCCTGCGTTCAACGAAAACTTTTATCCCCATCCCCTGGATAATTGGCAATCCAGAAATGCGGATCTCCAGACTTTTTTTGCCTGGCAACTTCACAACATCAACCGTTGGGCCGCGGCCCACCAGGCATGATCGTCTAGCCTGGTCGGAGGATCCTTTCTTTGTGCTGGAGGGACATAACACCCGTTCCTGTGCACCTTCAAGAAAAAGCGCATCCCATCTCAAAGGCCAGCAACGCACTTGTGACTCTTGAGTTGCAGGTGTCGATGGGCGACAGTAGTCACTTACCATCAAGTGACCCGACTGCTCGTTTGCCCCCTATAGTATAAAATAAAAAAAGAATAGCATATTTTGAAGCTACAGAGAGAGGAACTAACGTCACTGCGTATCGTGATCGTATGCTGTTTATGTTTCAGGAACTTGAACCAGCTGTTAACGCTTCTACGCAAATACTGTCGGATCAAGTGCAGGCCATCCAACGATTTCATTTGTTGGTTAATTCCGTACTTGAGAGGCTACGCTTGGGCTTGCAAAATAGCATTGTTACTTCTCCTCCTTTACAAACAGTGATACAATTGCACTCTGGACTACCACAACCTCACCCAGCTGATGGAGGAGAGGACAATGGTGCTTCATCTGTAAGTACTCAGTACAATGATCAAATAAGGCATACTTTGGAAAGTTCTATTCGGGAATATCGGACTATGAGTTTTGACAGTAGACCACGTTTACCGCGTTTACCAATGCATAAACGAAACAAAGCGCTAGTGTGTGCTCTTAACTCTATGTTAATTATTTATTTATAAGAAAGAAAAGATCTCAGCGATACACACTCAATTCCCTATTGTGCAGCTGTTGCAGCATGTCGAGTAGCTGGTGTTAAATTCCTAGGAAATGACACGGCTACTCAGTCAAAAGTCAGCTTATTGTCCTCGTGGCAGTGCAGGATTGAGCATCGTATCGCTGAGGGGTCCTCATTGGTAAGCTTATCTGTTTCAGATCGGGTAACACACGCCCGAGAGTAATGCGTTTTGTAAATCAGTCTTTTTCAGGAACTGGCCTCAGTTCCTGTGATTATGCAGCACGAGTCACATAGCGCATTGATTTTCTGAAACAAAGTTTATGCATAGGCAAACCGTATCCGGAGGTACAAGAAAGAGTGGACCGATATACTCAGAATCGTTCATTCCAAAGGGATGAGAGGTGGGTTTATAGAAGGTGGGAGCAGCCTGATTTAGTGAGTGACACATTTCCCAGAAGTTGAAATCACAAATACATTTTGGCGTAACATCTGGGCAATGCCTGTCACTCACACAGAGGGTGATAGGATGCGAGATGTCATACGTTCAAGTGAGTTGATTGATAACATATCTAACATTGAGATAGCTTGTGCAGTTCGTTCGCTGGCAAACTGGAAAGCAGCGGGACCGGACGGACTGCATAACTTTTGGATAAAGTGGCTCCGTAACTCACATGTATGTCTGCATCTCAATTTCAATCATGCTTAGAATCAGGTTCGCTTCCGATTTTTATAACCACAGGCATAACTCACCTGCTCTATAAGTCTGGCAGTGAAAATGTATCAGAATGGACTCTGAGTACAAGTATCTAGTCACTATGTATCACTAGTATGTATCACTAGTATCTATGTCACAGTCGTTAATGTAAGCGAATTGTCTATGAAGCAATCGTTACAGGAGCGCTTCTCTGACCGCCTGAAAAAAGTATTCAAAAGTCTTTTGTCAGGTGGTAATAAGGTGCGAGCCTATAATGTTAGTCTCATACCAGTTGTAACCTACTCCTTTGGCATACTTAGATGGACTCAAACTGACCTAGATGCCCTGGATATAAGAGTTTGTACACTGCTTACCGTGTACCGAATGCACCATCCATGTTCATCGTTCATGAGATTGTATATCCCGCAGAAATGATGAGGTCGTGGTTTTTTAAATGCCAAGACCCTCCATAACCGCGAGGTATGCAACCTTAGAGATTACTTCTCCGTTGACGTGAATGTGCCTCACTCCGCTTGCTCTAGCAAAAGAGAACTGGTGCAAACCAGCAGTACTTAGTGTTACACATCGCAGGGAGATATGGAAGAGCAAGGAGCTGCATGGACGTTTTCATCGGGCCTTTAATCTGCCCGATGTAGTTTTATTAGCATCAGTATTTTGGCTGCGGTTCGGTGACCTCAGTGCAATTACAGATGAAGTTGTTATGACGAATAACTATCGGAAATATATCCTGAAGGACGGCACAATAGACATTTGTCGGTCGTGTCATCGTCCCGGAGAGACCCTCAGGCATATGATTTCTGGTTGTTCTCGTCTTGCCAACGGCTAGTACTTGTATAGACATAAACAAGTGGCCGTTAGGAACTTGCTCTTTAATGTAACCATGTGGCTGTCGAGTCACCATACTACAGGTATGTGCCCGACCCAGTTCTCGAAAATGGTCGTGCAACATTGTACTGGGATCGATCTATCATCACTGACAGGACTATTGTTGCCAATAAGCTTGATATAGTGGTGATAGATCGATTAGAGCGCCGAGCAATGATTATTGACATCACCATTCGCCATGACGACAATCTCTTAAAGGCTGAAAAAGATTAGCCCACGAGGTTGTCGACACGTGGGATGTGGATTCAGCAATCATGGTGTCGATAGTCATTTCGGCTCATGGGTTAATTGCTAAGAGCCTCGACCAACACTTTCAGAGGCTCACGTTAGGCAGCTGGATTAAGAGCCTGATGCAGAAGGCAGTCCTCCGCGATACAGCACGCATAGTGGGGAGATTTCTGTCTCTGAAGTCCTAACCACTGGTAGCCGGATGGACACAATTTTTTTTATTTTTAATAAAAAAAAATTATGTGTATGTATTTTAAAATGTAAGTTATATGTATATTAAATAAAGAAAGAGAATAATAATAAAAGTTGTTAGCCAACGTAGATTAATTTTTAATTTTTCCCAATACGAACTACTGAGCTACTCCAAAATAATGCACAGCATTTACGAGTCTATTGGCTATCCTTTTCATTTTCACGGACAAATAGCATACGCACTCTCTTTCATTCAATGGACGAACTACTATTACTACTATTCACTTGCAGCAATATTTCACTTTTTAAAACTCGACAACCGGAATTCAGGACTGATTTTTCGCAGACAACCCTATTCGTACCTATTCGACCACCGTGTTCGTAATGAAATAATCTTTATTTTAAATTAATTTTAATTCATTAAACAGACCAGTGTATGTTATTAGTTTCGATATACCTGTTTATAAATGCCTACGCAAGAGTTGTGATGGGAAATAGTCAACCTAACGTTTGCATATTCTATAGGCTTCATACTTTCGATTGGTATGGAATTTGTCTATTAACTAAACCAGTGAAATGTTTAAAAAAATATTTTTCTAGTTGTTAATTAATTATATTCTGGGCTGAAATTTTTTAGTGAACCCATTTGCAATATATTTATTGACATATTTAACTTCATATAAAATACTATTCATCCATTAACCAGCTCAGTGAAGGTCGTTGTATCTTAGACTATTTTGTTTTATTGTTCGGAAAACTTACAGCTTTTAATGAGAGTACAGCAGACTGTTAATAGAAGGCCAGTTACAAGTTTTCGAAAAATTACTTGTAATGTTTGTCAAGTAGGTACACATAATTAATTTAAGTGTAATTTTTAGTTTACTGTAATGGAAGAAGTCGAAGCCAGGTCAAAGTGATAATTTGCCTGGAATTAGATAAGTATACAAAGTGATGAATTTTTGTCTAGTTTTCTGAAATTAAAGGATTTTTTTTAAGATTTTCAACCGTTAATGAAGCATTATGATATTAATTGTGGCTTATCAACGCATCACTACTTGGAATAAAAAAATCCGTTTGAAAAAGCCCAACAACGGTTTTACTTATTCATTTGTAATGTAGATATGTATCATTAAAATGTAGGAATCCATGGTAATACGAAGTAGTAGCATAGGAAATAGTTAGGATGTCTAAATTTTCCAGCTCAATATTGCCAAGTAGCCGGCTACGGTATTGCTTAGATATCTGGCAAAACCACTACTTACTTACTGTCTATTTAAATGTATTTTTGCAGGTATCAAATAATTCAGCAAATCAAGTAGAGAGATCTTTTGCAGACATCATGAAATGTTATCGACAGAGACCTCTAGCAGATAATCATGTATACAGATCTGTACTTATTAGGCAAAGTGAAGGGGATAGTAAGTCGTCATACCATTATGATCTATTATTTTCCTTGTTTTGTCTTACTATACAGAATAATTATTTAAAAAGATAGTAATAAATGTTATGATATCTGTTTTAGACTCACCAGAGAGAGGCGATTTAATACATTTCTACAACAAAGTATATGTGCAATGTATGCAGAACTTTGCATTGCGTTTTACTGGGAGACACCGGGATGTAAGTAGTATATTCACACCATATTGTTTTGTAATTAAAATTAAATTTAATTAAATTAAATAAACAGAATCTGCTGCAATGCCATGTATAGATGTCGCTGTGGTGATTGTAAACGGTAAGTTTCTAGGACTGTACCAGTTCAGACAGGGTCAAGTACCCCGGGCTTTGTCAGCACTGATAGCTCTTTTGATGTACTTTACTCACATCTAAATTTTTAGTCTCACGTATAAGACAACAGATTGTAGAAATTTGTGTCAATAGGAATTAATACTGCACACACAGTTATTAAAAACTGAGCGGTCGTATTGGATTATGTATTTGTGTATAATAACTTCTTTGAAAAAAGATGTTTATTATCATTAGTATCATGTGTTTTACTGATTTAAAACATTCTTATTATTTGTGTTTGTATTCGCTCATCAGACACAAGGGGCCATTCAGTAAGGACGATTTTGTCTATTTGAAAGTACTTAACGCTTTGCTCTAAAATGTCCATCCCTCGTCATTGGAAGATACATTCTGACTCGTATTGCAAGAATAGTTTTTACTCTCCTCTCCGAGATAAGACAACTTAGAGATTTTAGAAACCCATTTTAATGAATAGTGTGAAAAAAAGTGGTAGTACGTGACGCGAGTAACAGTGGCGTGGTGTGAGTGAGTGTGTGTGGTGCGCAGGAGTGCAGCCTGTCGCCGCTGCCGGCGGGGCGCGGCGACGCGGCCTACTCGCCGGCGGGGCAGCGCGTGTCGGAGCGCCACCAGCTCTACGTCAAGCCGCTCACCACGCCGCCGCCCGCCAACTTGCACCTCACCTACAGGTTCAGCCGCAGCCCCGCCAAGGTACGCCTTATATATCACTCCCCGGACCTTAACCCGTAGAGTACAGCTCTGACTGTTCCGCAGTCCCCGGTTGAATACAAACAATTTAAACTCTTGAAACCTGTTTCTTAAATCACAAAAAAAATAAGTAACATATTAAAAAAAATATACAGAAAGAAAGAAAGAAAAAAATGTGTCATCCATAGTTTGTCCCCTTAATTACTTATTATATATGCATTTGCATTGCTCACATGTGCAACCTTTAATTAAGGTCCCCTTTATTTATTTTGACATTTATTATAACGGTAATTTTTGTTATAACGGCAATTGAAAATAAATACATAAAAACTTCAACCATCTAACTATTCCCGTACATGAAAAACGGGCTGTATTTCATGATCACTGACAAACATAGAAACACCGAAAAATCTCGTTTCTCGTATAGGGACCCCCGTTATTTTGAAATTTTATTTTATTATTTATTATAACAGCAATAGAAATACACACTGAAAATGTCAAATGTCTAATCGTACATGAGATGCAATCCGCTGATAGACAGGCGACAGCGGTGGCTTAATTATAGGCTTATGTTTGCGTTTACATTTTTTTTATTGCGTGGAAATCCCCACGGGTCATTATCTCACCGGGGCTAGCGGTGAAGTTTTATGTCGTAATCGAACCGACTAAAACCACACGCTGTTCCTCCTCAAGTGAATCTTAACCCCAGCAGACATTAACCGCCTCTTCTCAGGCCTGATTTTGCTAGGGTAATGGGCAATCTCACCGGTGACCCCCATGTCAGCGCTCATTTAAATCATTGTGCGCCCCGGCACCTGGTGCCCCTTCTTCTCTAAACTAAATCGAAAAAAATCAAAATTAGTCCATCCTTTTAGAAGCTATGATGCCACACGTCACATCACGTTCATACACATTAAATCTCTTTTTTGCGTGGCGGTTAATACATTTATAAACATGCATAACTTTTCATGCGCAGGACTTGCACGCTATAAACACGATGCTATCATGCGAGGTGGGCGGTCTTAAGCGCAGTCTAGTGGCGAGCGCAGTGGGCGACAGTGGCGCGCTCGCCACCGCCGACGTGGTGAAGCGCGCGCGCTACGGGACCGCAGGCGTCGCCCGGAAACTGCACGGCCTCATGACTGACCGACAGGCACAGGATCGCACTCAGCCTAGAGGTAACTGACACACCACACGCACGGTACTGCCGGCATCACCCGGAAACTGCACGGCCTCATGACTGACCGACAGGCACAGGATCGCCATCAGCCTAGGGGTAACTGACACACCACATGCACTGCGTCGCCCGGAAACTGCACAGCCTCATGTCTGACCGACAGGCACAGGATCGCCATCAGCTTAGAGGTAACTGACACACCACACGCACGGTACTGCCGGCATCACCCGGAAACTGCACGGCCTCATGACTGACCGACAGGCACAGGATCGGCATCAGCCTAGAGGTAACTGACATACCACACGCACGGTACCGTTGGCGTCGCGCGGGAATTGCAGGGTCTCCACGGTACCGTCGGCGTCTCGCTGAAATTACAGGGTCTCATGACTGACCAACGGGCATAGAATCGCCATCAGTCTATAGGTAACTGACACACCACACGCACGGTATTGCCAGCGTCACGCAGAATGACTGACTAGATCAGATACAGCTTAATTGACAAACAAGCATGCGGCCTGCCCGATGCCGTACCAATACATAAAATGTCCAGTGTCTCGTGTGCGTTGTAAATCTTATCTTCTCCTTCCGTAGAGCTCTAGTCTCCTATGGACAGCATGGACTCTACTCACTATCAGAAAACCTCCATCTAATAAGTTACTATAATTTACTAATCCATAATAAACTTAAATTATTGTGGCACATTTTTTGTAGTCAGTTTAAGGAGGTTTTAAGAACTAAGTAAAAAAAATGGGTTTAACCAAAAAATATTGTTTTATATATTTTGTTTTCGATTTATCTTTACGTTGAAGAAATCTGTATAATAAAATAGTAATCAATGCTTGTCATACGAATGTATCAACTTGTTTAGTCACCTAATACACAACTCTTTTGTTTCAGATTAATTCAATTCCATCGAAATTCGACATTCGAGTCTATCACGTTCTTAGTCATATTTATTTTGTTTCCCTTAGTACCAAAAATCGCTTCTAGCTCTCTAACCGTTGTATCTTTCTTTTATAAAATTATTTGATTACATGACGAATTTAATATGTAAATGTAAAAATCAATTTTGTTAAGGTTGACCACGGTTTATGTTTGACTTGTCACAATGTGTCATGTGGATGTCTGGTGCTAAGCTTTAGCTGGGCGTACTTAGCGGACACAGTTGAGAGAAACATATTGATCTCATTTTATTTATGATGTAATACATAAAGTATTCATATGCCATAACTTGAATTTTGCTCATTGCTTAATGTAAGATTTAAGTTATTTTAATGTTGGAGTCTGAAGGCTGTGTCAGTATGAATTGGTTTAAGTAAAGCAGGAGCAATAGTCAACAGTGATAATTTTTATTTATAAGACTTCATATTACAATTCTGTTGGTTACTTACACGTAATTTAAGTTTATTTTCACATATCGAAATTTGATGCTGGCATCTGCTTAAAATTTAAAATGTTTAAATCTATATATTTGTTTCATAGGTATTTCGATGTACCTAGAAGCAAGTTCGTCGTATGTTTTGTTTATTCAAATGTGACATTTTACTTTCTTCCATTAATTGTATTATTATTCCTTAGTTTTATAAGTAATCAAAGAAAAAAAAATCAATTTTGTTTTAACTTCTAATCAAAATTAAATGATTGTATATTTCGGACATAAGCTATATATATCATGTATTTTATTTTAGATTTTATCTAAAGATAGTAAAAGATTGTATTCTATATATCATGTTTTATTTAAATTGTTCGCAACAAATTGTATGAACGGCGGCGTAGACACAGTCCTGCCGCTCTTACAAGTTCCAATGAGTTTATTTCCTTCGACGCACTGGAAGCAGCAAGGCTCGCTCTGTCATAATCATATTTGTACAATGTTTCGATACAGAGTTAGTTTTTCAAATGGAAATCCGTTTGAGATGTAAAAATAAATTAAAAAATTTAAGATTTTTCTGTCTGTTGTGTTTCTGTTTTTATTTTTTTGTCCCAAATTCGACAATTTTGTTTTTTGATATCAATTTATCCAGAAATAGGCCTCATGGCTAAAGATGGTTTCGATGAAAATTAGGCACCTGACTCGTGGTCCCCCTGTGATGTTCCCCTGGGGGGACCACAAGTAAATCGCATTCGCTCGTGTTCCCTCCGATTCACTCTTGACCATAAACACTTGAAAAGCATATGGTATGTAATTGGATAAACACTTCACGTAGGTACCTACTTATTTGTGCATAATATGAGAATAGTACCTACGTCCATGATGACCACTTAGCACAATGAAAACCTCATTATATTTATCTATTTCATAATTGTAATTGTCAACTGTCAGTATTGAATATTGAATTTTTTATTATTCAACTACATAGTTGTGGTTGAGCATGAGTAAATAAATTAATTAAAGTTGTTGTAAATAATGCCAAGTCAATTCCATTAGTCAGTTCCAGAATGATAGATGATTTGCTAGGTTTGATCTGATTATGCCATCAGTCCAAACTGGATTACATTAAGATTAACAATAAACGTACTTACATAGGTTCGCGCCTGTTTTTTATTTTTAAGCGATTTTCAACCTTATTGTATTACAGATAAACATACACAAAATCATTCGTACTATTATATTTTTTACGCTATTACTTGGTAAGTCCATTACACGTTTGACAAGTATACGTAAGTTTATTTATTTAATCATCTTATCAGATAATACCTAAATCATAATTACAACAAACATAAACACAACTAGTATTTAAATAAATAATAAGTATAATAATTTCCCCCAGGGGAAGATCACAGGGGGACCACGAGTCCGGAGGGGAAAATTAGGGTCAGTTTCCAACTGCTCCAAAGCTCATTTAGCGAACATGTCGAAGTCTATTGTCGTGTTGAATTTTGTACGGGTGCAGGCCCAAGTCGCGTTGCAAAATTCGCCAAGTTGTCACCAAAAATTTTAACCCCAAGGGTAGAAAAATAGAGGACGAATGCTTGTTCACACATTGACTTTGTTAAAACCCGTGAACCGACTTTGTTAAAACTTAGCACTCAAAATGACGGAGACCTGTAGTTGATTTGGGCTGTTCCACTAGTCCCTACCAGCTGTCCCTCCTGGTGGGGACAAGTGGTTTTTTTTTCCACTCTTCCCTACCACACCGTCACTGGTTGGGATAAGTGGAATTTCATTTCCATGTTGTTGAATTTAAAGATTTTAATTATACAGATATTTAGTGTATGACGTCGTGTAATTGTGTATGGTAAAAATAAAATTGTGCATGCAGCCATTGTGGAGAAATTCGCTAAAAACTGATTCCGCTGGGCGAACGTTGTCCTGGCGGAACTTTTTTAATCCATGGACTTAGAAGAAAAAAAAATGTGTCCAAAAATGAGTGTGTAATTGTGTATGTATGAATTAAATTAGTGCATGCATAAACTTCGGAGAAATTCAAGTTTCCGCTACGCGAACGTTTGGCCATTAGTTAGTTTTCATATGAAGCGCTTATAAAGAGAGCTGTAGATTTATACATACGTTGTTTTGAATTTGTTTATATTTGTTTAAAAAACAGATTTAGAAAAAATCGTAGGGTTTATAAGATAAAAATATAAACGTAAAATACGCTTATTAGGTCTTAGTTCGTAAAGTATGCACTTTGGGGTCTAGATTTTCACGTTTATACAAACCTTGTAAGTGTCTGCAACATGTTGCCAAGTATCAATGATGTCCCGTTAGTAATTAAAGAGTTATAGGACAATTTACCATGAATAGACCACTGTTTACAAAGCAGTCAAATATCACGACGTTCTAAAGGAATTGCATAGTAAAATGTATTCCAATAATTAGTGTATTAATTCAACTACTCACATGCAAAATTTCATCTCATTAAATTCAGTAATTAAAGAGAAACGATTAAAATACTGACAAAGCATCGAAAACCTATATAACCCGACCAAGTTCGGATGTCTACAAAAAAGCGGCCGTGCAATATATTTAGGTAACATTCTAAAATTTACAGTATAATACCGGTATTGATTTGGTACAGGTGACAACACAACTGTTGTTTCGATATAATTTATAGGTGGTTTAATTTTCTACTACTCCTTTTTTAAATCTATTTGACTATGACAGTAGGTACTATTTACGTAGGTACTTTATTTAAGTATGCGCTTGAGACTTACGTCAGTAAATGATATTACCGTTGTACTGGTAGTGACTTATGTATGTGTGCATTTTATTTATTTTATTTTTATTTATTTATTTATTGGCTCACCAACAATTGTATACACTGTAGAACAGTCAAAAAACATTTTGCAATGGTGTAAAGTGCCATAGTGTTACAATTACTTATAGGTAAGCACCACATGCATTATAAACAATAATTATTATGTGCTTATGCTAAGTGTGTACAATTCAAGTAAGTTATGATAAAAACAGATAGAAAGTAAAAAAAACCTTTTATAAAATATTTTGTATGGTATTCAGTGGTTAAGCGAGTCAGTGTGTATATCGACCAGGTCGCTGTAACTGTTGAGCAGTTTGCAAAGTCGTGGAATGGTGGAGTTTGCACCTAGAACACTTCTGCGGAGAGGAGGATGCAGGGGATGATGGGAAAACGAGGATATCTAGTTGGAGCCTGGAATTTAATTTTGCCTAAAAGTTGTGGACAATCTACCTTATGTCTCAGCAGCTTATATAGAAATATGGAATCTATTATATTCCTTCGTTTTTCTAGTGTGACTAACTTGAAGTGTGTCAGTCTCACTTCATATGATTTTTTCTATTTAGCTATACCAGAGGCGTATGCTAGGTGCCAAAGAAACCTTTTCTGTATACGCTCTAGTCTTAATTTGTATGTCGCATAGTGTGGTCTCCATACGGGGCTGCAGTATTCCAAAATTCCACGTACAAGGCAGTTGTATAGAAGAATCTTAGTCTTGTACATCGAAACCTAACTGCATTTCTTAAGACGAAACCCAGCATTCTTGATGCTTTTTTCAATATAGTTTCTACGTGTGGTACGAATGTGAGCTTACAGTCAAAAATAACACCTAAGTCCCTGATTTCGTTCACGCTTTGTATAGTATCTTGGCCAATACGATAAACAGATTTCAGAGAGTTCAATCTTCTAGAAAATTTCATGTGATAACCTTTATTGATATTCAAGCTCATGTCATTAATGTTGCACCATTCCACCAACGCGTCAATGTCTTTCTGAAGCAGTTCTATGTCATCGTTTGTTTTTACAACTCTACAGAATTTAAGAACGTCTGCGTTCATGAAAATCTCAGAGAAATTAAAGCTGCAAGGAATATCGTTAACGAAATAGTTGAATAAAATAGGACCAACGGGAGCCTTGTGGGACCCCAGATGTAATTTTGTATACGCTAGATTGGAAACATACGCTAATTGGGATTAACTGCCACAAAGAACAAACGATTATCAAGATAGGATTTTAGCCAATTGAGGAGAGTACCGGTGATGCCGTATACTGATAACTTTTCTAAAAGGATAGAATGCGGCACTCGATCGAAGGCTTTGGAAAAATCGGTATAAATGACGTCCACTTCCTCGCCGCAGTCCACAGCTTCCATCAACGTCTCGGTAAATGTCACCAGATTTGTGCAAGTAGATCTGGCTCCTACAAAGCCGGGTTGAGAATTACTTAAATATAGTGCTAAATGTGATTGTATGTATGGGTAAATCAGTGATTCAAACACTTTAGCTAGGGTGGATAAAATAGAGATGGGTCTGTAGTTAGCTACCTGATCGATATCGTTGGATTTATGGATGGGTACGACCTTAGCTTTTTTCCATATATCTGGAAAAATACCAATAGTAAGAGATTTATTGTAAATTATCGATAGAGGAAAAGCTAGATAAGCAGCGCAATTAATTAAGAAGATTAGAGGAATCCCATCAGGGCCGGCACCTTTTCGATGATCCAGAGATTTAAGCTTATTTAATATGGTCTCTCGTTCAATGACACGAACCGTCAAAAGCAAACTATTGTTTTTAATGTTTTTTAAGTTATCTGAGCTTGGGGTACATTGTGCTGTTTGACGTTCATTAAAGGAAGAATAAAAATTAAATTTCACAAATTTCATAACGTTTTGGAGTGCTATTGTTATAGGGAAGTCTAGCGTCAACAACCGATTTAATGTAAATTTCAATAGGGGGGTTGTCTGAGATTTAAGCAAGGTTTACTTCACGGCTCGATAGATGGCGCTTAGTAAGAAATCTGAATCGTGCTATGGTTCACTTACCACCAAAGAGTAAAGTAATACTAGGGGAAAAGAGAGCCCACTCTTGGCAAAATTTTGCATTCTAATATGAAGCGCCATCTATATTTCTGAACTTTAACTAATTGTGTGTCATTGTCATAGCTACCTATATAACATATATATATATATATAAGTGGTTTAGACGAGGAATCTATGCCCGAATTCTCATCGAGTTGTTTGTTTATAAAAACACTTAGAAAATTTTTGTGATATACGAGACTTTTTAATTTTGTCACGTTTGAATTAGAAAACAAACATAACATTTGTTATAAATAGACTTTGGTTTAGGACTTGTATTAGTTTAAGGCAAATGTGGTTTAGACGAGGAATCTATGCCTGATTTCTCATCGAGTTGTTTGTTTATAAAAACACTTAAAAAAATTTGTGATATACGAAACTTTTTAATTTTGTCACGTTTGAATTAGAAAACAAACATAACATTTGTTATAAATAGTAATAGTCGTTACGCTTTGTCATTGTAGAATAAGATTAAAGATTTATCAGTAGTGTTGAACTACCTACATTAAATTATAGTTATTGTTTAATTATATTAAAGTTAAATTATTACGTTTACAACCATGGAATCGTTTGAGGGTTTGCAGGAAGACTTTAAAGACAAAATGCTTAAGGCAAAGGGTAACTTCAAAAAGTCCCCTAGAGACCGTCTAACGATTTCATACTTGGAAACGAGACTAGAAAATCTCGAGAAACAGTGGACAACATTTTGTAACAACCATAATAATATATTTACGCAAGTTAAGAAAGTTGATATTCAAAGTTCTAGCTATCATACAAGTGGTCTTTATAATGATGTTGAAGAAATGTACGTAGAACATAAAACAGAACTCAAAGAAAGGGTAAAGAAACTTGTAGGAACTTCGACTATTCCGCAAACAGAGTCTGGTCAAACCAAACAACTACAAAATAGGGTTAAATTACCTGAAATTAAAATACCTCTTTTTTCGGGTAAGTACTCGGAATGGCACACGTTTAGGGATTTGTTCTAAGGATTGGCACACAAAGAGAAAAACTTAGACGATTCACAAAAATTTTATTATCTGAAAGGACATCTGACAGGGGAAGCAGAACAATTACTCCGCAACATAAACGTAACATGTGATAATTATCAAACAGCTTGGAACAAATTAGATAACACTTATAACAACAAAAAGTTTTTAGCTAAGGGTATTTTAAAACGTTTAATTAATCAAAAAAAAATATTAAGTGAATCTGCTGAAGGTATTAAGTCTTTATTGCATACAACAACAGATTGTTTAGAGTCCGTAAAAAATTTAGGGGTAGATATTTCGTCGTGGGATATAATTATAATACATTTAATTAGTGAAAAGTTAGATAAGGACACGAAGAGAGCGTGAGAATTGAAAATTTCTGAGGATGCAAATGAGGAATTGCCTACATTTTCAGAATTCTCACGGTTTCTTACAAGTCGCTTCCGAGGCCTGAAAGGTATAGATACTAAGTCCGAGGGGCCTATAAGGCCACATAAGAGTATGCAATCTTTTCACTCGATTAAAGAAAAAGGTGCAAGACCTGTGGTATGTGCTTATTGTTCTGCGAGCCATAAAATAGGGTCTTGCAAGGAATTTATAAATCAACCTATTGTAAAAAGACGCCAGTTTGTCCAGCAGAACAACTTATGTTTTGTCTGTCTCAACAGCGAGCGCAGTGGGCGACAGTAAGCAGAGTAAGTAATTGACAAACAAGCATGCGGCCTGCCCGAAGCCGTACCAATACATAAAATGTCCAGTGTCTCGTGTGCGTTGTAAATCTTATCTTCTCCTTCCGTAGAGCTCTAGTCTCCTATGGACAGCATGGACTCTACTCACTATCAGAAAACCACCATCTAATAAGTTACTATAATTTACTAATCCATAATAAACTTAAATTATTGTGGCACATTTTTTGTAGTCAGTTTAAGGAGGTTTTAAGAACTAAGTAAAAAAAATGGGTTTAACCAAAAAATATTGTTTTATATATTTTGTTTTCTGGGTTATCATTAAACGATATTTTATTGGTGGGGCCTACACTGCAGGCTGATCTCCGTCACATAATCATGCGTTGGAGACTAAACCCCATATGTCTGGTCGCAGATATAGAAAAAATGTACCGACAAGTATTAGTGGATCGAAGAGATTCGATATATCAGCGTATTCTCTGGAGGTATAACTCAGATGAAGAGATAGGAGAATATGAACTGACAACTGCGACATTTGGGACGGCTTCAGCACCGTATCTGGCAGTGCGTGCTCTTCAGCAGGTAGCTCATGATGAATGTCAAGAGGATCCTGAAGTCGCCGCAAGTATTCTAAATGAATTCTACATCGACGATTACAAGTCAGGAGCTCAAAATATAAATCAGGCTTATGAGCTTTATAAGAAAATAAATACAGTCCTAGCGAAGGGGGGATTTAAATTGCAAAAATGGAAAAGTAATAATAAGGAATTAGTAGCTAAAGTTCTGAAAGTGAGGACGGAAGATTTACGCGCATGGACTGACTCAGAAGTGGTGCTCGCCTGGCTTAACAGCCACCCAAACCGCTGGAAGACCTTTGTAGCCAACCGCGTATCGGAAATTTTGAGTACGTTGGATACCCAATATTGGTCTCACGTCTCATCAAAACACAATCCCGCGGATTGTGCCTCACGTGGTGTAGCACCAAGCGATTTGTGTAACGCGTCAATTTGGTTCAACGGGCCTGAGTTCTTGCTTGAATCGGTGATCGATTATAAAAAACCGAAGCATTTAGTAACCAAATTAGAAGAAGTGAAGGTTCACACCGGCATCCTCGACAACTCCGTTTGGGACAGATTTTCAACGCTTCAAAAATTAATTCGAATCGTAGCGTGCTGTAGAAGGTTCTTGAATTATAAGAGACCAAAGGACAATAATTTAAAACGATACTCTTTATCTACGAAAGAATTGGACGAGGCGATGAAAGTCTGTATCAGGAGATGTCAGGAAGAAAATTTTGCTGCAGAAATCACAGAAATGAAAACGTCAGTCTCTAATTTAGATGCTAGAAGGAAGAAGTTTAAATCCTTAAATTTATTTTTAGACTCAGAGGGAATAATTAGAGTAGGTGGGCGATTAGAAATGGCTCAACTAAACTATAATCGCAAACATCCGATCCTCATACCAAAGGATTCCTTTCTCACGAAACTTTTAATTACAGAAGCACATCTAAAAACTATGCATGGGGGACCTCAAGCTATGATAACTTACTTGAGGTCAATGTACTGGGTTGTAGGAGTTAAACTGCTTGTCAAAGTATGTTATAGAAAATGCGTAATTTGTATACGGTATGCTAGCAAAACTAGAAACCAATTGATGGGTCAACTTCCGTCCCAACGCGTTACCCCTACCAAGGTTTTTTTAAATAGTGGAGTGGACTACGCCGGTCCCATAAACATTAGGGTATCTGATATATATTTACCATTCATATTAAAAACTGATCATAGGCCATTGGTTTCCATTTTCGGTAATAAGTCAGGTATACCGGTAACAACAGCGCTAAGGCTTCAGAGATATGCCATTACATTGTCGGCTTATAACTATGTAGTAAATTACGTGCCGGGTGATAACAACATAGTGGCCGACTACTAATCATCCGCGCGAGACGGCGGCGCGGCGAGCGGCGATCCGCTGTGCATACATATGTAGGTAGATATACATCAATCCTTCACACTTAGTTTTTCAAACCTGGTGACAATGTTATTTTATAAATAATAAACCTATATAATTTATAGATAAGTAAACACATTATACTTATAACTTATTATTTTAAATACATAATACTACCTATAGCTAAATACATATCTTAAAAATATCTTTTGTAGTCCACTGCTGTTCTAGGACGCTTTGAGCGTGAGGGTGCGGGTGACGGTAATGGTGGTACGTCCACCTCAGGTTCCACCGATTCTGAAGGTTGGGTTCGGAGTTCAACTGCCGGTGCCGACGGCATTGCTACAATATTATCCGCAGCCGTACCCTCACTCTCGGTCGCTTCACTATCGCTCCGTACTTCCATACCGTCATAGTCGGCGGCAATTGTCGCATCTAAAACTATCGGCGCTTCACTACTTCCAGGGGCCCCTGGTTCTTTGTTAGGTATCAATTTAAAGGAAGTACCGGGCGATTGCAACTGTTGAGACACCTTGGCAGCCGTATTCGTGACTGTCGGCTGACTGTTACCAACATTTTTAATTAATTGATCAACGTGTCTAATACAGAATTGATTCAACTCTTTAATAAAAATATTGTACATCTTATTACCTATTTTATTCTTTACTACTCCTAATTTCCACGATTCTTGCCGTGCGCTGTACCATCGGGTCCAAACGACGTCACCAACAACAAATCGTCTTTTCCCGCACTCTTTAGTAGTATCAAGAGGAACCGTTGTTTTTGAGGGTATAATTAAGTCGAGACGGGAACGTAAGTTCCTACCAAACATCAATTTAGCAGGCGTTTCCCCAGTGGTACAGTGCACCGTGTTTCTATAATTAAACAAATAGCCCAACAATAACTCATGAATTTGACACACCGGTAAGTTATCCTGTAAAATACATTTTAAATTTTTTTTTCAATTTCTGACTGAATTCTCGGCTTGGCCATTGCTACATGGGTGGTAAATGGGCGATGTCATATATTTAATACCATTAGAAATACAAAACGTTTTGAACTCGGCTGAATTGATCTTGACGTCATTATCTGACACTAATACATTCGGTATACCAAAAGTTGAAAATATACCCTTTAATTTAGCAATGAGAGCTTTAGTTGATGTTCCATTATGCATATGTAGACATTCTAACCATTTACTGAAAGAATCTACAATCACGAGATATATCCTCTGCCCTATGGTCATATAATCAATATGCACGCGCTGCCAGGCACTAGTGGCGGCGGGCCACGGCGTAGGAGGGTCGCGCGGGGGCGCGGGGCGCACTCGGACGCATGTTGTACAAGACCCTATCCAACCCTCGATATCGCGGTCGATGCCAGGCCACCACATCCTACTTCGGGCATTACTTTTAGTTTTGGTTATACCCAAATGCGTATCGTGCAATTCGCGAAGCATATTATGTCTTAGAAACAACGGAATAACTATTCTGTGTCCCCTAAAAAGACAGCCGTTTTCGTATTGTAAGTCAGACTTGCATTGAAAATAAGGTAAAATCTCTTTACAAATTATTTTTCGCGGCCAGCCCTTTACCATGTATCTAATAACTGTTTGAATTACCGTATCGCGTTCCGTCGCTTGAATTACCTCACGTGTCGTGGTAGCGGGTGATGAATCATTTAAAAACTGAAGCGCATAATAGGTGTCTATTTCGTTATCTATTTCTTCCGACTTGTTTACACATTTTAAAGGCGCGCGTGAAAAGTAGTCGGCCACTATGTTGTTATCACCCGGCACGTAATTTACTACATAGTTATAAGCCGACAATGTAATGGCATATCTCTGAAGCCTTAGCGCTGTTGTTACCGGTATACCTGACTTATTACCGAAAATGGAAACCAATGGCCTATGATCAGTTTTTAATATGAATGGTTCGCTACGACCATACAAATACTGATGGAACTTTTTCACACCAAATATAATGGCGGTCGCTTCCTTCTGTATCTGGCTATAGTTACGCTCACTTACTGTCAGCACGAGCTGAGCCGTCGGCTCAAAATGTGCTAGCACGCGTTCTGACGCTAATTCACGGCGTACTGCCACCATAGCCTGCCGTTGTCTTTTTCCCCATTTCCAAGCTACATCATTCCTTAGTAATTCGAGCAGGGGACTCAGTATGGACGAAGCATTAGGAATAAAATTTCTATAGTAATTTACTACGCCTAAGAACCTCTTAACCTCGGTGACATTAGTCGGTTCGGGGGCGCCTATTATTGCTTTAATTTTATCAGGACTAGTCATTAGCCCCGCTTTACTAATTACGTACCCTAAATAAACAACTCTTGGTTTAAAAAATTCGCACTTATCTTTTTGAAGACGTAACCCGGCTTCATTTAATCTGCCTAAGACTTCAGTCAATCTTTTGATGTGCGTATCTCTGTCGGGACCCGTAATGCATATGTCATCGAGCCAAATGCTGACACCGTCTATTCCGCTTAAAAGCGTCTCCATGGTTTTTTGAAATATAGCCGGCGCGTTAGCTAACCCGTAAACTAAACGTGTATATTTATATAGACCCTTATGGGTATTTATTGCCGTGAGCTCCTGTGAAGGCCCGTCTAGAATAAATTGGTTGTATGCGTTTTTAAGATCAATTTTACTATATAGCTCGCCCCCTCCAATCTTAGTAAAAACCTCTTCAATCCGGGGTAAAGGGTATTTTTCTAATACTAGGTCCTTATTTAGGGTAACCGAAAAATCACCCGCGATTCTTACCCTACCATTCTCCTTTAGTACCGGTACTATGGGAGTGGCATATTCCGCGTGATTTATTGGAACCAAAATACCTAAAACTACTAAGCGATTTAATTCCTGTTCGACCTTATCTTTTAAAGCAAAAGGAACAGTACGGGGCTTAAAAAACTTGGGAACCGAATTTTCTTTTAGCTGTAGGGTAACTTTAAATTTATTAAATGCACCCAGTTCATCACGCCACAAGTCTGGAAATTTCCCTAGTAAATCTAAGACATCATTATCGTTGCACTTTAGAGACTTAATATCCGTTGTGACAATCAAATTAAAAGCGGACATGAAATCTCTTCCTAATAAGGGAGGGCCCCCGTTCTTAACTACGAATACTTTAATAGGTTTTTGCATATTGTTGTATCTTGCTACTATAAAAAAAAATCCTAATGGAGAAATTTTATGTCCGTTGTACAAACACATCTTTACATCACAGTTTTGCAATCGACATTGCGAAAAGGTTTTAGTGTATAAATTATGAGAAATAACACTACAGCCAGATCCGGAGTCAAGTTCCATTTGAACTAAATGATCGCCTAAGAATAATTCAATAAGAATAGGCTTATCAGCCACATACCTTAGGTTAAAATTCTGGCACTCCTCGCAATCCGTGCCCTGCTGCTGGTAAACACTACGTTCATTAGAGTCCATATGGTTAATGCACGACGTACTCTTTGAATTACCGCACACTTTTTTTAAGTGACCCTTTTTACCGCAATTTTGGCATTTGTAGTTTTTATAACGACATTTATCACTGCCATGATTTTTTTGTCCACAAACCGAGCACCGATCATTACCGCGGCCGACCGTTCCGGAAGTACCATCAGCGCCACGTCGCCGATTAGCTTGGCCTTGATACCTCGCAAGGTATACTGGTTCTTCTTTAATAGACACTGCCTCAGTACTGGTGCCTAACATAGACTTCGCCTCTTTAGCACATGCCGCCTGCTCCGCCAATTCAATAGCCCGCGACAACGTGAGCGTCGACGGGTTCTGTTCGAACAGCTTGTCACGTTCTGGACCTGCATATAAGCCAAGGACAAAACGATCTCTCAGATTCGTTTCTAGAGCGGTGCCGAAGTCACAATAGGTTGCCAAACCTCTTAATCGCGCCACCCATTCTCCTAGGGTTTCACCTGACTTCCTGTTGGCACAAAAAAAATTTGCTTTGTCCACGAATGTGCATTGTTTAGGCTTAAAATGGCTGTCGAGTAATTCAACTAGTTCCTCAAAGCTCAGCGTTTCCAGCTCCTTAGGAAATGCGAGGTTTAGCAGTAAACGGTAAGTCTCCTCTGTAAGGTGGCACAGTAGAATTCCACTCTTCTTTGTATCTTCTACCGCATTTATTTTCAAGAACTGCGTTAATTTACCTTTGTGAATCTTCCAATCACTATTTTTATGATCAAAAATAGGTAAATGTCCTAAATATGCGCTCATTTTGGTTTCAGTGTGGGTACTCGTACCTCGTCGCCAATGATATATATTTATGGGAAGTAATGAAACGAGCTTACACGTTTAGTACTAGTTTATTACTAATCATCCGCGCGAGACGGCGGCGCGGCGAGCGGCGATCCGCTGTGCATACATATGTAGGTAGATATACATCAGTATCACCAGGGCAGGCCAGGGCGGCAATAAATCATACAAAGGTTATATTGCTTATTGTATGTTTATTTGTATGTCTACGCGGGCGGTTCATTTGGAGGTCGTCAGTGATATGACGTCAAAGGGTTTCTTGGCCGCATTCAAGAGGTTTGTAGCCCGACGTGGTCACTGCGCTAGACTATTTAGCGATAATTTCACGAATTTCGTGGGGGCCGCTAGGGAATTAACCGAGTTGTTTCACGAAGAAAGATCTAACTTTATACCCGAATTATCACAACATCTAGCAAACAACGGAACTCAGTGGACGTTTATCACACCACATGCACCTAATCAGGGCGGATTATGGGAATCGGGTATAAAATACCATCTTAAGCGAGTCGTCGGCAACTCCACTTTGACATTCGAAGAGTTGACTACCGTATTGGCACAAATAGAGGCTTGTCTGAACTCGAGACCGCTCTCTTACGTGGAGGATCAAAAGGAGTTGGAGGTGTTGACCCCTGGTCATTTTCTTGTTGGAGAGCCTCTTGTCTTAGTACCTGACAAGAACATCGAACCTTCTGATGTGTCTACTCTCAGACGTTGGCAACTTACTCAGAGAATGACACAGGACTTCTGGCGACGTTGGTCGCAGGACTATCTCAACCAATTTCTGCAACGGCACACATGGACACACCAAATCCCGGAACCAGCTGTTGGTGATGTGGTCTTGATCAAAGAAGATGATTTGCCACCTGGCAGATGGCTGTTGGGCCGAATCGAACGTAAGCATCCCGGTCCAGACGACGTCACAAGGGTAGTTACTATTCGGACAAAAACCTCGTCTATTAAAAGACCTGTCTCTAAAGTGTGTCCTTCCGGTTGCTACCTGACACAACCCGTTTATTTGCTTATCTGTAAAGCTATAGTAATATATTATTTTTTAAGATGAAGGTTAGTTTTAGAATTTCCATTAAAATGTAATCTATTGCTAAATTTCTTAGTTTGTAAGCTATTAAGCGTCAGAAATACGACGTCATTGAGAATATTGAGATTTTTGGAAAGATTGTTGCAAAGGCAATAAATTTGTTATTCTTGTTTTCTACTACTTAGACTACCTCTCACCAGTGACATTTGTACCCTGTTGCATGGTGGGCGGTTACCTAATATGAAGGACATTTGGCAATATGTCCTTGGTGGGCGGTATGTCTGAGATTTAAGCAAGGTTTACTTCACGGCTCGATAGATGGCGCTTAGTAAGAAATCTGAATCGTGCTATGTTTTACTTACCACGAGCTATATATGAATTCGTAGTCGGATTTTGATGGCATCGACGCCAATATACACTATTTGTACGTTGTACTGTAGCACTGTGTCAAATACAAGTACTAGTTAGTATCAAAGTGTTTTATTGCGAACAAGCGCCACCAGCCCGATCGAAATCCAAAACAGGGGTGTAAACTATTGACAACACTTAAAGGGTTTGGAGCAGCACACACACTATTAAAAGGTAAGCTACTCAAGACTAGATCTAGAATACGCCCAGAATTATTAGTAATATCATTAAGTTGCTGGAGTCTATTGATATGAGTAAAGTCAGTCAATAAGTGAGTGCCATTTTAAGTCTATTGCTGTCTCTAACCAATGACAGAGTATGTTTAGCAAGCGTTTGTTAACGTTAAGTTTTTATGAACAAGAGACTAGTCATGACAAGCGCCTCAGCTGCGCTCTCGATACGCTCAAAATACACGCGCCTGTGCGCGCACATGAGTTGTATGCCAAGTTCTGCCGTTACTGGGGCGCGCGCCCCAGGGATTGTCATGACTAGTCCATAAGAGGGTTAGAAATTTTGAGGTTATTTTCTGAAGGGTGCAAACGAGCAGACGGGTCTCCTGATGGTAAATGACTACCGCCCCCCATGGGCACCTGCAACTCACGAGTCACATGTGCGTTGCCGGCCTTTAAGGTGGGAGTAGGAGAAGACGGGACAGAGGGAAGAGTTAGGGCCTCCGGTAACCTCACTCACGCGGCGAAAAGCAATGCAAACATTACTTCACTCTCACTTATTTAAAGATTTTCAGTTCCTTTCTTTCATCGGTTTAATTATTTTCCTCTTTAAAATTATACGTATATATATATTATACCCAAAGCCATGCTTAATCCCCGCCTGCCTGCTTTATTAATCAAACAGATAGTAGTACAAAGAAGTACCTATACATATACAATCAATCATAATCTAATTATAACTACTATAATTTGGTGTTGCTGTACTCCTAGCTAGGTTATATAGGTACAACCTGTGTTTAGGAATAACTGTAACGGGATTCAAAGGGAATCCGGTAGTATGCTGTGCTCTATACATAATGGTGATACTTTGAAAATTACCTGTGATTACATCTATTTGATTAGTTACATAATAAAACTTATAATAACCAATTTAGTGAAATAAATTAGATCCTGATGAATTTCATCAAAAGTTCATGTATATATATGTGAGTGTGTGTTATTTATAACTTAGGAAAGTTTCGGTTTCCACATAGTTTAGTGTAAAGAGGAATGTATGTAGTCTTACAATTGATTGCCGATAAACCATAACCGGGACATGTTGCGTTAATCTTGTTTTTATAAAACGATTTTCACATGATTACAGCTTTCCTTTATTATTTTTATGACAGAAACAACCCTTTTCGACCCTAACGTCCTTACTAGTAGTAATAAGTAGTAGTAATTCTGGGAATAGCCCGCCTGTCTGGTCATTTTCACAGTGCTTAATTTTCTAGCATTAGATTATAATTTAAAGATATTCTAAATTTTTTTGATTTTGATTTTCTGAAATTGAGATTTGTGCTAACATCAGCATCACATGATTGATGGCCGACACCTTATAAGACTCGTGAGACAATAAAGAAGCCGTTGATAAATATATATATTGAAAATTTGTGACAGTGACTCTGCCACACAGACGTCTTCCCAAGTAACACAATTTGATCAATTTCTTATAATCATCATCATTAACTTTTTCTATTAACATGTGGATAGCGAGTCTTACCATTCAATGAATTACAATTATCCAAATACAAATCATTTTCACGACTTCTAAATACCCCAAGTAAGTGTTGTGATGATTAAAGTGATGATAATGAAATAATAAACAAAATATGTTTTCATATATTTATTTAATGCTTTTAAAAATTACACATTTTGACATTTCATATATAGCTTACTCACTATAATCGTGGATAACACAGAATTGCCAATCTTAGAAAGGATCTTAAGATTAAATCCCTAAGAGCTTGTCTTCATTTACATCCACAGACTATATTTCCGACGTGTCTGTGACAAGTCGCCCAATTCCACCCGCTGAGTCTCAGACATTATACAAAATCAGTGTTATTTAGTACTATGGTAAGTATGGTAACCTAACACTGATTTTAGCACACAAAGAACAAAGCATATAGTAGGTTCATTTGGGGATTGACTTAAATTACGTATTAATAACATTACTAATGTCATAATATCCAATTATACAAGATAATCAACTATACAAACAGGATACATAAGGTAACCGAATTAATTATATGTAGTTTGTATCCAAGTATACAATCTGGCAGCTCTGGTGACCATGTTTGCCTAAAACTAGATAGCCAAAGCCTTTGTGTTTGTATGGTGGGATTCAGAGGACTCAGTTCGGTAGTGTAGTACAGAGTCGATTTGGTGTTGCATGATGAAAAATATCTATTCAAAGTTATACAAATTACAAAACCATCTTAGAAAGTGTCTATTCCTACATCGCAAAACCGAGCACGGCACTGCATATGCTCAGCCTATTATTGAATAGATGAAGCTAGCCATCAGATAATGGCAATGAATTAATATCAGTTTTACCATCGTTTACTAACACAAAAGTTAGTTTTGGCTGTCTTAAAACGTTTGAATCTTACAGAATTGACGAAATCGACTGAAGGAGAATCTGAAACTTTATAATTATTTTTGTCCCTCGCACTTTCCTCTACTTATTACAATTACACTAATACCTACAATTAATGCACAATTTTAGCTTACAATAGTGCGTAACACTTTAGAGCAAAGTAGGAGCGCTCCTCCCTTTCTTAAGCTTAAGCTGACAACATGGCCGGCCACCACGCCCAATGTGGCCCTTAAAGCAGCGATGAGTCGGTGGAAGAGAGCGGAGAGGAGCGAGCGGAAGGCGGGCGCGAGTGCGAGGTGGGTCAGGTGGCGCGGCCTTTGCCTTCCTTGATCGCGATGACGTAGCGCTGGGCCACGCGCTCCGGGGGTGAGTAACCGTCAGCGTACGAAGAGTCCTAACAACAAATGTTAAGAATTAACCTAAAATGTAGGCAGACTGAATTATCCACCATATATTTAAGTTTAAACCCTATATTCCTGTTGAAACCCTATATTAATGTTATTTTACTACTATATGGTAAATGTGGCTGGTGTCTCAGTTGTACACACTTATAAGTAACATTATTTAAAACTATGTATTGTGTGGCTGTTTATTTACCTAAATAAATTAAAAAAAAAAATTAGATTAATCTGTTAAGTTCTTTTGGATCGGAGACGGTGCTATGACGTCTTCCACCCGATTTTTAAATCTAATCCGATGTGCACATAAACTCTCACACCTAGATGAGGCCGCCTGCTGTTTGACATAAGACTGCGGATTCAGGGAGCCTAAACTTTAGGTAATTTATTACAGTATTGTGTTTCAGTGTTTATGATCTCATATTTTATATCTAAATAATAAGCACACTGAAGTGGCAATGGGCTGGCCACGTATGCCGAAGGACCGATGGGATCGACGTTGGGGGAAACGAGTCTTAGAGTGGAGATCGCGAACCGGTAAGAGAAGGTAGGACGCTCTCAGCCAGATGGACTGACGAACTGAAGAAGGCAGCTGGGATAGTCAATAAGTAAAACTAAGGGGTGGCCAATAAGAAAAATGATAAACAAGTAATAATAATAATCTAAAAAATCTCAAGTGCTTCACAACCTCACTATCAGAAAATTTTATTATTTCGACGTAATTTTGCTACTATTAAAGACGATCTTTAAATCTATACTAATATAATTAAGCTGAAGAGTTTTTTTGCTTGATTGTTTGTTTGTTTAAACGCCCTAATCTCTAGAACTATCTGAAGGATTTGAATAATTTTGTATTAGATAGAGTATTTATTGAGGAATATTTATAGGCTAATCACGCTACAACACTTAGAAGGACGCGTAAGAAACTCAGAAGAACGCCTTGTAAAAATATATTTTAATACCAGCATTTTAGCACGAGAAAAAAGATGGATTCCATATTCTAAAGTGGAGTGATACTGCATAAGCTGAGTAGGATTGAATCATCACACGAGATGAACTCCGTCAAGCACAACCACACACATCCCACTCTAAAGAAAACCATTAAAAATGGATGATGTTTCAAATCGAAGAGTTCTATTTTTAGCTGAGCTCACGGGGATATTATAACATGACTTCCCAAAGATCTTAAACGAACAAAAAAAACAAAAGTAGAGTTGACATTTCAAAGACCAAACAGAAACGTTTCAGGCAGCGTTTCGTAACTTGTGACCATGTGATAGAATCACATTTTATATACCGTATAAAAATGTATACCGAGACAAAATAAGTCGATGACTGAAGTTTTGAGTTCTGCAGACAAGATGCAATATCTGGGACGCGCTGACGTAATAATTGTGTGTATTTGGAAAAAGGAGCTGATTAAAGGATCTTACTACGCTGACCAAACAATTTTTTTTTTTTTGTTTATCTTAAAAAGACAACTCCCGCATTAGGAATATTCCTGTGTCGCGGGGGGGCTTCACAAACATTCAAACAACGGACACAAAGGACACCCAGACTCGGGACAACTATTTGTGGATCACACAAATTTTTGTCCCGTTTGGGATTTGAACCCACAACACTCGGCGCGGCGTAGTGGCGAGGTGACCACTTAAACCATTGCGCCATCCGTGCAGTCGACCTAATAAACATCATTACCTTTTGACCACCCTCGTATACGTACCGTACACGCCAAATCCTCAAAGGGAGAAATAATGTCAAAAAAAGTTACCTCAAATAGAACTTCATAAGGATCAGCAGCGCTTGCCGGTAGTCTGTTAACTATTGCTCTGTAAAAGCACGTGGTTTGTGGGTACAGGGCCATCACCACCGCGTCTTTAGGAAACAGAGCGTGTTCATCGGTGCGCGGATCCGCTCGCATCAGCGGCAACGGCACCACGCGACGCTTGCTCAATATGTGCCGGTTCTTTTGTTCTTCGTCTATATCATCAACTTCGTATTTACCCTGGGCAGGCAGCCAGCTCACTACCTATGTAAAATATGTTACAGTTATAAGGACACCAACACAGGGTCAGGAGTATCATTATGGGTACTTTACAATTTATAACAGCGCTAGCATATCATTAAGGATTCTTGTAAATGTTTATAAAATATAGAAATAAACCTCTGAAGACTTCCAAGATGAGTTTTATTGAAGATAATACAGTTTCTTACATTAGAGTAGACGCAATCTGCGAGTCAATAATATAGAGGGGGGGGGGGGGAGGGTTGGCCGTGCCCACCCCAGGATGTTCTGATGAACAAGGGATACCTACCATTATTATTTATAAAATCGGCGAATTAGATTTGAATTACACTGTTTTTTTTCTTTGTAATAATTGTAATTGAGATTTGATATAATTAAATTAAGAAAATTAGGGACCAACGATCTTTCTTTAAAAAAACTCCGCATACCGATCAGCAATTTCTGGATAATGCAGATAGGCCAGCAGCCCCAGTCATAGTACCAAGTACGTATTTTAACTCAAGTTTGAATAAACAAGTTTTGCATTTAAAGATCACAAAGTGACTTAGATACGCTTCACAATGGACCATGTCAGCCTAGAATTGACTTACTCCGTACAAAGATCGGACAAAAAATGCGGGCATTTAACGCACAAAACTTTTTTTCTTAGTTTTATCATGCGATCAGTCCTTCAGACTATGAGCAGATGTGGTGATTGATATTTTCCGGGTGGGGAAGTTTCTCATTAGAAACATCTTCTATATGGATAAAGCGGCTTATTAATTACTTCCGAGTTCCGGGATCCTACGCCTTTTCCAGCAAGTTATGCAGTTGGGTAGTGTGAACTGGACAGCTAGTTGGTTTGGATGATTTTCCAGTCTAGTTTTGTTTTTTTTTAAGAGGCTTTTACTTCCTCTTTTACAGGGGCCATATTTAGATAAGCATGTACTTCCGAGTTTCTTATGAACCAGAACCACTGATTTATTTTAGAATATAATTCTGGGCTCTTTGTATTTTATTTATATTGAAGTCTCAGGCTCCCCACAATCGAATGCCATAGGTCCAGACTGGTTTTATGACAGACTTAAAAAGAGTTTGTTGTCGGTGGACTGTTTTGAACTAATTCCTAAAAGCCAATATAGCCCCAGGATCATCTGCGTAAGTTCCAATAGTAACCCCAGGTGTTGGCGGTAAATGTCCTGTAAATATGGTGTACAAAACTGGGCCACGTTCTGAGTCTTGTGGTACTTCAGCAAGTATGTCGCAGGACCGAGATGTATATTCAGCCTCATATATTTGAAAAATTCTATCGCTCAGATAAGATTCCAGAATTCGATCTAAAGAATCCGTCAGAACCAGCGAGACTCAGGGACGATGACTACAGAGAAACATTAATGCGCCATTACACTGAGGAGATACCCGAGATTGATCAATACGAGATATATAGGCGGCTCTCAAACAGCTGAAGAACAACAGAGCTCCTAGAGATAACGGAATTACTACTTTAAAAGCAGGGATCCCGATCCTGAAAGAGTTCGCGACTCTCTTTAATTCTATCAGCAAGGTTTAACACCTAGGGCATGGAGCGGGAGGGCGGTGGTACTGTTCTTCAAAAAAGGCGACAAGTCCTTATTGAAGAACTACAGACCCATCTCACTCCTGAGCCATATCTACAAGTTGTTCTCGAGAGTCGTGACAAATCATCTCGCGAGAAAGCTTGACGAATTCCAGCCACCAGAACAAGCCGGGTTTGGAAAAGGCTACAGCACCGTAGACCACATTCATACTGTTCGGCAGATTGTGCAAAAGCTCAGTCTTTTGCACAATCAAGTAAGAAAGCCTTCGACTCCATCGAGACTTGGGCAGTTCTGAATGCTCTGCAACGATGTCGTGTCGATTGGCGATATATCGTGGTGCTGAAAGGCTTATACAACACCGCCACGAAGACCGTACAGCTCCAAGACTTAGAGGACCAATCCCATAAGTTTGCAGCGTTAGATAGGGGATGTAATATCCCCCAAACTATTCACCAACGCGCTTGATGACCTATTCAAGACACTGGATTGGACTGGACGGGGAATTAATGTAAACGGAGAGCATAACTCGCGCCTTTGGTTTGCCGATGACATAGTCTTAGTAGCAGAGTCGCTAGAGCAGCTGGGTGAGATGTTGCACAGCCTAGATAAAGATTCTCGACGCGTCGGACTTAGTGTGAACTTGGACAAAACCAAAGTTATGTTCAATGAACACGTCACACCCAGACTAATTGACGTCGAAGGGTTGACGCTCGAAGTTGTTCCCTTGGGTTTAGGTTATCCAGCTCGGTAGAAACAACTTCGAGAAAGAAGTCACCAGAAGAGTCCAGAGTTAGGTTGGGCAACATTTGGCAAACTAAACCTTAAAAACGGAGGTCTTTCAGTGCGTCCTACCTGTAATGACCTATGGTGCCGAGACGTGGACACTAACGGTGAGGCTAGTCCACAAATTAAATGTCGTGCAGCGGGCCACGCAGCGAGCAATGATTGGCGTCTCTTTGCAGGATAAAATTCGAAATGAGGTCATCCGACAAAGAACTAAAGTTACCGACATAGCTCGCTGAATAAGCACGCTTAAATGGCAATGGGCTGGCCACGTATGATGAAGGACCGATGGCCGTTCGAGCAAGCGGAGCTTAGAGTGGAGACCGCGAATCGGTAAACGGAAGGTAGGACGCCCTGCAGCCAGATGGACCGACGACCTGAGGAAGGTAGTTGGAAGAGACTGAATGCGGAAGGCGGAGGACCGGGTACTATGGCGTACATTGGGAGAGGCCTATTTCTAGCCGTGGACTAGAATAGGCTAATTGAGTGATTGATTGACTGTATTTCCATTTTACAAAGCCTGGCTGTCACGCTGTACTTTACAAAAAAATTAAGATTCTCTTAATATAAAAACTGGTCGTGAAATGGGCAGTTTAAGCACCACGAGATGGAACTGTCGGTATGAAAATTCTAGCGCTGTAATACATAATTATGATGCACTTAAAACGGCACTGGAACAAGAAATAAGTCAAAATATAGACGAACATGTGGCGGAAGCCATAGGTTTATTAACTTCTATATCAAGTAATACGTACAATCAATACATTGTTTGTTTGTACGTATTCCATTCGGTGTTATTAGTAATCCATGTAACTACTTCCACAGTAAAATTGCAACTCTCGGACAAGTTGACACCGAGACAACTGGCTTTATCACTACTTTCGAAGAAAATCGGAATAGTTCCAAACGTTGGAAGGAGATAGAAAAGTTTGCAGAAAAGCATGAACTTTTCCTGGAACCTACAACAAGTGAGCAAAAGAAAATATAATCGAGCCGGTGGAGGAAGCTGAGATAGAGACTATTATATTTAATCTACACTTGGTAAAGAAATTTGGATTGATGTGCCGCCTAGTTCACGAGCCAGTAAATATTCGAAATTGATCATTTAATAGTTAATATGAATAACAGGTTTGAAAGTATACCTTTAGCCCAATCGATCGATGTGTTTCTGAATCTCAAGGTAGAAAGCTTTTTATATGGTATAATTTAGATACGCTAGATGGCGTTGTTAAGTAAACATTGGCTCCTGTCTATCCGCACCAAATATATTTCGCGAAACGAGAACTAAGAACGAAGACTTAATTTTGCCAAGAAAGTGAACCTATAGTACCCAGCGTCAAGTGGAAACGTTATCTTTGTGCAACTGTGACTGTGACTCGAAATATTATAAGTGACAAAACATTTGATACTAAGTGCCATAAAAACTAAATCTGCGCCGGATTCAGTATGTACTCTTAACATTAATATTTATTGTCAGTGTAAATGTAGTGACATACATACTTGCTATCATATAATCAGTTAATAAAACGATTTATACGGAAAATACAAAACGATCTCAAAGGGTCAAAGTCTATTGTTTAAAACCTTCCGTGAACCGTTGGATGATTATCTTCTTCAAATTGCCGATAGATGACAGCACAATCCTATGACATATCACAAAACTAAAATAGCGACACCTAATTTAAATGCCGAACTGCTTTTGTTGCACAAATACTAGCTGCCTACTTGTAGCATACATTCAACAGTACATAAAGAGACACCTATTGGGCAATAACAAAACTACAAAGACAAGTAGGTTTCCAGCGGGGCACGCGCATCCATCTCGCCATTATACTTGTTACTTGTTACGTAGTTTATAGAGGGCGCCATTACAAAATCCTAATATGGAAAAGCATAGTAATGTAACTTTCAGAAAACCTATTCCTAAAGCAATGTCTCTCGAAAACATGGATATGAGTACTACAATGAATACATCAATTTCCTCGGAAATGCTGGGGAAAAGCTTGGAACTGTCTAAAAATTTTATGTCGATACATAGGGAGGAAACGAGGAACGAGCTAAATATTTTAAAACAAAATTTAGAAACCACTCAAAACGAATTAGATAATGTTATTTTAGAAAACATAGAATTATAGAAGCAGGTATCCCATTTAACACAAGAATTAACAGTTCTGAAACAAATGTGTAGGAGTCCTGTATCTTCACTGCGAAAAAACATATCGTCAAGTAGAAAAAACAGCGTCAAACGTCGCCTTACGGAAACTTTCAATAACAGTCCCCTTACGCTAAAATAAAAATACTACTATAAGCGAACAACCACAGAGTACGATAATCCCTTAACCAATAGCAAATACAAACACAGAAAAACTCTCATCTGAATTAAGAGCTAGTACCACCGCTGCGACACATCCTACGACAATGGACGAGCACAGTCCTAAAAATATAAAAAAAAATATAGGAAAAACTATATATATTCTTGGACGAAATCAGTGTATGGGATTATCATCGAAATTAATTTCCTCAAGAATGGACAGTAAATACGAAAATTATTGATGTGACATATAATAACTTATTTGACATGTGTAAAACTATAAATTTTAATATTGACAGCTTGGATTATAATCGCAAGTATTTACCTCAGAAATTTAGACGCACTTTAAAGCCAACTCCACCTACTATAACACCTAAATATGAACCACATAAAACATTCAGTGCTCCTCGTAAGGGTACAATCCCCTACTATTTCGCACCTGCTAAATTGAATAAAAAAGGACAAAACTCTAGTGCGGCAATAACTACACCTAAATATAAAGCTATAAAAGGTACCGTACCCTACTATTTTACCACCATAACAAAAGAATCACCTACTTCTTCCCAAACAGCAGTCTCACCGATTAATAATTGTTTTTTTCGCAAATAAGAATACACAAAAGTTTATCAAAATAATGCATCAAAACATTGCAGGTTTAAGGCATAAGGTTGAGTTGTTAGAGTTGCATCTACGTGAGCTTATGTTTGAGCCTTGCGTCATATGTTTTTCTGAAACTTTTATACAAAGCGGTCATGAAAGTATTGTTCATGTAAATGGTTACAAATTAGCTTCTTCATTTTGCAGAAATAAACTTCAGAAACGAGGTGGAGTGTGTATAATAGTAAAACATGGACTAATCTTTAAGGAGTTAAGTAATGTGAAGGCGCTGTCAATTGACAAGCACTTTGAATGCTGCGCTATAGAACTGACTGACCAAAAATTAATAATAATATGCGTATATAGGACTCCGAACTCTGATATTTCAATATTTTTCAAAAAACTTGACATTGTATTAAATAAAATTATTTATAATTCTGACAAAAAAGTAGTAATTGCCGGCGACTTAAACATAAATACATTACAAATCAATAAACAATCAACTGATCTATTAGACTTGACAAAAAACTTTAACTTAATATTGAATATTACCAAACCGACACGGAAAAAATCATGTATAGACCACCTTATATGCAACATAAAAAAAGTCAAAGGAGAAGTCCTCCAGCTGGGAATATCTGATCATGAGACTGCTCAAGTGCTCACGATTCCAGCAACACATAAAACCTTGATTCTCACAAGCTATACAATATATAAAAGAGATTTTTCCAAAGAAAATATAACAACATTTAAACAGTGTATAGCAAGCCTTTCTTTTAGTGAAGTTTATAATGAATCTGATATGAACTTGGCATATAAAACCTTCCACGAACTGCTGACATTGTTTTTTAATCTTTGTTTCCCTATACTCAAGCGGAACGTTTCCTACAAGCCTAAAAAATCAGCCTGAATAACTAAGGGTCTAAGGGTAAGTTGTAAGACTAAGCGCCTACTGCGATTAAAATATTTCAAACGCAAGTCTATAACACATAAAGAAAAATTAAAGGCGTATTCTAAACTATTGCGTAAATGTATTTTAAATTCTATGAAAAACTACAATCATATTAAGCTTAGCTCTTGTAAAAATATTTGTAAAACCTCATGGCAGCTGATAAAAAAAGAATCTGAAGGTATAAAAATAAAGGATTTTATAACCGAAATAAACAAAGACGGACGTATTGTTAGGTGCCCAGAAAAAATAGCTCACGCTTTCAATGACCACTTCATAGAATCTCATAGAATGCAAAATATGAACACGTTCACCAACCAAAACTTGGCAAGTGCTTGCCATACCGAGTATATGCAATAGTATTTATCTCAAACCGTGCGACTGTCCCGAGGTTCTGGGAATTATATTATCACTCAAAAACACCAATTCGGTAGGCTATGATGAGTTTAATACTAGAGTGTTGAAGGACTGTGCGATTGAACTGACACCCATTCTAACGTACCTAATTAATCTATCATTACGCGAAGGTTGCTTCCCAAATTTACTCAAAAAGTCGATTGTAAAACCATTATATAAAAAGGGTGACAAATGTTTACTAATAAATCATAAACAAATAACACTTATACCCATAATTTCAAAGGTTTTCGATGCATGCACAAGCGTCTATATAATTTTGTTACGAAACACAATATATTGACAGATGAGCAATATGGGTTTCAGAAGGGTAAGTCCACAACGATGGCGTGCTTTGATTTTGTTACAAGAATATCTAAAAGCCTAGACAGTAATAAGCAAACAACTGGCATATTCTTGGATATGAAAAGTGCATTCGATCTCGTTTCTCACACCCTATTACTAAACAAAATGGAAAAATATGGTATTCGAGGTATGGCAAACTAATGGCTTGAGACGTATTTAAAGAATAGGGAACAGTGCGTCGAAATTTCAAACGTTAATAATAAAAGGGAAATTCAAGCTTACAGATCCTCGTACAGAGTTAATAATTCCGGGGTGCCCCAAGGCAGTATACTTGGCCCGCTGTTGTTTTTGATTTATATCAATGATCTTCCAAGTGTGACCCAAAACCCTAGTATTTTATTCGCTGACGATATTTCCCTCATTATGTCATCTAATAATACTGTTACGAGCTGAGGTTCGGGATTAGAGAATTGTACCAGCTTGTTACCGAAATAGACACACTTTATTTTAATAGATCACAAAATACACAGGGAAACTAGCAACAACACAATTACAATAATTTAATATCACTATTACTTCTTAATTCACTTACACTTTAGTCGCTGTTAAATTCACTTGAAACTAAACTCACTTGACACTCACTTGAAAACTAACTAACAACTCCGCAATGCCACGCTTTATATAGCAAAACGGTATTTCTAGAAACATCGCGACACCTCTTGTAAATTCTACACAACAAATAGAAGCCTCTAAAACAAACTAGTATTTTCTATTAATGGGTTACTAACTACTTAGTTCCGTGTTGCCTCAACAGATGGCGTGTATCTTTATTTTGTAGCTCTATACGACTTCCCCAGTCGCCAATAGATGGTGGGGGTTATTCGTAACAATACCAATATTAATTACATAAATGACATTAATAATACAATAAATTCTATAATTCAATGGCTGTATAATAATAATTTACAAGTTAATTTAACGAAAACGCAATTTATTCAATTTGGTAACTATGGTAAGCAGCCTCGACAGCAGCCTTGACTCCAACGCCTCAACGAGCTGGTCGTAGGTGAGGTTCTTGCCGAGAGCCTCCAGCACAGTCAAGGCCTGATCGCGGAGACCCAGGGTGAGCGCTGTCATGGTCTGCGCTTCAGTCCACCCGTTCGCCTTAATAACGGCCTCAAACTGGATCTTATAAGCAGACCATGAGGACGTTCCATCTAATGGAGGCACCTTAAATCCGCGCGCCGCAGGAGCATTCCCCACAGGAGCAGTTCCAAGCTTCAGGTTTCCTAGAGCCTTCTGCATATCCACAATCCTATGCTCAGCGTCCGTGATGCGGGCCTCGTGCTGGTGGACCGTCTCCTTCATCACCTTGAGGTCCTTACCTAGTGCGACCTGGAGATCCTTCATAAGGAACATCTGCTCCTCCTTGTCCCGCCGCAACTGGTCCTGTAGCTGACGAGCCTGCTCCTCCTGGCGACGGGTCTGCTCTTCCTTGTCCCGCCACAACTGGTCCTGCAGCTGACGAGCCTGCTCCTCCTGGCGACGGCTCTGCTCCTGCAGCATCATCATTAATGCGGCAAGGTCCGGAGCCGCCGAGGTCGAGGGAGCCGCTAATGAACCATCAACAGGTTCTGCCGTCAGCTGCCGACCGTCCGCTGGTTGTTGCGGAGCATCCCCAAACCGTCTCTGGTCCATCTCCTGTTGTCGCTGTCCCCTAGTACGAACGCCTTCCGTGTCCTCCTTCGGTAAAACCGGCATCATCTAATCACACTTCTGACACCAAATTGTTACGAGCTGAGGTTCGGGATTAGAGAATTATACCAGCTTGTTACCGAAATAGACACTTTATTTTAATAGATCACAAAATACACAGGGAAACTAGCAACAACACAATTACAATAATTTAATATCACTATTACTTCTTAATTCACTTACACTTTAGTCGCTGTTAAATTCACTTGAAACTAAACTCACTTGACAACTAACTAACAACTCCGCAATGCCACGCTTTATATAGCAAAACGGTATTTCTAGAAACATCGCGACACCTCTTGTAAATTCTACACAACAAATAGAAGCCTCTAAAACAAACTAGTATTTTCTATTAATGGGTTACTAACTACTTAGTTCCGTGTTGCCTCAACAGATGTAATACAATAAATTCTATAATTCAATGGCTGTATAATAATAATTTACAAGTTAATTTAACGAAAACGCAATTTATTCAATTTGGTAACTATGGTAAGCAGCCTCGAAATCTTGACATTAAATACTTGACTGACAATCTGACTGAAGTAAACGAAACGACATTCTTGGGTATAGTAATAGATAAAAATTTAAACTGGAAGGCACACGTAGAAAAGGTGTGTAATAAATTAAATAAATTTGTTTATGTACTAGCTAAACTTAGAAACACGTCAAATACCAAAACCGTTACTATGGCATATCATGGCTATCAGCATCGCATCAGTATTAAACTATGGACTAATACTTTGGGGAAATTCTACAAACGTGTATCGAGCATTTATTGCCCAAAAAAAGGCTGTCAGAGCCATAGTTGGAGCTGCGCCATGGCATTAATGCAAACCCATTTTTAAAAATCAAAATCTATTAACCCTCGCTTGCATGTATATTCACGAAGTTGCAAAATTTGTGAGACAGCATCCACAATTATTTATGAGAGCAAAGGACGTGTACCCGAGAAATACTAGGAATCCGGATAGAATTGTCCTATCACGAATACCTAAAACAGCCCTCTACCAAAGAAACTGCTATGTGATGTGTGGTCGTATATACAATGCTATCCCAGGGAACTTAAAGCAATTCTCAACCTCAGGGTTTCTAAAAAATCTTAAGGAGTGGCTTATACAAAGACGCTTTTATACTGTGGAGGAATTTCTAAAATGTAACATATGATATTTTTTTTTTTTTTCGTTATAACTATGGTTCTAATATAATAGTAACTTATTTAATTATATAGTGTAATTAATCCATGAAAGTGATCTTGACATGATTAATGATAGGTATAATAATATTCGATGATGAGTATAGTTGTGACTAATTATGTATATTTATTGATAAATGAATTGACATGCCATAAATAATAATACAATGTGATTAACTTAATTTATAATATAAAACAATACAAATATTTGCATGTTAAAAATATGACAAAAATGTAACTCCCTGATTTGTAAGAACCTATGTACTTAAAACATTTTACTGCAAATAAAGATATTCTTTCTTTCTTTCTTTCTTTCAAAAAAATTATGGTGATAAATATAAGGATATTCTAGAAATTAATGAGACTCTTTTAAGAGAAGAACGTTTAATAATGAAAAACGTGCTAAAAGAAAAGGAGATTACATTAGAAGTATTGTAGAACGTAAAACAATAATTGTGTCCAAATCTCTTTAAATTGATCCAAGCTGCAATAGTAATTCCAGACAGCTCAGCAGGATGCGAGCGGAGCTTTTCAACAATGAATAAATAAGAATTAAGACGTGGCTGAGGTCTACTAAGGCAGAAGAGGGGTTCTCAAGTACTACCCTTCTTCACATAAAAATAAGTATGTCAAGAAAAACGTCACACCAAAAAAAGTTTTTAATATTTTTACTGAGAAGAAATAAAAATTAAAATCTTTAATGTTAATTGTAAAAAAATTCAATAAAAAACATAGCTTATATTACGCTAGTCTTAATCAATGATACTTAAAAGTCAAGTAAAATTACTTTGTTTTGTTTGTTTTACTATACAGTGTGTATATGAAAATGGAACACTTACTTAAATCACTAAAAGGGCAAGACTCTAACAAGCAGCGATAAAACGAAAATTAAAAAAAAACTATTTGTTTACAAGTTATGACCGTTTGTCCAGGTATTTCCAGGTACCTCCGTTTCTCATTAAAGCAGGAGGAATTTATAAAGTTGAAGATTTTAAATCGTACTCTACTTTTTACTGTGGGGAGTTTTTTTCAAAAAATATTTTTTAACTGCATGCTAGAGTCATGCCCTTTCAGTGATTTAACTAAGTGATCCATTGTCAGATACACCCTGTATACTTTGTGACTGTAACGCTTTTAAATTCATATAGCTATTCAAACATGCGAAATATAATGTTACGTTAGAGCGACAAAGTTCATAAGAAGTGTAATGCTATTTATGAATTATGATGCTAATCGTGCTAACCGACTGAATTCGTCGTATCTCAGGTTAGGGGCCAGGCCCCCCCCTGGGCAAAATCCCTAAATACGCCAATGGTCAATATGAATGAAATAACTAAGCTTTAATAAGTTGAGACTGAATCAATATTAGGCAAGTACTTTTCACGTATTAGGTTCATGAGAACGCGATACAGGATGTCCATATTATGCATCATCTGTCTGTCTGTTCGCGATAAACTAAAAAACTACTGAACGGATTTTCATGCGGTTTTCACTAATAGACAGGGTGATTCATGAGGAAAATTTAGGTGTATACTTTGTTAAGATTTTGTGTAAATTTATTGAAATGTGAATGACGTGCGAAGCCGGAGTAGGTTGCTAGCGATAATAATAATAATATTTTTTCTTTATCTAACCTTTTCTTCTGTATATAAACGGTTGACCATAGTTGTTACAAATGTACCTCGGCCAGTATCCAGTTTTCCTCCTTTTCCGAGACGCGTACAAGCGCCGCAACGGCATCCCCCGCCTTCGCGATATGCCCCGGGTCGGGCGGCACGGCGCCGCACAGCTGGGGCGCGCGCTCGCCAACTCTCCCTACATGCAGAGGTAAAGTTTGGGCAGCGCTAAGTAACATTTTCATAAGCGCACCGCATCCTATAGTTTCCTTGTTACCAGCATATCGTGCCTGAAATATTTATCGAAAAAATATATTTTATTTTTGCATATATAAAAAGAGCTAGTAACGCCTCGCTATTTCTTCGTATTGGGAGCATTGAAGAGTAGTTTCGCGCGGCAATAACTGATTGTGACTGAGTACGGTACAAAACCTCTATTTTTTATTGTAAATTGGACGTCGTATACCAGGTGCAGACTTGTTTTAGCCATGAACCTTTACATGACTACACCTGCGGACCGGCGCACCTCTCCGCGCGGCGCACTATGGAAAGAAAATCTTAAAAATGGTTTTGACGAATGTCGTAATTCCAATACTTTTTTCATAGTTTCACCTTTCAGATATATGGACCACCGGATAAAAACCATAAAATATAAAAAAAAAAGTGTGCGTCTCGGGACGCCCGACAGAAGTGATAACTTAAACACCAGACAGACTGGCGCCGCAATGCGTTACGTAACGAAGCGTTTACCCTCCCATAAGAAGTTATCACTTCAAAAAATTAGATACATCATATTATACCCACAAATATTGAACTTCAAAATTTTCATACCAACTACATACTAATAAGATAATAATAGTAAAAAAAGTAATGAAAATTTAATGCAAGACAATTTTGAAGTTATCAATTTTTAAATTGCTTAGAATATCTCGTTTACAATTACAAGAATTTTAAAAAAATACTTAAATATTTTTCTATGTCCAACCAACCGAGTTACTAAAACAAGAGCCCTAGATATACTCGTGTTTTCAGCATGTTCGTTAAAATGTTCGGATGTTACCATCCATTCTAAGCTAAACTAAGGAGACTATGATAAATAATTAAAAAGTATTTCCATTGTCCCATTTTCATGAAAGTATACATACGACACCATTAGGTTAGATTCCTTTTAAGCTTTATTTGGTTACAAAAAATTTATTCCGCCTGTCTCTACATAAATGTATCAAAAAAATATATATTTTATAGTATTATTATCAATATAGGTACGTAATTATTGTAATTTAAAATTACGGTAATTATTTACGTTGAGGGGCTCGTGGCTAAGTGGTAACCGAGTAGGTTAGCAAATTACAAAGTAAAGTATTACTAGCCAGGTAAGTCTAGGATGGATGACCATTCTTAACACATTGAGACCTCTTCGTGCCTCGGAGAGCACGTGAAACCGTCGGTCCCGGGTGCCATACTGTGGCATCTGTGGCATTCGTTAGGGGTAGTTGGAACCCTAAAAAGTCCGACAACCTGGTCTAACTACAGAACTTCGATATCGCCTAGTACTTGGGTTGTGGAGGTCTGATGGCAGTCGCTTCACATAAAATATCAAAGTTCGGTCGTATCTATAATATATATAGACTGAAAGCCGACTCCAACTTAATTGGGAAAAGGCGCGGAGGATGATGATAATTATTTACGTTAGTTTGAAACATTTATGTTATTAATTTACTATTACCTACTAGCTAATACAAATGACACGCAGCGTGAAAGGTACATGTTGTGAGTTGTGACGCTAAAATGTGAGACTACGCAGTTTATAGTTCGTAAGTAAACGAACCTAAATGTTTTAAAATCAATAACGCAAAACAGAACCTAAAACTAAATTTATCTGAGAACTATTTTCACGAGACTTACAGGAATGTAACAAAAGCACTTATAGCATTGTTTATATTTTGCGAAGCTCTTATTGGTCGTTCAAATTTAAATAATTCGTCCTGTATCTGTGGTCAGTCCGGCCCCCCAGAACCATTGCGCCTCTACATCGAGAAAAGGACAGTTTCGTCCTATAGTGCGGCGATACTGCATTCGACGGCTACGTCACAGGTTCGTTTCCGGCGCAGTGCAAATATTTGTGTGCATGAATACGTATGTCTATTTGCATTATTCTGGGTGTTTCCATGTATACATGGCACATTTTTTTTCGTAAGCATTGAGAAAAAAAATGTGTCTATGTATATTTATCCAATTAATAGCATCACTAAATAACAAAGAGTGTCACCTGAATTCTTCTCTCATTTTTGATGCTGCGTATTTCATAAATACGTGTCAATGCCTTTCTTAGAAGACTCTCCTCTTGTTCTGCTGCAGATAAACCAGCTTTGTACAAATTTTTTAACTGCATTTGCTGTCAAAATAATATTTTTTTTTTATATATTTTATAAAATATATAAAATTAGAATGTATTTAGACCCGGCGCTCGATCTACCATGTTACAAGCTTAATCACAAGCTTTTATTGAAAGTATTGGACAACCACCAAATTGGAGTTAGAGGTAATGCCCTATAACTGTAGTCATATCTATTGTAAATGAGAAGCTTAATACAAGATAAGTCATGAATTTCACCCTAAGAGCCAGTAGAGTTAATTCAACTGCAATTGTAATTCCTTACGGAAGACTGTAATTGGAATGACTTTTTATAGATATGTTTGTTCCAGGTTAAAGGCGGATCAATGTGTATCCCCAGGTGACTCTGTCTGTGGGATATTTTTGTGCTTCACTTTAACCATAAGCCTACTTAATAATATTTTGAGCTTGCTTTATTTCTATAGATAAATATTTAAGATATTGTTTGTTTAACTTTCATCTAACCAATTAACTGACTATCCAACAGATATGGTCACAATTACCTGCTGTGAAGAACCGGATGATTCATCATTTGATGAAGGTGATTCAGCAGCTTTTTCTGCTCTCAATATTGATTCAATACACTGCTCATTGCGTGCCCTCTCTGACTCAATGTCGTAGATCAACCTATGCAATGATCGTAGACGCTCCTAAAAGAATAATTCCCTTTACAAATAATAATCATCACAGAATATGGTAGCTCTAAGGAGCCATTGAGAAGCTTGCAAGCTGAATGATATGAAATAAAATTAACAAACAACTAACATCATCCCATATTCATAAACATTATTAAGAGAGGTTCTCAGACTTAGCAGTAAACATGTAAGACCTGTAAATAAGTTTAACGGGACTATTGGTCTAGTTTGTGGTTAGTGATCCTGACTGCTGAGCCAGAGGTTGTGGGTTGGATTCCCACCCGGGACAAATAATTGTGTGATGAGCATGATCATTTGTTTTATGTCTGGGTGTGATCTAAACTAATATTATAAAGCTGAAGCTGAAGAGATTGTTTGTTTGGTGGAACATTCTAATCTCAGGAAGTAGTGGTTCAAATTGAAAAAATATTTTAGTGTTGGTTAGCCCATTTATCGAGGAAGCCTATAGGTTATATAACATCACACTACGACCAATAGGAGTGCAGTAGTGATCATAAACACAGGTGAAACTGCAGGGACGGCTAGTTTATCAATATTATGTTTTCATTTAGTAAACATGTAAGTATGTTTGTTAGCAGTCTGGTTACCATAGTACAGGCTCTGCCTAGTTTGGGATTAAGACTGCCACTTGTGAAATGTGTCAAGTTATTAAGTAAGTATAAAGGTAAACATAAGAAACCTTTTCATATTGAATATATTAACTATAGTTAGGCTTCTCGAATGGGCTATTCCTGGAGTGCTTGGCTAGAAAATCTCCTCACAATTCCCAAGAATGAGGTGTTGTTTTTTAGGCAGGGGATAAGTGTCTATTGTAGACAACTAGGTACTAGAACTAATGAAAAATATTATTATACTAAATTATAAAAACCTTACATCTCAAATACAATCAAATATCATACATTAAAATATTATAATGTGGAAACAGAAAAACAAATACATACACTTGTTATCAGGAGAATAGAAATAATGCAACGTCTTCATAATTTCGAAAAATAATATTTATCTATCACCAACCTGCACCTGCTGAGCAGCTATATCAGCTGTGAGCGGCATTTTCCACGGCAGATAAACACCAACAAAGGTAAATAGCGTGAAGCCAACTTACACACACCAATAACTGTTGAAAGTATTTGTGATAAGTATGTTTATACGATCAGATTTTTTTACAAATAAATAAAAAGAAAAGAGACTATAACAAAAAGAACATGTTGCATTAAATATCTATGAGCACCTACCGTTAAAAATATTTTATAAATTAAAATAGAAGAGACCATTGGTTAACGGGAATAGCATTTTAATTTTAGAATAATCGCAATAACTTCCTTGCAATTTCTTGATATTTTCGTATTTCATGTGTTTTGTCTTCGTCAAATGCACAGATAACTATATATATTGTACTACGTACAATACGGACAAATGCACAGATAACTATATATTATATTGTAGTTATTGTACTACGTACAATACGGACATGCTATGGCAACTTGGAACATAAAAGAATTGCACTTTTTTTATTGAGTCCAATGCCATCCCAAGGATAGATACCGGAACTACAATTACTGTGTTACAATATTTAAATTTATAATTTGTTATGGTACAGATAATATAATACTATACTAGTACAGATACCTCATCCCATACAACAAAACGCGACCTTCCTAACTCGGGCCATTTTGCGGGCTCCGCGCCAATTAAGGCGCTAGATGCCGCTAGCAGCGCGATAGCTATGGATAGCTAGAGCCACCTAGCGACGAAATGGATTTATTTACCTACTAATAAACGCGCAACCAATAGATGGCGATAATTATACTTTATCAAATTTAGGATGATAATTTTGACAGCTCACGGTAGGGATGCGGTAGTGTATAATTGTTATTAAACCTATTCGATTATCGATTGTTATTATCATATATCTTGGAATCGATAGTTGCATGGTTATGCTGTATGGTCGATTATACATTTATAATACAAAATGAAGTCTTTCCTATTCAGTTTAAAAAAAATAATAATATTACTATAAATGATCACAGAAATAAAATGAAAACAGAAATAAGAAGTTTCTCCAGTCATCCGCAGTAACGTTTCCACAGGCATTTTGCAAAATAAAGTCAGTACTTTCTTACTCGTAAATAGTGGAGATATGTTATGTTTGGCTGCATGGCCTAAAAAATAATAATAAAACTTAAGAACCTATTTAATAAACTTAGGTACTTAGTATAATTACAAAAAAGAGCACAAATCCGTTTGATGGCTTTGTACATTGACCTACGTATGTTGTACTTATATTGTTTTACGATTCGATTTCGATTATTCGGTTGTTCGTTAGGCGTGGCACTTCACTAAGTGGGCGGTCTTACATATTTAATAAAAAAGTAATAATATCACTATAAATGCTCACAAGAGCTAGCCAAGAATAGCAGGGCTGCCTGAGACTCGGGGCCTGGTCATTCTGTTTGCTTTCATTGGGGTTAAAGTCGCAGGCACATAGCTAGTGGCAGGAACATTACGCATTATTAACAATATTTCAAGAAAGGAAGTAAAATAAATAACTTAATAGTGGAAAAAGGATCATGATTGCTGATTCACTACGGTAGCGGCGGCACGGCAATACTATCTATACAATATTGTATCTTTATACAAACGGTCGGATTGCGAGACATAACTACACGCCTCGAGTTCGGTATACACTCGGTACACAAACAGTCGCGAATGCACCGTAGTGACCAACAAACGGTGTGATGGTTTTTTAAGCAGTAAGCGTGCGATTTGTGTATTTCATTGAAATAAATACAAATACTTCCTCTATACGGCAAAGAGTAATTATACACTATATTGTGCTGTTTTACCTGGAAACTGCGAAAGTATAAGTAAACTATAAAATATTTTTTATATACCTACTAGTACGTAATTTGTTTCTTTTTTAATAGGTAGGCATTTCGCTTTTTCCACCGAGTAAAATACCTGGATTAATAAATAAATAAGTCGATAGGGTGACAAAAGTGACACACGATAGACCTACCAACGCTCGCGTTAAAAAAAACTAGTAGGTAATTTCCTAGGCTAACTATTTACTCATGTATTTAACTACTTACAAATATTATTATGAAATAATTATGAGAGTAAAAAATGGTAGGTACTTGGTTAGATTTAGAGTGTGTTATTTTATTACATCTAATAATAAAAAATCAGGACATGTATTTTTATTGAATACTTCTCATTTCATTTACAACGAATTTAATTTTTTTAAATAAAAATTGGTTGTCTGTAAAGTCGGTTTACGGACGATAGTTGAACGTGACAACGTCTTAAGAAAATACTGATGGAAAGGTTGTATTTTTCAAAAGAAAATTTTAATTATATTTGTTTGATAGATATTTTGTATGGATATAGAGAAGGAGGTAAATTTAAATCACAATTGAATTGATCAAGTTACATTTATTAGTACGCATAAATACAATAAGTTAAATATCACACATGTTTAAAAGTTGTAAATAAAAGTTGTAAAACAATTGCTCAGAGCACATTCATACTTGTAAAAACTATGTACATTGTATTGCTTTATAAATATCACACTCCTCCGTACCCGAAATTGCTTTATAAATATCACACTCCTCCGTACCCGAAATTGTTTTATAAATATCACACTACTCCGTACGCGAAATTGTTTTATTAATATCACACTCCTCCGTACCCGAAATTGCTTTATAAATATCCACTCCTCCGTACCCGAAATTGCTTTATTAATATCACACTCCTCCGTACCAGAAATTGTTTTATTAATATCCACTCCTCCGTACCCGAAATTGCTTTATAAATATCACACTCCTCCGTACCCGAAATTGTTTTATAAATATCACACTCCTCCGCACCCGAAATTGTTTTATAACTATCACACTCCTCCGTACCCGAAACTGCTTTACGAGCCGTCGCCGAGTAGCGGCGAGTGCACATGAGGTGAGCCGAGCGACATCATAGTAACGTCTCAGAGCGAGGTAACGCCGGATGAGTCATGTTTTTTCATTCGTGCAGCCGGCTCCATCGAATTATAAGACGTTGTCACGTCAAAAATAAATTCAAATATTTACAATCACAAAATTAGAAAGAAACTCAAGTACGTAGATGAAATTATGGGCAGCCGTATCGCCTGTTTACATACCGCCCGGCTGTAGGTAATTATTTCAAGGACAGGGCAGAGTCACAACTTATTATAGACAACATTGCCGTGGTGTCGGGAACTCGCGAGTTTGACCGAGTCGTCGTGCGTAAATACCTAGTTTTGTAAAATGCTATTATGTGATATAGCTCTTAACCTATAATTACTTAACAGTTTACCACAGACATGATTTATTTTAAGTATCTCTATGTGTATGTTCGTACCTACTTATTACACAATAACATCAGTAATGACATTGTATCCGATTATACAATGCATCTACTATACAAACAGGATACCTACTTATGATTACCGAATTATACGAATTTTGTATCCAATAATACAATCTGGCAGCCCTGCGATCGAGTGAGGTCCGAGGTAAAAGATTCCTATTAGCAATGTGTATGTGTAAATAGATAGTACGTGTAAGTACTTAGTAGGTGGGTTAGTAGGTATCTATTTGCCAAATCATAATGTCGGTTACATAAATACCTAACCTGGTACAGAACAAAGTTGACACATACCATGCGTTTCGTTGTTCACTATTAATTATTGTGTCCTGACAATATGAAAAAAATATGTAAAACACAATGAGAAAAATTAATTCTTAATTTTTTATAGTATCTTTGAAGTTCGAATAAAAATTACAGTGTTAATAATTTAACTACAACATAACGCAACAATACAGTTCAATACCATTTGGCCAACTGTCAATAGTCAGTACCTACAAACTATTAAACTAAAAACTCAATAACAAAACCGTATCAACCTCAACGTAGTACGAGTAATTGCCGCCAGAGGAACGATGACAATATTGAATTTTGTGAAAACAAGAAAACTGGACTTCAGAAGCTTTTATTCAATTTTCCCGTGTTTAGGGTATTTTATAAAATTAGAAAATACGTTTATCAAGACCTAATATTGATTTTCCATACATTTCAATAACAAATCGATAACCGTAACGCCATCTATTGATATTTGTTTGAACCATTTTTGCTTTCTTTGAGATGGGACCCCATGGTTATGGGGAAATTTATTACCCTCAAATGTATTACGATTTAAAATTCGCATTTGTAAATACCAAAATATTGCATATTAAATATCTAAAACCACTTCAAATTCTTTAAAAACAACAATTTGTTCACCAACACACAATAATATTAATTAAACATACACTCGTAACAATCAACAATTTTTTTTTGAATATTTGGAACTTACTAATATTAGGTTGGCAACACTTCACTTATATTGCAAATGGCTGCGTATGAGTACCGATTGCCCGTTTCTTGTGCTTTTCTTTTTGCAATAAAAGTTTTGGTTTGAATATAAAAATCGGAGATTAGTCATGAACATACATTAATTAGCTAAAGTATAAAATTCTCATGTTAGAACCAATAAAACAAGAAACAGGTAACAACAAAATACATTCATACACCGTATAAGTAGGTACCTATATATTGTTCAATTGTAAATATATATATATACCTATAGATATGTATATTATATTAGTTTTCGGTATCTGACCACTAGGCAGAGTTTTGTGTTGTCAATAAAAAGAAGCAGAGCTGCCTGTCTATATCCTATATACTATTGTAGTCTTTGAATACGGACAAATGCACAGAACCACAGAAAATGAAAATATACTCCCAAGGACACAGACTGCACAGAACAATGTTTCCAACATTCCATACTGAACTCTATTGTACGGCTGTCTTAAGTTGGCGAGGAAAAGTCGTTTTTTTACTTTTTTTTTTTGCTTTTTCAATTGTTCGTTAACTGTAGGTCATTGTTCAATCAAAATTGTTATTTGTTCGATCTTAGTTTTTTTTTTTAAATAAAATAAAAAATTACCCTCAAGTTGGCGGGGAGAAGTCGGTTTTTTACATTTTTTTTTTGCTACTTCAACTGTTCATTAACTGTTCGTCATTGTTCGATCAAAATTTTTATTTGTTCAATCTTAGTTTTTAAAAAAAAAAAAAAAATTACCCTCAAGTTGGCGGGGAGAAGTCGGTTTATACATTTTTTTTTGCTGTTTCAATTGTTCGTCATTGATCGATCAAATAAAATTCGGTTATGGTCACAGTTCTAACCTAACCGTTTAGGCTAGCCATTTCTGTCGCTCACTTAGTAATTCAGTCGCACGCCTAAAATTTTAATATCCAAAATGGATTATACGCATCACGCGAGAGGGGGCGACATCAGAGAGGGCAACAAAAAAAATTGATTAAACAATGAGGAACGGTTAACGAACAGTTGAAATAGCAAAAAAAAAAATTAAAAAAACGACTTCTCCCCGCCAACTTGAGGATAATTCTTTATTTTATTTGAAAAAAAAAAAACTAAGATCTAACAAATAAAAATTTTGATCGAACAATGACGAACAGTTAACGAACAATTGAAATAGCAAAAAAAAATTTAAGAAACCGACTTCTCCCCGCCAACTTGAGGGTAATTTTTTATTTTATTTTTTAAAAAAAACTAAAATCGAACAAATAAAAATTTTGATCGAACAATGACGAACAGTTAACGAACAGTTGAAATAGCAAAAAAAAAAGGTTAAAAAACGACTTCTCCCCGCCAACTTAAGAAAGCAAATTTTTTATTTTATTTATAAAAAAAAAAACTAAGATCGAACAAATAAAAATTTTGATCGAACAGTTACGAACAGTTAACGAACAGTTGAAACAGCAAATAAAAAAGTATAAAATAACGGCTTCTACCCGCCAACTTAAGACAGCCCTATTGTACAACTTGTACAATAGAGGTCAGTGTTCTGTTGGTTTACAGTGTTGCTGTTTTAATATATTATTAGCTTTAATGGTGGGTTTACACGCTGGCGTTCAAACCGACATTCAACGAGCACATTCAACGACGCAAGCATGTGAACAGGCTGTTTGTGCATGCCTGCGTGAATGTGATCGCGCTTGCCGCCGATCGGGACCACTAACGGCTGCGTTCACACGCTCGCGTTCAAACCGACATTCAACGACGCAAGCATGTGAACAGGCTGTTTGTGCATGCTTGCGTGAATGTGCACGCGCTTGGCGCCGATCGGGACGACTGTCGGTTTTTTGACACACTTCAAAGGGTGAATGTGCTTGTGTGCCTGTTTACACACACACACACACGCTCTCGGCCGCGTTAGTATAGTTTTCATCTTCGTGGCATACAGACGACGTAACGATCGAAATTAATTTTTGACGACACCAAATATATCGGAGTGGTCTGAACCTTTATCATGCATGAATCGAAAGCAAAAGAAGACTTCAGAAAGATGTTTCTGAACTATTCTTTTAGTAAAAATAAATATTGTTTAGCAGGGCCGAAAAACAATATGAAACAAAATAGTGCCAATTCTTAGGATTAAAGTTAGTATTGATTGATTGACGATTAGAGAATTGTAACTAATCGCATATCAATGATGTGCAGTAAATAAAATAGATTTATGTATGCCTTAAAACAGTTACGAAACACATTTAATGAAGAAGCCGCCCCCAATGCTTATCATGGTTAATTATGTTCATGTTTATTAGAAATAATAAAAAATTATATTCAAAAGTTAGCGAGGATAGTAAATTCATTCAAAGAGATCCCACTAAAGTAAGAAACGAATTATGTAAAAGCACTCTTCGATGTAAAAATAGTTATAACGCATGTCAAATAAAAAAATCAAATTTAAAGTTTTGGCTACTTGAAAAGTGTTTTTACACCATAAATGATTTTTTAATTGTAAAACCTAATAGTTTTAAGCAAAATTTCGCATGCATAATTATGTCGGGCTGTTTTTTTTTTCAATAAAAATAGATCAAGCCCAAAGCAGTAGCTCCCACAAGATCTACGTCTACATCGTCTCCCATGTTTGTTCTGACTACCATGTCCACAGAACACTAATACCCTACGGACCATGCCTGCAAGTGTGTTAAACAGGGCTGCCAGATTGTAAATTGGATACAAAATTGGTATAATATCGGTTATCTTTTGTATCCTGTTTGTATAGTAGATTGCATTGCAGAATTGGATACAATGTCATTGCTGATGTTATAGCGTAAAAAGTACGTACATACACATAGAGATACTTAAAACAAATCATGCCTGTGATAAACTGCTAAATCCTTATACGTTAAAGTTAAAACACCTTTTACTAAAGTCCCCAAGGAGTGACGTTCTATAGTTGTACAACACTGATTTTGTATAATAGTACATGATTTTGTATAATTTCCGAGTCTTAGCGGTATAATATAAGTAGTCATTACTAGCAGCCCTGGTGTGAAAAGCTTGCGTGGCACGCTGCGGGGCAGGCTGCGCGCCGAGCTGCATGCCATGCTGCTTGCCAGGCTTCACGGCGTGCGTGTAAACGTACCATAATTATTATCAGGTGGCGCTGATCGATCTATTGCCACGACCACTGTAATCTACAAAAATACTTCCACCAAAAAAAAAATACTTCTACCAATCTTTATAATATTAAACTAGCTAATTTTTATGCGAACATAGAAACAATAAATAATACCTACACAACTTTACCAACTGCTGAAATGTAAAGCTTAATCAGTTCTTTTTCTTATAACTAAAAGAATACAGAATTTTACTTTGCCTCGATCGATGTAGATTTCACAACTTTGATTTTTGTTGTGATTAATGTGTCTTGTTATCTTGTAAGTTTTTCCACTTCTTTCACAAAAGTATTTTTATTGGGGTTTTTTACTGTTGTGCTTTGACAGAAAGAGATATAAAACTAGAGATCATACGCATCAGTGCCACCTGGAAATTAGTTATTTTTGCAATTGCAACCATAAAGTCCCATAACATTTTTATTTCTTCAGATATTTAATGATTCTTTTACATTTTTGTTCCAAAAAATTATGAAAAAAATGTAAATTATATAAGAGACAAGAGACAAAATGTTTTGTTTTATATTATGGTTTGTCTATTTCAGGTATTATTTAAATTATTTTATCTCTTAAGTTGGTCACACTGTTAGTTGTTTAGTTTGGCGTTTAATTTTAGGTATTTTGGGCAATACGAATCTGTAAATATCAAAGAAACAACAATATGTTTAAGAAATCAGAACGTTCACAGTGAAAGCAAATGACCCAACGCAGTAAAGGCGAATAGTATTTTAAAAGTAGGTCATTTGTACTCTAACGGATTTGGTTACCGGTACGTCAGATCTACTTCGTAATCACCAAAAAATATATTGCTGTAGTTTCACTAATATTCGTGTTCATTTCAGAGCTATAGTGAAGTGTGAAGTTCTAAGTGTTGAATTCATGATAGAAGCAATTTGTGGTCATGGCAGAAAACGATGATTATTTAGATTCGATTGACAACAATCACTTGGACGGGACTAACGGATCCCTGAACATGACGGACAATAGTCTCGGGGTTAGTATAATAACTGTTAGATTCTGTGCTTAATTGAGTACGCGGTGTGTATATTACACAGAGGTTGTTTTAAAACTGTGACAAATATCTGATATACCTTCAGTTTTGATATTGTTAATGTGACGCTATTGGGCCTACGTGTGATTGTTTTTGCTATGAACCTGACACTCGTGGTCTTTTTTTTGATGTTAAGAAATTGCTTTGTCGTAGTTTGTGGTCGTCGTCTATTGATAATATTGCCGTAAAGAAGCAAGTGCCTAATAATGCTTAATTATTAGGCAAACAATTCAAATAGTATTTGTTGATGAATTAAAGATATACAATATCTTGTTACCACTTTACTATTGGTGTTTAGTCTTTGAATGTTGTTTAATCAGAGTAAATTAATGTTTTGAATATTTTCATTTATTATACCCACTAAATGAAGTTACTGCTATATGCATATAATATCAATAAGCCAAAACATATTACTTTCAGGGTGGAGATGAGGCGGCTGGTAGTGAAGTGCCAGACCTGGCTGCTATTAAAGCTAGAGTAAGGGAAATGGAAGAAGAGGCTGAGAAATTAAAACAAATGCAGACTGAAGTTGATAAGCAGATGAGTATGGGTAGCCCACCGGGACTCAGTAAGTTTAAAATTCCTATTTTATAGTAATTTCATTACATTCTATTCAAAAGTTAGATTGGTCACATACAGTATAAGTGTCTGGCATTAACTAAATAATGAAGTACATCTTTTGCATTTAGTTTTTGTCTTCATTATTTTGTTTTTAATATTTAGTTCATTGTCTCATAAGTTACTTTATTATATTGCATTAACTATTGAACCTCGTCAAGAATTATAATAATGACATATAGATAAGTAATGAATTTGGTTAATGGCTAGATAATTAGGAAGCAAAGCTATATTATGATAATGATTATTTAGTTAATGAATTATATTGACTGGGTGAGGTGAATAGGAAAATCTAGTATTAAGAAATTCTTCATAGGATCTAATCATATCCTAGTTATGCATATAAGTCAAAAAGATATAGGTAAGTCTTGTTGTCTAAAACAATATTATTCAATGTAATTCTTGCTTTCCCCAGCAAGTCCACTGAATATGTCCATAGAAGAGAAGATAGAAGCTGACAACAGATCTGTGTATGTTGGTAATGTGGATTATGGAGCTACTGCTGAAGAGTTGGAGCAACACTTCCATGGCTGTGGATCTATTAATAGGTATACATTGCCAAAAATACGAAATTTTATGTACCAATAGATGAAATCCTATTATTTTTGCCTAAATCTGTTAAACTTTGGTAAATGAATCACCATGATAATCAAACTAATCAAAAATAATTTATTTGACATTGCATGTTTCTTGTGATATTTGATATTTTATTTTCCGAGTTTCATAAAATAACTAGTGGACCAATAGCCATTGTCCTGTCTGAACAATATTTTATTTAATAAAATAATATCCTGAACCTGATAGCAGTGCAATCACAGAATAATTTTCATATGATATAACAATCCCAGAACCTGGGTTCAATGCTACCTACCTCAGCCTGCCTCATTTTATGTAATGGAACTTTAACATCAAAATTTCATTGATATTAAGTCTTTTTTCATATAAAAATACCATCAAAATTTATAGCTTTTTCTGTTATATACAAATCTTGTCCCAACCTATTGAAAACAAAGTATATATATATATTAAAAAATACTCTGAACTATGTTCCATGGTAACATACTCCAAGATTAACGATGAAAAGATAAGCTTTGTCCCACTTGCCACTTTAAATCCTCTCTCTCTGTTGCTTCCTCCGGCAGTATCTTTACAACAAAATGAACAAAACCCTCAATTTATACCCAAAATGTAAGTTTGGTTGTTTACAAATACAAACATTTTATATAATGATAAAACTGAGAATCTTATGAGCTTTTTCATAAAACCCTATTTCTGCACCATCCCTATTCTCTTCTGCTCTTAATTTTATACTCCGACAATACCATCTTTCTATACTATAAAGTTAAAAAAATGTATTGCTTCAAAAGTCTATTACCACAACCCCTACACCACCACCACACATTCTACACATTCTGATTTATGTATAGGCAGCTTGTTATTACCTCCTATGTAATTTTTTTTTTAGTACTTTTTTATATTATTATGTATGTTTAAATTGCTTGTGCATGGTAACCTGTCCTCATTATAGACCAGCAAGCACCAGTTTTTCACAAAGGTGGAATTTAGTTATGGCATGATCCTCTTATTTTATAGAGAGTAAAATATGGGAGAATAAAAATGATTTTTTTTAGTCCTGGAAATTAAGGACGTAATAGAAAAACATCAGCCAAATCGATCAAGCCGTTCGCCATTGATGCTCCGACGCACCTGAGGCAATTCATTTTTATATACATAACTAGTAACCCGCCCTGGCTTCGCACGGGTCATCAGAGACATCTTCAACAATCATCAACATATTTTAATCAATTTACACAACATCTTAATTACACCTAAACCTTCCTCATGAATCACTCTGTTAGTGAAAACCGCATGAAAATCCGTTCAGTAGTTTTTCAGTTTATCGCGAACATAGATGCGTCGGGGGCTTTGTTTTAAAATATGTGGTGATAGATTTAAACAATATTTTTACACAACAAATTTTTTCTCAATATAACACAATGATTAATTATCCACCATTTATTATTTTAATCAGCTTGTGCTGATGGTGTATTGAGATCAAAGATATTATGCACAATTTATAGGTATTAGAAGGTTAGGTTACATTTGCATAACTTAATAATAATTTGTGAATAGTTAATTATCAAAACTTTTGACTAACGAATTTTGTTCAATTCAACATGCTAACGCGAACACTCTTACGAGCGTTCGCATGTGGAGACGACTTGAACAAATATCGTGTACTTGTTAACATGCTCAACTCCCATCATCTGAACATACCCTTATAGTATTAGTTAGTTTTCAATTCAGTAAATATTTGTAAAGGAAAGGTTAGCGACATATTTAACGACCCATTGTTGTAATAGCACGTTGCTATAGGCAAATGAGCAATGTCTGCACATATATTATGTTTACATGATTGTTAATATCAGCTGTTTGTGATTAATATGGAGCACTAACATTTGTGTTCTGTCATGATCTGTCAATGAAGATCGTTCAAAATGTTTCATTCATACCAAAACAAACAGATTTTGTTAAAATACATATATGTATTCGTTTGTTACACCGAAAGTTGGCGAGCGATACAATATCAATACTAATCAGCCAGACTTCTCGATTATGGCGGGACGGCCCGATTTTTAAATCAAAATTAAATGTCCCGCGCGGGACAGGCTCAGTCCCGCTTTTCGGGGATAACTCGACCGTGCGTGCATCATGCGTGTTTTTTTACTTCTGTTTTTTTTAATTTTTTTATTCAGAAGACGATTAAGACAACTATTTAACAATAGGGTAAATCTGATTTGAAATATTATATTTTTATTAAAATAAATTTTCTATGGCTATTTTTTCACGTAAACGTAATTTGAATTCAAATAAAAGATAAATATTTAAAAACTTCTGATTAATTATATACGTTTTTAAACCGACGAAAAAAAAGGAGGTTCTCAATTCGACCGTATAAATTTTTTTATTTTTTTTTTCTTTTATGTCTGTTCAGCCCTCACTCCGTTATTTATAAACCGATTTTGATTTTTTTTTTTTTGTTAGATAGGGTGTATATATAGATTTTATCATTACCGTATCAGGTATTTGCGTTTAGAAATCATCACATCATGTAGCTGAGCTGATGATGAAAAAAAATCATAAAATATAAATCTTTTTAACAAAAAATTAAACCGACGAAAAGAACTAAAAAGCAAAAAATAAATAAACCTTAAGTCTTAAGTTTTGAGCTTATTTACATAAACTATCAAATTTTATATAAACTTATTTTGAGTCGGCGCCAAATAATAAAATGATTAATTACCTACGTAGAGCCATGTCCATTTCTACGTAGGTACATATACAATTCTGATAATTAATCAGTTTATTGTTTGGCGCCGACTCAAAATAAGTTTATATAAAATTTGATAGTTTATGTAAATAAGCTCATTACTTATGACTAGAGATCGGATATTCGGATGCATATTTACCTAAAGTTGAGATGTTGGCTATTATGGAAAGCACTTTTTTATCGAAAATTCAAATTTAAGTGTACCTATATTTCGTGAGATGGAATAAACCCCAGATTGACACAAATGACACTTGCTCTGTTACAACGTATAATGGTTGCTTTTCCCTACTTTTATTGTCAGTGATTTTTGACGAAGCATAAACAACCTTATTACGTTGTAACAAGTGTCAAATCGGGCCTATTAAACCCCAGGAAATGTAAGCATTTTGTAAGAGTGCGAGTGAGACGGCAAATTATACTTGCTTGTGCGCAAGTAGCGACGCGACAATACAACTGCATTCGTAAATAAAAATATACTTAGAAGCCGCTTCCATAATTTGTTATCCAAAAAATAACTTTAGGTAAATATGCATCCGATTATCCGATCTCTACTTATGACTTAAGGTTTATTTATTTTTTGCTTTTTAGTTCTTTTCGTCGGTTTAATTTTTGTTAAAAAGATTTTTATTTTTACTATGTCCCGCTTTCGACGAAAAATATCACGCTTTTTTCATTGAAAAAGTTCCAAAATCCCGACTGCAAAAAAAAAATCTGGCTACGCTGATACTAATACACTAAAGCTGAAGGGTTTGCTGTTTTGGTTGAACATGTTAATCTCTGTAACTACTGGGGAACATTTGGTATATCATAAATCAATTTCACCCGTGTTTATGGTCACTGTCCGTTCCTAAGGGTCTAGTGAGATAGACAGTTTAATAGCCCATAACATTTCTCAAGAAATAATTTTTCAACTTCGAGATTCTCGAGATCAACGTGTAAAACTCCCTGCTTAATATGGTTAAAGACTGTCAAGTCAAATCTTCTTTATAAAATGTCAAAACGATATGTTGTGTACAATCATGAATGAAATGAAATATCGGGCCATGACGTCATAACCATGTTGTAAAATTATTTACTTTTAATGTTTGGTTTTACAATCAAAAATAAAAACAATTTGTCTGCAACCCTATTGTATAAATGTAGATTTTTTTATCATAAATTTTACATATTTGTTATTAAATTAATATTTGATCATAATAAATGAAAAATATAAAACAACATTCGGAAAAAATCACCATAATAATATGTTAAGTATGAATTAACATTATAAAAACTCACCCAGTCAACCCTCTGAACATAATAGTGTACTATAAGGTTAATCCAATAATTTCAGGGTTACAATATTATGTAATAAGTTCGATGGTCATCCCAAAGGATTTGCATATATAGAGTTTGGTGACAAAGATAGTGTACAGACTGCAATGGCCATGGACGAGTCATTATTTAGAGGGCGTCAAATAAAGGTTTGTCAAAGCTTAATTATTCTTAGGTGTGAATGCGACTTTTTAAATTAGGTATTATTTGATTTAGTTCTACATTCACGGAGAAAGTAACGATTGAATAACATTTTGCTACTCTGAGACTTACTTTAGTTAAAGTTCTGTTGAGGGTGGAGTGGCCATACATTTTTGGCTCTTGAGAAAATTGTGGTGAATTACGTTACAGAGTGGTGGATTTCGGCAGTGGTTGAATAGCCAGTAGCATCATGATAACATTCAGCACTAAGAATTCCAAAATAAAAATTTATTGATTTAAAAATTAATAAGTGTCCTGTAGCTGTGTCCAAACTACTTTTCTAAGTTAGATTTGTTGCAATGCCTGATGTTCCATCTATTCAACATTGTACCACCTGCCTAAAAACATTTAGAACATAACTTTTTTTTGCTGACTTAGCTAATAAGTACTTGTACAGTTACTTTTAATTTTATCTTGCCATTATGATTAATGTGTTCAGGTAATGCCAAAACGCACTAACAAGCCAGGCTTGTCGTCGACGAACAGACCGCCGCGCTCGTCCCGCGGGCGCGGGCGCTCGTTCCGTGGAGGCTTCTCTCCGTACTACTCGGGCTACCGGCCCGTTCGACGCGGCAGGTACAATCCCTATTAACACTGTCTACACACCTTCAGCTATTCTGGACTTTCAACTCCATAATTTGCAACTGTTATAAAAAAAAATGGTGATTTGGCCGGTCTCCTCTCAGCTTAGGGTAGAGCTGTAGGGTTGTCAGACTTGACCGCTTACGTTTGTAGTTTTCTCAGTGGATGTTTTTTTTTTTACTGTTTAGGAAATACTAGTTTTCATTCACTATTGCCTTGCATCAAATAACTGTTGTCATACAATAAGTACATTTTTTTATTATCCAACAAAGTACATGTTCCATATTAACATTTATTGGGACCAGAATTGAGCAAATATTGTTTTTATTATCATTCAGACTTGCAGGACAGTGTACTCAGCTAGGCTTAGATTTTAAACCTGGAGGCTGAATACACTGTATTTCAGTAAAATAATAATAAAACAATTAGGTTCATAGAGATCTTATTTGTATAACAGATGGGTTTGTTTTATAATCCTATTTCGTTCGCGACATTGTGTAGACCAGAGCTCGATATAACGATCCATTTCTATAACAAACATTAATTTTATTTCAGTATTTCCCTGCATTAAAGCTATTCATATTCTATTCATGCGTCTTAAAAGTAAAAAAATGTGATCTGTGTATGCTTTATGAGAATTTGACGAATCTGTGTTATGTTTGCCCTAGAAAGTTATTATGTTTGTAATTCCGTTATATATAATTTATTTATTAGTTTTTTTAAATACAACAAGCATGGGGGAATTTAAGGAGACATACAACATCTAACTTTTAGTAAACAAATTTAATGAATAACAGTTGCAAATTAATGAAGCGTGTACTTGCACTTGTGGAAGATGTCACTTTTACTCACAATTATTGCTTCTACATCAATCACAAAACGTGCAATGTTTACTGTAGGTAATAATTATATTAATTATAATTTTTTTATTGCACTGGCCATTGAAATGTGAAACTTGCAAGGTATGATGCTTGTGTTATTCTTTCACGACAAAACTTATTTATCAACTGTATTACATGATTTTATACAAAGTTAATTTTCTTGTTACGAACTATGTTGAGTTAGCTTACTGTGACATCTTCGACAATCAACTCTGTTGCCAGTAGACACTGTTGTAAAATTGGTACAAACTGTTGTAAATTGATCAAAGGAAAGACAATATTTATAGATACTTTTTACAAATAAAGTTTGTAACAAAAAACTATGAGCATTTTCAATGCAGTGCCCCTCCTTTGTCTGTGTAGCATGCGCATGAGGTAGCCGTAGCGGTAGTGTCGTAGGTGTAAAGGTCCGGCTACACGTGGTGTTATGATTATTGGATATTTTTTACGGTTTTATTGCCATAATCAGATGATCTATTTAATTTGTGAAGTTATTTGGATCAAAATTCCTACAAAAATTTGTAAATGCTATTGAACTTGTTGCAAGCAATAGAAAGGGTGATGATTATTCAAAACTGTTACAAGTTTTGTACAAAATGGGGGCAGGTTTAATAAATATTGACGGAGGAATACTAGAGCGTGTAGCCGGAGCGCGTGTAGCTGTAGGTGTGACTAACGGCGTGCCTTGTTTGCAGAGGTTACAGGCGCGGCACGTATTACTCTCCGTACTGAGTGCGGTAGAGGGGGACATGTTGCTATCGCTAGGGCGAGTGCGGGTCGCTAATAGCTAGTTAGTGTTGAGCGCCGGCGACGTCGACCCCCGAATATACCTGCTAACCTGCGCTACTGGACTTTACTTACCTCCACCTTTTACTTTTTAACGTTGATAGATTTCATAGATAAGGTAAACATACACTTCAGTGTGATTTACGATGGATCGCGATTGGGAAATATGAATTTTATTTTTATTTGTATAAGATTGATATTGAAATGAAGTGACTGTTCGTAAATGTGCTGTTTTTGATTGTGAACAAAAAATTAGGACTCATTTAGGGCGATGTGTATAGAGTAAGTTTAGAAAGTAAATAAAAGAAATATATTTGTTGAATTCAGTCGCTGACGGACTGAAGATCTGAATGAAGGTTTATCTACACAATTTAGATAATGAAGTATTTCCTTTAACACAAACTTTGTATTATATTCGCCTTAAAGCTGTTATTAATTTTGTGAATATCGGTTATGGCAAACATTGTTCATGACGTGGTTAGGTGTTTTAGATTTAATAGTAATCATTATTGTGAATCTGAGAGTTAGTCGTGAGAGATGCTAGCGTGAAAGTTTTATTGAGAACGAGATATTTTTAGGATTGCACATTAACAATGTAAATCCTGATAGTTTTAATTGGCATCAATTAAAAAAAAGGATTAATTTAAAATCGCTAGCATGATTCTCAATAGTGGTGCAGGACCGTTTTACTTTTAGTATGTGACTGTACCTATGTTTGTGTGTATCCATAGACAATACCATAAGATATGATTCTTTTTTTATCATAAGTATTATTTTCCAACCGATGATTAATGCCTATAAATCCTGTTATTATGATTTTAATTATGAATTTATACTCATTATTACTGTAAACTCTTTACAATAATAATGGGTAATAATAGTATTATAAATTGCCAATTTGTTTATGCTCCATTTTTGTTATTAAAGTACAATGTACATGTATAATTTACTTTATATTATGTATTATTTGTAAAAGAAAATTTATAAAAGTTAGCACATTGAAACGAAAGAAATAAGTCAAAAAATATGAAAGTAATTTAAGAATAATTTTAAGAATGAAGCTGTTGTTTTATTTCTATATCCTGTATAATAGAAGTTTAATTTGTCTATTATATTAGTTACCCAGATTCACCCTGAGTTTAAGTAATCAATGGTTTTTTGTAAACTACAGTAATATTTAAATCCATGATAACTACTTTTTTCTAGATTACCTGAAACCTGAATGGTCGTCCATGTTGTTACTACTGGTAAGAGACGGTCGTATTCGTTTTTATTTTCCTTCCATTTTAATCTGACAGAATCTTCTGATTTCTAATTGCCTGTAGGGTTTAAATGTGGTCCCTAGTTAGGTAGCTTCAACTTAAGTAGGAATTGGTTCTGATATCGGATATCTAACCCAAGTAGTTGCCGAGATCTCCATGGCCACGCAATCCTCCACGTTACGTTCCCGCGGCCAACTTATATCCCTTCTAACTTCTTTATTGCTACTTTGACAAATTTTTGTTTTTTTTCTTTCGGTTTTGACAAATTCCGACAATTTTTTTGACGAAGATTTGTTATGTTTGGATAACTTGGCGGAGCAATCGTAACCCGCACGATAATATTTACTTCGTCGGCCTGCCTGATATCAGCCTTCGTACCGTAGCAAAGTAAATATTACTAGGAGCAGGAATGGGTATGTACTTTTAACTAGATCGGCCAAGCTATGAGCTTTTGATCCATAGCTAGTATGAAGTGAAACACCAGGGAAGGTTGGATTCGAACTTACTTACATTTGACATCGTGATCTTCACAACTCCCTGTATAGGGCATATGGAGGCTGGGTCGGGTGATGGCCCCATGCCAGCGGTATCCTCCGCTTCTCCTAAAAAGGGGTAGGTCCTGTTCTTGAGTTTCACTCTTGGTCTTGGTCAGATGAGACCCCAGGCAAACCTGGGGAGGTCCAGCTCCGAGTGACCAGTGATACAGGCGGCGACTTACTTGTGACCCCCCTGGTGTCAAGTCCGGTGGCCTCCACACCGCTGTGACGGTCTGTGGAGGTTTTTGTTGCGGCGGTCACCCGCGCCCACACACGATGAGGCAGTCCGCGACATTACGCCGACGACATGTGAATGCCGCCGACGCTTTGAAGCCAAGTCTTAAGAGGCTAAGATGAGGTCTATGCAGTACCCGGAGGACCGCCGCCCTTTCGGGCTGTTCCACTAGTCCCTACCAGCTGTCCCTCCTCGTGACGACCTCTTACTTAACTTATCCACTCACGTTATTATCACAGGTGACTTCAACGCCCACCATAGCCACTGGTATAGTAGTTATACAAACACTCGAGGGAGAACGTTATTTCGTCACATGTTATATAACGACTTTACTATTCATGCACCTGATATACCTACACAAATTAACTACAGCTCGGAATACAAGGCAACAAAGCCGGGCTTAGTTATTTGTCAAAACGTAACCAACATCAGTAACGTTAGAGCTCTGATCGCACTCTCATCAAACCACTATCCTCTGTACTTTAGTGTTGGGGGAAGTCTAAAGCTTACAAATGTAACACGTCGCTTTTGCTATAATAACGTAAATTGGAAGTTATATCGTACCGTGATTGACGATAATATTACTCTTACGTCATCCACTTCTAATTCTGTGAATGAGATAAACTCAGCTGTTGATCACCTGCAAAATACAATAATTAAAGCTAGAAATGTTTCTGTACCTACTAGTAAATCAAATGTATGTTTAACTAGTGAGCTACCTCGATACATTAGGAAACTAATACAATATAAAAACTACCTCCGCCGCATTGATCAACGATTAATAAAGTCTGACCAGAAAAGACAAGTTCGCCGCGAGATTAACTGCATAAATACCATTATCACTAGTCTTATCGTAGCACACGAGGATAGGGTCTGGAATAATAAGCTCGCGAAAGTTGACAACCCTAGCAGTGACTTATGGCGACTGACGAATTCACTTAAACCTAAAGATCATACTATCCCACCTTTGAAAGAAGCTGACGGGTCACTTGTAATAAACAAAACCCAACAGTGAGCTTCTAGCTTCTGCTTTCTTAAGCAATATGCGCCTTACAATAAATTGGTCAGATCATGAATTAGAACCTGAAGTATGTAATTCCTTGCGTACTATCGATAGTCATCAGATTACTTCTCTTGATAATCCTGTGCGGCCGGTTGAAATACGTAGAACACTTATAAGTTTGAAACCACGAAAATCACCCGGGATGGTTGGCATAACTAACACTTTGTTAAAAAATATGTCACAAAAAGCTGTGGTTTACCTCACTAAAATATTCAATGGCTGTCTCTATCTAAGTTATTTTCCTGAAGCATGGAAGACTGCAAAAGTCATAGCTCTCAAAAAACCTGGCAAAGATGATGCGATACCTACAAACTACCGACCAATCAGCTTGCTGCTGTCCATTGGTAAATTATTTGAAAAACTGATTTACTCACGTTTACTAGCCGAATCTAATCACTTACTTATTAATGAACAATTTGGATTTCGATCCGGACATTCCACTGTCCAACAATTAGCTAGAATATCGGAACACGTTTCGCACCATCTCAACCTACACCAATCTACTGGCCTACTCCTTCTAGACGTCGAAAAAGCTTTTGACACCGTATGGCACAACGGCCTTCTGCACAAATCATTGAAACTAAATATCCCACTAAATTTATTAAAACTTGTTAAATCTTACTTGACAAATAGACAGTTCATTGTTTTCATCAATGATGCCAAATCTTCATGCCAAATTGTCCCTGCAGGAGTTCCTCAAGGCTCCATTTTGGGACCGTATTTGTTCCTGTTAAATTTGAACGACATCCCTATACAAACTCGAACCAACCTCGCTTACTTCGCAGATGATACAGCTGCTTTTACCTCATCTGATGACATTGACATCATAATAGGTAGACTGCAACTAGCATTGGAATTACTGCAATCATTTTTCAGTAAACTGAAACTCAATGCATCAAAAACAGAAGCAATAGTATTCACTCGACAGCGACAGGTTCCGAAGCGAACATTAAGTATAGCAGGACAAAAAATACCCTGGAGTACTTCCGTCCGCTATCTCGGTGTCACAATGGATTCTAAACTTAACTGGACAAGGCACATTGCCAACTTGCGAGTTAGAGGTGCACAAGCGCTTGGTGCTCTTAGCCCAGTTTTAAACCGTAAAAGTAAGCTTAGTACCAGTACTAAACTAAGAATTTATTCCACTCTTGTCAGGCCGTGTATAACTTACGCGTGTCCAGTACGGTGCAGCACATGTTTAACTAATTATCAAGTATTACAAATAATACAAAATAAAGCCATGACAAATTCATACAATACACGCCTTAGAACCAACTTAAATAAACTACATCGTGAAATTAAATACCCATTATTAATCCAATACATATTAAAATTAACTAAAATCTTTTATAATAAAAATTTAATAAATAAAAACCCTCTTATATCTAAAATATGCTTAACTACAAAATCAGATTTACCATACATCGACAGGTATGGAACTTATCGCCTACCACATCACTATCTTTTGTTTCCTCCCGGAGACGTCATGCATACCGATGTGCGACCCCACGACTAGTTATAGTAACCCGTCCGCGCGTCGCTAGTTTCCCTCACCCGCCTGCTACATGCGTGGCGGCGGGGGTCGAGGAGGTTCTCGTCGCCACTTAGCTTGGTTTTATATTGCACCTCGTAAATACGTGGAGCGTATTATGAGTCGATGCAATTTTGCGAATACTACCCTCCAATAATGATACAAGCGTAAGTTATTACAATAACATCGCAAATCAATAACCTGATATGTACATTTGTTTTTATTAAATATGTTGTAATGAGAATTTATTTATAAGTAGGTATGTAAAAACTTTTATAGGCGCCACTAGCCTCATAAAGTAGCATTATTGGCAGTTCAGTGTATAATGCTTAGTAGTAAGTTATACATTGTAAATGAACTTATCCAAAATAAAGACATTTTGAAATGAAATGACTAGTCCCTACCAGCTGTCCCTCCTGGTGGGGACAAGTGGTCTTTTTTTTCCACTCTTCCCTACCATACAGTCACTGTTTGGGATGAGTGGAATTTCATTTCCACTTATCCCTACTAATAAAATCTTGACGTATTGTTGTACAGTTTCAATAAAAATAGCTTATCATAATTTTCGTGCCTTTTCGATAGATATAATATAATTGTAGCTGGTGGGTATAAGATCTCTTTATTGACTGAGTCACTATGAAATATAAGAAAATATGTTACTGTCATAAGCAAGCTGAAGTGGCAATGGGCTAACGTACGCCGAAGGACCGATGGCCGTTGGAGCAGACGGGTCCTAGAGTGGAGACCGCGAATCGGTAAACGGAAGGTAGGACGCCCCCAGCCAGATGGACCGACGACCTGAAGAAGGTAGCAGGGATAAACTGGATGCGGAAGGCGGAGGACCGGGTGTTGTGGCGCACATTGGGAGAGGCCTATGTCCAGGAGTGGACTATGATAGGCTGATTGATTGATTGATGAAACAAATATTATATAGAAAGTAGTACATGCACCGACATGTAAAAGGGATGTGTGTAGAAACGACATACGTCTTAATAAATGTAAAAAAGAAGTTGCTTTAGAACCTACCCGGTCCGTTACTAAAATATTTGAAGATGTTGTTGAATTTGAAGATGTCAGGTATTGAAGATGATGGCTTAAACATGATTTGCAAAATTCCTCAATTTGACAATGTAAAATCTGGGCTATACAAGCATAGGAATAAAAAAACGGGTGTTAAAAAAATTGTGAAATTCGTTGATTTTGAAGCCATTGGGATACCACCGCGATTCAAGTCGTTTGTTATTGGAGATTATATTATACACATAAAGGTACTCGGATTTTAGTTTTAGGTCCTGAGTGGGTGAAAGAGGTAATGGCAACGGCTGAAGAATACTTTTGTGATGGCACTTTTAGAATTTGTACTCCCCCATTTACGCAATTAGTTACCGTTCATTGTGATTTAGGGAGCACAATGCAAAACACCAAAATTATTACATTACTTTATGCATTACTCCCGGACAAGAAAACGAAATCATTTGAAGTTCTTTTTGGGATGCTAAAATCACAAGTTAAAGAATGGGAGCCAAAAGTTTTCATGACAGATTTTAAATATTCCTTGACTCAGGCTCTAAAATCTGTGTTTCCGTTGGTCGAAATTCGAGGGTGCTTTTATCACTATCGCACTGCAGTTTGGCGAAAAGAACGACAGTTAAAGTTAGACAAGTTAAGGGACACGCGGCGAATTATTGCCTTGACTGCTGCGTTACCTACTTATCCTTTGGACCAGGTGACAGGTGGATGGTCTTATATAAAATCTAACATCATTGAAATTTTTCGTATGGGAAAGTTCGTGCAGTATTTTGATAAACGGTGGCTTTAAAAATAAAGAATTTTAGAAACAATGGAACGTCTTTGGTCTGCGTCACCGCACCAACAATTTCGCCGAAGCGTGGCACTTTAAAATAAACAGTAAGCGTTCCACACATTTAAATTTGCTACACTATTGAGCAAATTGCATAAATATGCAAATGGTGTTCTTAGAAACAAATACATAAAAAGATATAACAATAAAAGGGAACGAAAATATGTAATCCGGGACACAGTTGTACAAGATATACAAATGCAGCTAGTGACTGACATTGATGTTGGATTGTGTTTGAAAAAATTACGCTAAATTATTATTATTTCATCATAAAAGTTATTGGCTAATTAAGATAATATTATTCGCAAATAATAATGAATACAATTGTTCTTAAATAAATATATTTTTCATTAGCATGATTTTATTGTCAACTGTACTCATTAACAAAATCGGCCCACCGCTACGTGAGAAACGACGTAATTGAGAGAGACCTTAGACGAGAGCCTGGACGACCACATTCGCCGCCTCGCCACTACAATGTTTGAGCGTGCCGACGCCTCGGCCTGGGGACATATCCGGGGCTTGGCGCCATGGTACGCTCGTCCTCCGGATAAGAAGAAGCTCCCGCGCGATCTGACGCCTGTAGAAGATAGCAGACGGGCTGTTCCACTAGTCCCTACCAGCTGTCCCTCCTGGTGGGGACAAGTGGTTTTTTTTTCCACTCTTCCCTACCACACCGTCACTGGTTGGGATAAGTGGAATTTCATTTCCATGTTGTTGAATTTAAAGATTTTAATTATGCAGATATTTAGTGTATGACGTCGTGTAATTGTGTATGGTAAAAAAAAAATTGTGCATGCAGCCATTGTCGAGAAATTCGCTAAAAACTGATTCCGCTGGGCGAACGTTGTCCTGGCGGAACTTTTTTAATCCATGGACTTAGAAGAAAAAAAATGTGTTCAAAAATTAGTGTGTATTTGTGTATGTATGAATAAAATTAGTGCATGCATAAACTTCGGAGAAATTCAAGTTTCACTTTGGGATCTAGATTTTCACGTTTATACAAACCTTGTAAGTGTCTGCAACATGTTGCCAAGTATCAATGATGTCCCGTTAGTAATTAAAGAGTTATAGGACAATTTACCATGAATAGACCACTGTTTACAAAGCAGTCAAATATCACGACGTTCTAAAGGAATTGCATAGTAAAATGTATTCCAATAATTAGTGTATTAATTCAACTACTCACATGCAAAATTTCATCTCATTAAATTCAGTAATTAAAGAGAAACGATTAAAATACTGACAAAGCATCGAAAACCTACATAACCCGACCAAGTTCGGATGGCTACAAAAAAGCGGCCGTGCAATATATTTAGGTAACATTCTAAAATTTACAGTATAATACCGGTATTCATTTGGTACAGGTGACAACACAACTGTTGTTTCGATATAATTTATAGGTGGTTTAATTTTCTACAACTCCTTTTTTAAATCTATTTGACTATGACAGTAGGTACTATTTACGTAGGTACTTTATTTAAGTATGCGCTTGAGACTTACGTCAGTATATGATATTACCGTTGTACTGGTAGTGACTTATGTATGTGTGCATTTTATTTATTTTATTTTTATTTATTTATTTATTGGCTCACCAACAATTGTATACACTGTAGAACAGTCAAAAAACATTTTGCAATTGGTGTAAAGTGGCATAGTGTTACAATTACTTATAGGTAAGCACCACATGCATTATAAACAATAATTATTATGTGCTTATGCTAAGTGTGTACAATTCAAGTGAGTTATGATAAAAACAGATAGAAAGTAAAAAAAAACCTTTTATAAAATATTTTGTATGGTATTCCGGAACTTGTTAAGCGAGTCAGTGTGTATATCGACCAGGTCGCTGTAACTGTTGAGCAGTTTGCAAAGTCGTGGAATGGTGGAGTTTGCACCTAGAACACTTCTGCGGAGCGGAGGATGCAGGGGGGTGATGGGAAAACGAGGATATCTAGTTGGAGTCTAGAATTTAATTTTGCCTAAAAGTTGTGGACGATCTACCTTATGTCTCAGCAGCTTATATAGAAATATGGAATCTATTATATTCCTTCGTTTTTCTAGTGTGACTAACTTGAAGTGTGTCAATCTCACTTCATATGATTTTTTCTTTTTAGCTATACCAGAGGCGTATGCTAGGTGCCAAAGAAACCTTTTCTGTATACGCTCTAGTCTTAATTTGTGTGTCGCATAGTGTGGTTTCCATACGGGGCTGCAGTATTCCAAAATTCCACGTACAAGGCAGTTGTATAGAAGAATCTTAGTCTTGTTACATCGAAACCTAACTGCATTTCTTAAGACGAAACCCAGCATTCTTGATGCTTTTTTCAATATAGTTTCTACGTGTGGTACGAATGTGAGCTTACAGTAAAAAATAACACCCTAAGTCCCTGATTTCGTTCACGCTTTGTATAGTATCTTGGCCAATACGATAAACAGATTTCAGAGAGTTCAATCTTCTAGAAAATTTCATGTGATAACATTTATTGATATTCAAGCTCATGTCATTAATGTTGCACCATTGCACCAACGCGTCAATGTCTTTCTGAAGCAGTTCTATGTCATCGTTTGTTTTTACAACTCTACAGAATTTAAGATCGTCTGCGGACATGAAAATCTCAGAGAAATTAAAGCTGCAAGGAATATCGTTAACGAAATAGTTGAATAAAATAGGACCAACGTGGGAGCCTTGTGGGACCCCAGATGTAATTTTGTATACGCTAGATTGGAAACCGTTAACTGCCACAAAGAACAAACGATTATCAAGGTAGGATTTTAGCCAATTGAGGAGAGAACCGGTGATGCCGTATACTGATAACTTTTCTAAAAGGATAGAATGCGGCACTCGATCGAAGGCTTTGGAAAAACACTTCCTCGCCGCAGTCATCAGCTTCCATCAACGTCTCGGTAAATGTCACCAGATTTGTGCAAGTAGATCTGGCTCCTACAAAGCCGTGTTGAGAATTACTTAAATATCGTGCTAAATGTGATTGTATGTATGGGCAAATCAGTGATTCAAACACTTTAGCTAGGGTGGATAAAATAGAGATGGGTCTGTAGTTAGCTACCTGATCGATATCGTTGGATTTATGGATGGGTACGACCTTAGCTTTTTTCCATATATCTGGAAAAATACCGGTAGTAAGAGATTTATTGTAAATTATCGATAGAGGAAAAGAAGATTGGAGGAATCCCATCAGGGCTGGCACCTTTTCGATGATCCAGAGATGTAAGCTTATTTAATATGGTCTCTCGTTAATGACATGAACCGTCAAAAGCAAACTATTGTTTTTAATGTTTTTTAAGTTATCTGAGCTTGGGGTACATTGTGCTGTTTGACGTTCATTAAAGGAAGAATAAAAATGAGTCGCAAACATTTCACAAATTTCATAACCGTTAGAAGTAGTAATGATATTGTTAGTCATCGAGAGAGGAAATGAGCTAGTGCCGCCTGGTTTAGCTTTAATAAAACGCCAGAATTTTTTTGGATCTTCAACTATTTCTCTTTCTATATTTTTGATATAATTATTATAACAGTCAGCTGACACTGTTGAACAACGTTTACTTAGCACTTTTAGTTCTAGCGCATCCATAGGATTTTTGTAGACTTTGTAACGTTTTCTCACCTTTTCCTTTTCTTTCAGCATTCTTATCAAATTTTTGGTGAACCAAACAGGAAATTTAATTTTGGGTGCGCTTTTGGTTGATATATGGGTATTAATAATGCCCTCAATGACTTCATAAAATACACAGATCATTTCATTTACATCTGTCAATCCTTCAAATTTATATTGCCAGTTAACAGACTCTAGGTGTAAACGAATGCTTTCATAATTGAGTCTAAAAAAATTAGGTTTTGGAGTGCTATTGTTATAGGGAAGTCTAGCGTCAACAACCGATTTAATGTAAATTTCAATAGGGGGGTGTAAACTATCGACAACACTTAAAGGGTTTGGAGCAGCACACACACTATTAGAAGGTAAGTTACTCAAGACTAGATCTAGAATACGCCCAGAATTATTAGTAATATCATTAAGTTGCTGGAGTCTATTGATATGAGTAAAGTCAGTCAATAAGTGAGTGCCATTTTAAGTCTATTGCTGTCTCTAACCAATGACAGAGTATGTTTAGCAAGCGTTTGTTAACGTTAAGTTTTTATGAACAAGAGACTAGTCATGACAAGCGCCTCAGCTGCGCTCCCGATACGCTCAAAATACACGCGCCTGTGCGCGCACATGAGTTGTATGCCAAGTTCTGCCGTTACTGGGGCGCGCGCCCCAGGGATTGTCATGACTAGTCCATAAGAGGGTTAGAAATTTTGAGGTTATTTTCTGTATTTTCATTCATTCATTCATATGATCACGGCTGTTCCAGAAGGGGTAGGCAGAGGTGTGACATTTCTGTGACACCCACATTTCGCCAATTTTTGTGTTTCTACGTAACAGGTGGCGAGAAATAAATAATAAATACATAATTATTACTTGTAATTAAAAATATTTTTGTACACGGATGTTTCATTAGAGAAGTACTTGTTAATTGAAGATTTATTTTTATCGTAGATAGTGGCGTTATTATTAAACGTGGAAGAGCCATGCTTCGGCATGTATGGGCCGGCTCGACTCCGCTCGATACCACGGCCTCACAGAAAACCGGTAGTGAAGCAATGCTTGCATTGCATTTCGCCTCGTGAGTGAGGTTACCGGAGGCCCTAACCCTTCTCTCTCCCTTATTCCCGTCCTTCCGTCTCAAACCCACCACCCTCCCCCTCTTCTCTTACTCCGTCCTTAAAGGGCGGCAACGCACTTGTGACTCTTCAGTTACAGGTGCCCATGAGCGGCGGTAGTCATTTACCATCAGGTGACCCGTCTGCTCGTTTGCCCCCTATACCATAAAAAAAATATATGTATTTTTCATTAAAGAAATACAATTGTTTTATTTTTTCCTAACGCTTGTGTACCCAACTGTACCATATTAATAAATACTATACTGGAAGGTTAAGAACGTTACTTAGATACATGGCACGGCCGTTTTTTTGTAGCCATCCGAACTTGGTCGGGTTATGTAAGTTTTCGATGCTTTGTCAGTATTTTAATCGTTTCTCTTTAATTACTGAATTTAATGAGATGAAATTTTGCATGTGAGTAGTTGAATTAATACACTAACTATTGGAATACATTTTACTATGCAATTCCTATAGAATGTCGTGATATTTGACTGCTTTGTAAACAGTGGTCTATTCATGGTAAATTGTCCTATAACTCTTTAATTACTAACGGGACATCATTGATACTTGGCAACATGTTGCAGACACTTACAAGGTTTGTATAAACGTGAAAATCTAGACCCCAAAGTGCATACTTTACGAACTAAGACCTAATAAGCGTATTTTACGTTTATATTTTTATCTTATAAACCCTACGATTTTTTCTAAATCTGTTTTTTAAACAAATATAAACTAATTCAAAACAACGTATGTAAAAATCTACAGCTCTCTATATAAGCGCTTTATATGAAAACTAGCTAATGGCCAAACGTTCGCGTAGCGGAAACTTGAATTTCTCCGAAGTTTATGCATGCACTAATTTTATTCATACATACACAATTACACACAAATACACACTAATATTTGGATACATTTTTTTTCTTCTAAGTCCATGGATTAAAAAAAGTTCCGCCAGGACAACGTTCGCCCAGCGGAATCAGTTTTTAGCGAATTTCTCCACAATGGCTGCATGCACATTTTTTTTTTACCATACACAATTACATGACGTCATACACTAAATATCTGTATAATTAAAACCTTTAAATTCAACAACATGGAAATGAAATTCCACTTATCCCAATCAGTGACGGTGTGGTAGGGAAGAGTGGAAAAAAAAAACCACTTGTCCCCACCAGGAGGGACCGCTGATAGGGACTAGTGGAACAGCCCGTCCTTTCTGGTATCTTCTACAGGCGTCAGATAGCGCGGGAGCTTCTTCTTGTCCGGAGGACGAGCGTACCATGGCGCCAAGCCCCGGATATGTCCCCAGGCCGAGGCGTCGGCAAGCTCAAACATTGTAGTGGCGAGGCGGCGAATGTGGTCGTCCAGGCTCTTCATTTTAAGGTCTCTCTCAATCACGTCGTTTCTCACGTAGCGGTGGGGCACGACGAAGCGCAGCGCAAGGGATTGTTGCGCGCGCAATCGTCAGCGGTTCGTCTCGCTCGTGAAGGCGAATCAGGCGGGGCAGCATAAGTGAGCTGGGTGCGTACGTAAAGTTTGTACACACCCAGCTTGACTCGTAGAGGGAGGCAGGACGAGAGCACTGGACGCAGCAGGGCGCGTGTTGCCCTGACCCACGCGACCGTGTTGCGGACGTGCGGCTCCATGGTGAGGTCAATGGTGATCCCCAGGTACTTTGCTGTATACATCCACGGAATGTCCTGTCCGTGGAGTTGGAGTAGTGGTTGTAACCTCTTTGCAGAGGTTATGGGTATCGCCTGTGTCTTACCTACGTTCACCAAGAGTCGCCACTGCGACAACCAGTGAGGGAGGAGGTCTAGGGAGCGCTGCATCTTCAACGCGGCGTATTGGAGGCTCATGCTGATGGAGGTGTACGCCGCGTCGTCTGCGTACAGCGCTAACTCCGTCTCATCGGCAACGGAGATGTCATCGGTGTACCGCGAGTATAACACAGGCGATTGGCAGCTTCCTTGGGGAACTCCGGCTGCCACGGTGCGGACAGGGGACAGCTCCCCTTCCACCACCACCCAGAAAGTCCGGTGTTCCAGGAACGTGAAGACCACTTCTACTACACGCTGGGGCGTCGGCGACGTCGACAGCTTGTAAAGCAGCCCTCCGTGCTAAACACGGTCGAACGCCTTCTCCATATCGAGGAATACTGTACGGCGTGTTCGCGCTTGTTCTGCGCCGCCGTGATCCCTTGCAGTACCCTCGATAGCTGCAGGGTTGTGCTATGCTCAGGACTGGGCGTGATGTGTGTCAAATGTCGCAGCAGGAGCTGTTCGAACACCTTCGAGGTTGTGGGCTGCAGGGTGATCGGCCAATAGCTCTACGGCTTCAGCACGTTCATTCCCCCTTAGGTAACAGGACCACACGTCCCTCCTTCCAAATGTCGGGGAAATGCCCCGTGCGCAGGATACCACTGTACAGGCGCGCCAGCGCTGCCACTGTTTTGTGCGGCAGGCGGTGCAGCGCTGTATTTGTGATGCCGTCCGCGCCCGGGGCCTTTCTAGGCTTGGTACGGAGGATGGCGGATTTGACCATAGCCGGGGAAAAAAAGGTACGTTTAACATTTTTATAGCATTGAATAACAAATGTTGTATTTGGTCAGCTGCAAAGACATCGATAATACAGTGTACACAGTAAGGGAACATTTGTTCCCTTTTTCACTGAGCTGTTTTGTTCAATACACAGGCATAAAAGTCTTCTCGAAATCGCTGTTTTTGTATTATGACACTTTGTTTGCCGGGAGGCGATGTGATTTGACACTTTTTTTGCTGGGAGGCGAAATGTTGCATTTGGTCAGCTGTAAAAACATCATTATTAGTTCAGTGAAAAAGGGAACGAAGTTTTACACAGCTGTTCACCGGCATAAAAATCGTGTTTTCTCGAAATAGCTGTTTTTGTATTATGACACTTTGCCGGGTGGCGATATAATAAAACGGTACGACATGGTAAAAAACTGAAGTGCGCGCTGAAACGTGGCCATTGCGATGTTGATTTCGTCGAGAGCGGACGTATGATGCTTTGATGTATTTTTAATGATGCATGTTCGAAGTACGCGGTATGCGTTATAATATATTTTAGTTTATGGTATGCGTACGCCACAATTCTATACTGGAATGGAAAATGCCCACGGTGCCTGCACGGTGCCACACTTTTGACATGACAACAACGGCATTCAGCCTTCGAACGGTTTTAACGGATTTCTTATGTCGTCTGTCTTAAAAATCAGTCAAGTTATAATTTATTACATATACCTAACATATCGTTATTGAAAACTGGCAAGCTGGCTCTAGTATCTGGCTTCTGTCACTCAATGCGCACTAAATACTCTGGCCGCCTGGTCTGGAGCCGGAACTTACCATACATGTTTTTATTTTTACTGTACAGAAAACGTTATTATATATTCTTTAAATACTGTTAAATTGACATGGTTTCTGGTAGTTCTGGTATCAAAATCAAGGCTTTTTTTATTTTTTCTCTTACTGGATCAACATTTATGCACATAAACTACCAGAAACCATATCAATTTAACGGTATTTAAAGAATATATAATAACGTTTTCTGTTTTATTGAATATTACATCAAAAAAGGTAATCCTACACTCGAGGCCATGGCATAGGCGCCCAGAAAGACTAAGCAATTGAAAGGGTAGGGATGGTTTTTGTTTATGGGATAGAGGGCAAACGAGCAGACAGGTTACCTGATGTTAAGTGACTATCACCGCCCATGAACACCTGCAACTCAAGAGTCACAAGTACGATGCCGGCCTTTTTAAGATGGGAGTAGGAGAAGAGGGGAGGGGTGTTAGGGCTTCCGATAACATCACTCACTCTGTGAAACACAACACAATCATTGCTTGACATCGGTTTTCTCTGAGGCCGTGGTATCACTCCAGTTGTTTGAAAAATAGTTTATAGCAACACTGAAAGAATAATTGATAATTCAAACAGTTTTGATACTTTACATAAATAAGGAATCCGGTTTTAATAAACGAAAATCGGTTGTCTGTAAAGTCGGTTTACTGACGATAGTTGACCGTGATAACATCATCTCAGAGCGAGGCAACGCCGCATGAGTCATGTTTTTTCGTGCGTGCAGCCGGCTCCATCGAATTATAAGACGTTGTCACGTCAAAAACTATGCAGACTTTAATCGAAAAGGTGTTCATGTCATACAGGAAATCAGGTGTTGTTATCTTTAGATTTTTATACTAGAAGTGTGTTAGGTTAGGTTAGAAGAATAAAGAAATACTAAGGATTTTACAGTATTTGAAGAATATATCAATACCATAGCGAATTACGTTTTTTTACTTTAAAAACAAAAGCGTGTCGCGCGATTTAGCTATCGGCAACCAACTCACAGTGGGGCCGATCGCCAAATATAAAAAAATCAAGTAGGTCATCGTTCTGAAAACGATCACTTTTTAGGTTCGTTGATTACGAATTTGATGTCAAATTTACAAAAATCCACCGCCTTCATCCCTGACTGACCACCCCCTTGCATGAAAGAGCCCATATTTCAAGTACATTGCGTGAGCGTGACATAGGCTATGTAATCTGTGCATTAGTCTTTTTATATATATTTTTTTGCACTGGCACTGCTGCTGCTGCTGATTAGCAATGTCAAAATGTCAAAGTCAAACGTACCTATATTGTTGATTTAGAATTTTCAAGTTTTATTCAATGTAATCTGAGTTCTAAACTTCTAAAACATTTATGTGTTTATAAAATCTTTAATTACAATAAAGATTATCTTCTTAGACCTTCTTAAATTTATTATAAATCTTATCACCTAAATAAAACAGTGGATACTTAACTGTAACTGGTTTAGGTAACAGATCGGGTCTAAAATGTTTGCTATGGGTCCAGAATTCTTTCACTTTATTAAGAAACTAGAAGAAAACGGTGACAGACTTACTGCCAGTACACCTTTCGAACAGCAGCTTGACTTTGAATTCAATGTGCGTAATATGCCATTATAAAAGTATTATAATAATATATGTGTACACTTAAATTTCACACGATTGAAATTGTTTTACAGAATTCAACATGTTACGTTTGTAATGGCTACTATGGTCCTAGTTTTGGCGAGCCTGTGTGTGCCACTTGTCATGCATTTCTCTTTCCTGACTTTCCATCTTATTTGCCTACATCATACTTCTGTAGTGAAAAGACCGATGACGGCGATTCTGGGAATGATGAACCTTCAGATCTAAATTTTAGCTCTGAACGTAAAGTCAACAGAGCCTGCCCTCTACCAGCTTGGTGGTACTACAGGGTAAGTTTAGTTATTTACGAATTAATTAATGCTTCCAAAAAATATAAACAAGTATTATAATGTGCATTGTGGCTCATGTCCTTTAGTATTGCAACATTGTATGTTGTCTTTTCTATCATTGGGTTATGCCTAGTATTTTTTACTGTTTGATAGAGGGCACAGTGAAGAAATTAATTTGAGCATTGCAAGTACATAAGTTCTCTACTCTTTCATTGCCCTGCAGAGGTGAATTTTTTGTTTTAATACATAATAGAGATCTACTCTTTCAGAGCTCATTAGACAGTGAAACAAGTCCTGAAGATGAGGCTAGTCGTGCAAGTAACTCAGGAGCTGGTGCAAGCAGCAGTGGCAATGGTGGAAGTGGTAGTAACAGCTGTGGGGTGGGTAGCGCTGCTGGCAGTGCTGCTGGAAGCAGCTTAAGTGTTGGACCTGGTAGTGGGGGGGTGGGTGGATGTGGTCGTGGTATTGGAACTAGTAATGGGAACACTGGCAATTCAGGAGGAGGGACTAATCGTGGAGTGCCAACTGCTGCAGCAAGTGCTGGCCCTGTAAACGCTGGAAGTGGATCTGGAAGAGGATCAAATAGTGGAGGCACAGGCAGTGGAGTATCTGGTTCAGGTCGAGTTGAAGGCAATGTTGGCAGAAGTGGAAGTACTGGAATCGGAGGACCTATTCGCATGGTCCCCAATTCAGTGGGCAATGGAGGTATAGGTTGTAGTCATGGGATAGGGAATGGGAGCGCAGGAAGTAGTGCAAGTATTGGTGGTGTTGGTGGGTGTAGTCACCCGGATGGTTCTGCTGAAGAGCGTGCAGGTCTCGGACCACCGCCCCCTCCACCCAGCCTTGCTCGTTCACTCCAAGCATTATCTACCCCTAGACCACCAGATAATCTAGCTCCCGGATTAGTGGAACAGCTGCCCTCTGAAGGTGAGTGTGACAAACTATCTTAAAATAATGTAGCTTTAATTTGTTTACATTTATCTCATATATAATTATTAATCACACATTTATAACAAAATCACTGAAGGCTTATATCACAAGACTATGAACCTTCAGTGATTATGATATGGATATGGCACTAACTGGATATGAAATTAACCACACTAATAGATCAGTGCTGTTGTGCTCGGTGCTAGAGTTGATCTCTTTGATACGAGTTGAATTGTTAATTGAAGTACTTTGTCATAATACAAATACTTATAAAATGCTCTTTTTTTTTTACAACTAAACAATCCAAACAAGAATGCAGTCCACCTGATTCAAACAGTGGTTACTCTAGAAATAATATGAGCCTTCATTCAACGAACTGAAAGTTACCCATTTAACCTATTTATGGATAATTTTAAAATGGGTCCCTGTAAAAGCGAGTCTTTGTCCGCAGTGTTACTGTGCATATTCAGCTACTTGGACGATCTGTCGTTATGCGCGTGTGCATGCGTGTGTTCCCGCTGGTGGCGGCTGGTGCGCGCGCGCGTTTCTCCCCCGCGGTGGGCCGGCTTCACAGCGCGACGCTTCCCGCTCTACAGACCGCTGCTTGCTAACATTGATTGGCACAAGGTACCGCATGCTACACAAGAAAAATAATGAAACACTTGCTGATACTACATTAAATATATAACTTTCGGTAGTACTTTAAAGATTAACAATTGAAAATGTTTTCTTTTATGAATCGAATCAAAAACGAAACCAATTCATATGTATTTCAAACGACGAACTGAAGCAAACAATTAATCGACAATTAAATGAATGGAAAGCAAAGACTTGTTATCAAAATGCTGGTTAGCTATCTGAGGGTATCATGATTTGTTATAAAATCTTCACATTGTGGTGTTATTGTTCCTTTGGTACTGTGACTCTAGCAAAATTTTCAGGAAAAGAAACTGCCGGATTCTTTAATAACGTAAGTAAGCACTAAGTAGGAATTTCCGAAAATTAGAATATAGAAATTGGTAGATGAGCTCAAGGTTAAAAGCAACAGAATACTACATATTTTTTTTTTAATTCATTATTTTCAACATGACGAAACACTCATACAAACTTTCATCACCTATTTTATCCCCTTAAGGGATGAATTTCCGAAAAAATGGGATACAATAAACTTTTGTTTTTACCTGTGAGCTCATATATCAATTTCTGCATTTCTATACTTAATTATGTATTTATACGGGAATTAACGTCCCGTATAAAAACATAATCGAGTATATAATAGAACGCGGAAGTTTAAAAGTTCTGCATTCCTAATTTCAAAAACGACGAAGTTTCATGCAAACTTTCATCGCCTATTTTGATCCCTTGAGGATGTATTTTTAAAAATTCTATCATAGCAGATGCCTACATCATATAAGGAATACATCCTGCTAATTTCACGTCTCTAAGTGTGTTGACCCATTAGTCATCAGTCAGGACAAAGACTTATAAGTTTTATTTATGTATATTATTCTGAAAGCCTTAAAGACCCGCGGACGCCATCTATTGTCGAGTATGGAAAGTCAGAGAGGGTTACGATTACTTAAATTGACACGCACGCCATTTTTCGACAATAAACGGAACTAATGGTCTTTTTATAGAATGTCCCACAATGAATTAGAAAATTCCAAAGTGGTTTCGAATTTTCGGGAACTGTTACGAACTCTCTATAAAACAACTTTCGGAGTTCAGTTTTAGTTGAGAAATACTGCGAGTGAACAAGTGCGAAGTACGAGGGGTAATTTAAATAGTGAGAATTAATTATAATTGTGTTATTTGTGAATAAATGGTGTCTATTTTGGCAATAAATTGGTGTACCTTCCTAAACCCGAAACTTTATTTCGTAACAATATATTACATTGTGCAGAATTTCATTAAAATCGGTTCATTAGTTTAGGAGATCATCGCGAACAAACAATGTGACACGAAATTTTTGTATATATAAATATGTATGGATAAGGTTTACGCCAGGCCTTCTAGCAATACCTAACTAGCCGATTACAATGGCCTCTAAATGGTAATGTTATTAACGGCATTTATATATGCATTTAAATTATAGAAGTACCAATCCCTGGTAGAGTCGTGCTTCTGTCGCAACTGTTTGGTGCAAATGTGCGTGCAAGCACAACCCGCAGGGGAAGAGAACGCGTGGCGACGAAACAGGCTCCGGATTGAACTTAAGGTTTGTATGTTATTTGTATGTGTATATATTAGATATGTAATATATGCATATATTACTGACATTTTGACTGGCCTGTTGGTCTAGTGGTTAGTGACGCTGACTACCGAGCCAGAGGTCGTGGGTTCGATTCCCACCCAGGACAAATAATTGTGTGATGAGCATGACCATTTGTTCTTTGTCTGGATGTAATTTATCTATAATATGTATGTACTTAGAAATATATAAGTATGTTTATCAGTGGTCTGGTTACTATAGTACAGGCTCTGCCTAGTTTAGGATCAGACGGCCGTGTGTGAAATGTGTGAAGTTATTATTATTTTACTATGAGCAAGCAATTGATCGGTATCTTATTAAGGAGTCTACCATGCGAGGCCTACAACATTTTCGAATACTGCATTACAGGGATGCCATTCTGTGACTGGTGACTGATTTTAGGTTTGTATTGATGTTTTTTTTTTAATTTGTTTCTTTCTCTCATTGTATGATATACCAAATTAACAACCAACGGCAGATATTGGACTTCGGCACCTGATTTCACAATGATATAATGACGGACACATATGAATAATTTTTATTTATTGTGCAGATGCTTCGTAATGATCCACCAGAAGGCATAGCGGCGACCCCGCTGGACGCGAAGTGCTGTCACTGGCAGGCCAGCGTCACCGGGCCTGTGGGCTCGCCTTACGAGGGAGGAGTCTTTTATCTCTACATACAGGTGCCATATGCGTAAGTTTTATTATTAGTTTACTAAGTGGGAATCGAACCCCGATGTGGTAGTCGAATGCTTGACCATGCTCTAGGCCATACTCCTTGTATAAGTAATGAAACGTGAGTTTAAGTATGTATATTATATTAATATGACATATTGTTTATTATTTCCTTAGGTACCCAATGAGTCCTCCAGTGGTACGCTTCCTGACGCGCATCCTGCATCCCAACATCTCTCGACACGGTGACGTGGGCATTGACTCCGTGCACCACAACTGGTCGCTCGCCCTCACCATTAGCAAAGTGCTCATATCTATTCAGAGCTTGCTTACAGATCCGTATACTGCAGTAAGTTTAATATAAATAGCATGCTCTTAAACATTATTATGTGGGTTCTGACGATGATATAATACTAGCCGTTCCAAACAGTTTCATTTGCGTTTATGGTAATTGCTCCGTACCTAAAGGTCCTAGCATGGTGTTATATAGCCTGTAACCTACCTCAATGAATAGGCTATTAAATAAATAAAAAATATTTAAATCTGTCAGATGACATTAGCGTGTTTAAACAAACAAACATACAAACAAAAAACTTCAAGGTTTATTATATTATTATTATTGTCTGGTCTGGTTATGGTCTTTTGTAGTGCACTTTTGCTTTACTGTTCACTGCTGAGACTTATGGCTTCGAGAAACCCCCAGATCCTATCAGCAGTGATTTTTTGTATTTTCTGCAGTTGCATGATGTGTAACCCTAGGTTAATACTTCGGTGCCGCATTAGTGGGCCACAAGAGCATAGAATATGCATTGCAGTTTCTTCTGCCTCTCGACGGAATCTGCATATTGTGTTCTCGCCCAACTTTAGGTTGAACATATATTTATTCAGTTTGCAGTGTTCGGTGAGGACTCTTGTTACTGCACAGATTTTGTATCTTTTGAGCTCCAAAAGTTCGGGATGCTTGCATTGCCTTTGCTGCATGTCTTAGACCGGTCGTGGTCTTCCATCTCTAAATAGCCAATGATGCATATTGGGCGTTCATGATAGAATACGCTCGCTGTTAGCTGATGCTGTCGGTTGTCTGCACCGGCTCTGGCGAGTTCATCGGCTTTTAAATTGCTATCGATACCTGAATGGCCTGGTACCCTACTGGTACTGGTTTATTATATTAGTACATATTAATAGTTTTATATATATATATATATAGTAGTATATAGTTTTATATATATATATATATATATATATATATATATAAGAATAATTATCTACCTATTTTTTTTGTCATGATGCCCTTTTTTACTTCGCACCACCTGGCACCGGATGGCGTCGTTCGTCGTATTGTTGAGAGAAATTCCTTCTGGTGAACACATTCATTGTGCATCACCAGTGCAAGCGTTTGTTTGCTGTAGTGACTGATGAGTCAGCATTGTGTAGACTGACTAGCCGTATAGCTCACTAATTCCAGGCTATTCGGCTTGTCACTAAACAACAATTAAAATGACACCCTGGCCTGGCTCCCTTAGTTTATTCAAGCACCGGTCTGTGTATGACAAAATTATTACATACGTTATTAAAAACAATGCAAATTAACATACTTTTATAATTTGTTCTCAGGTGTGCATGGAACCCGAACTGGGTGAAATGTATGTTCGTGATCGACAGAGGTTTGAAACTCTCGCGAGGAATTGGACCTGGCGGTACGCGATGCAGGACATTATGCCTCATTGAGCTCTACGGAACCACCTGAAGTGAATAGTGCCGAGTTTACATGTCACCTCACTATGAACACGAGTAGCGGTGCATTGAATATTTATTATATCGCAAACTTTGTATAAAAAGTTTTTAAGCATATTGGCTCCCAGCGAACGACTTCCTTCCTTTTGTAGTAGTAGTTATTTATAGATGTACTCACACTGTAAATGTTTTGTACTACGTGTATCAGTATCTAAGGGAATCATTTACTGTTTTAATTAAGTAATCCTGTTCATATCTTAAGAGTGTAACATATTATAATCTATAAAAAAAATATTTAGTTGGTCCTTATATCATATGATATTAGGACAGGGTAAAATTTAACTGATTTAGCAGTGCAAGGCAATACTTCAACTTATCTTCAAGTTACCTTTTTTTTTTATTGGAACGAAGTTTCTTATCGCACGTTACAATTCAGACGCTCGGCGGATGGGGGCTAGACGAAAAAAGTGTTATCGCAACGAAAAATGCTGACCGCGAGTTGATTTATTTTATTTACGCTATCTGTGGATTCTGAGCGATACTCCTGTGAATTGAGTTGGTTGTATACCTAATTACCCATATATTATTCCGGGCAACTTTTACAGATGGCGCAATTTTAATTTCGGTTTTTACAATATTTATTATATTTTGATACAATTGATTTAATCCATCAAATATATATATATATAGCGAAAGGAGCTTGTTCCAACCGGGTGTCACAAACACACCTCAAGCGATTTTTTTAAATGTCAATACGAGAATCCAGAGGAAGCGAATCTGTTGGCAGTTGGTGTTTTAAAACAACTGTTTCTCCGCGTGTAGACACGTTAACGACGTAGCTTAACACATGGGTTGCCCTCGACTTTGCAGTACATATACACAATTAGATATCTATGGGAAACTAACTAATAAAAAAGCGTATGTACATTACGTACGTACATTCATTGCCATGGTTTTGTAAACAAAACACCTTAAATACGACTGGTGTACCATGGTCCATGAAACAGGGATGGATCCTTAAGTCTTTTCGTTAACTGTCATTATCGAATAATCATTTTTGTCACCAACCTCCATTGGGGAGTTTTTATACTTATTAAACTAAACACTGCTTAAGGGAATTCAAAATTCATACTATGTTAGTTTTTTTAGTGATGCGTAAATTAATTGATAACGATAGTGAATGTAGTTCGTCCAACTGTAATAATAACTATCTAACTATAATAAGAACTATAATATACAATATCTTCTTATTAATAAAAGTTTTTTTAAAAGGGTGTCCGATATAAAATCTACTGTGTAGATCATTAGGTGTTTTTTTAAACACATAACCTGCGTTAAACTAGGTCACAAAATCTTAATAAATTATGTATAAACACAAAAGATATGTTATAGTAAGGTTATATAATTATGCTCTCAGAGTAGGCCAATAAGGCTTACTTAGCTTAGTCGATTATCGTGCATCAATAAATCGTACTTTTTGACGATTATCATACTACTCACACATTTATTATGTTCTTTTCAATATTTCTATCTTTCTATACGTATACCTGCCATCATCGTTTTATACTCTAATGAAAAAGACATGTACATAATGGCATCTACATTTAACATTTTTATGAACTAAATGTTTTCAAAACTCTTAGTTGTATTTATAAAAAATGCACTTCTGTACGTTTGTAGAATAACAAAATTATAATTTTATGTTGAACGTGTATGATGTATAACTGTATATAACTCCAATAAAAGATTAGCACAACTTTAGTTCACTGTCTCTTTCTTTTGTTTTTTCAAGTATTTTTTCCACCGTTCAATAATAGCGTTGCAGTTGCAAAGAGCTGGTAAGCATTGCGCCGTGCCAGGCGCTCTGCAGTACCCAGGGTAAGGCATTTCACCCCTTGGAAACCATCTACCGTAAGTTCTTCTAGTGAGACCTATACTGTCTAGATCTAATTGAGGCTGACTGATAAGGAGTGCGAGTTGGTTCAATTTGACAGTGTGTAGTTTAGTCCGAATTTTAAGACTGCCTGGTAAGTAATAGTGAATATACATCGCGACTGACAGATATCCCTGTAACAAGGAACGCACAGTTAAGTCTATAATGCGTGGTTAAGTAACAATCAAAATGTACAAAGTTTTACTTTTTTTTAAGAAGACTACTCCCGCATTAGGAATATTCCTGTGTCGCTGTTCACAAACATTTAAACAACGGACACAAAGAACACCCAGACTCGGGACTACTATTTGTGGATCACACAAATTTTTGTCCCGAGTGGGATTTGAACCCACAAAACTCTACGCGGCGTCGTGGTGAGGCGACCACAACTATTGCGCCATCCGTGCAGTCCATTTAACATATTTGTAACACGTACTTATAGTCAAATTCTGTCTGATGGTTCAATGTGGATAATCCGATCCGGATGATTATTTCATTGAAACATTTCATGTTTTAATTGATAGTCAAAAAAGTAGGAGGCATGCCAAAAGTAATAGTTGTATTGGTTATTGCAGTAGTAGTAATCGTGAGCATTTAAGATTAAAGTAAAACTGTAAGATATATCTACTTATATGTTCAAATTGGAGAAAGACTTTTTAAATTCTGGACTACGAACTTCTAAACAGTAACTTTTAAACTTTCGCGTTCCATGATATAATATTATCTACGTATGAACGGGAATTAACGCGATCCCGATGCAACCTGGTCGAAACGTCAGGCAATTCAGAGGTATGTAATACCTTTTCGTGATCGCGTTAATTCCCGTTCATACGTAGATAATATTATATCATGGAACGCGAAAGTTTAAAAGTTAGTATAGCAAACCGTTACGGGTCGGAAATTGCACGGCCAGTGCAACCTGGTCGAAACGTCAGGCAATTCAGAGGTATGTAATACCTTTTCGTGATCGCGTTAATTCCCGTTCATACGTAGATAATATTCTAAACAGTAAGTTCATGAATTTTTTTTGCATTACATTTGTAGTTCGGTGCGATGTTTCGAGCGACGTCTAATCTGAGCCTAGGTATAGTGGAATTTCGAGGACAGACGAAAGTACCTGACTGAGTCTCCCTTTCTCCTATAACTCCTTCCACACTACACATCTACATCGTTTAGCATCATCATCAACGCTGGAGACTTCCACCGCTGGCGGTAAAAGACTTCACACATATATAAACTTACGCGGGACTTTAGAAATTTAGTCTTACTTACATGAATATCGATAACTTCAGATTGCATTTTATTGGACATCGGAATTATAGTAGGTGGCATTGATTAATACCACGGCTATTTTACAACTGAACAGTTATTTTTGTTTCAGAGAAATTGCATTTTGTAATTATAATTGCTGTAGGACCGTTTGTTGTCGCAATTATATTTACTGAAAATAAAACGGTATTCAGGTAATTCAATCACTGTTTACTCTTAAAATCTCATAAATATATTTTTGAAGTGAAAACTTCTTTAGCAGCGTTGTGCACTTTTTGGGATGGGTAAAAAATGTTAAACTCGCGTCAGAACAGGATCGAAAATTCGTAAGACGGAGCCCAGTTTCTTATATTTAAAATATAACATTCGAAATTCAAACATTTATGATAGTGTACCCTATGTATACATTTAGATATGTTATTACGTACTTTTTGAAGTGAGGTAATAACGTTAAACATTAACATTAAGTGGCGCAGGGCGTTTGCGCGAGCGTGCGTGTGTGTTTGTACTACAGCCTGCTACGCGCATCCATGGATGGTGACTGCTGAATGCTCGACCGTCTGTATACTTCGTGTATATAGAGCGTTTAAAATAAAAAATGTACAACGCTAATGTTCAAGTTTTCACTTCTGCCGGCACTCCCGGAGTGCCACCCGTTGTTTTTTTTTACACAAATAATGTGATCACGCTTTAGAAGTTAAATGGTTAGTTAAATATACTAGGAAGAAGAGGGCGAGGAGTCGTAGCAAAGCTGTAAAACTCTGACTGTATAGATTAAAACTGTATGGAGAAGTTGAATTATGCGGGGTTGTCTAGCGGCTTTTTTTCACTTTACGCTGTGATCCTAGGCTCGCGTCTCTACACATACTTATCTCATAAATCTAGTAGTCTAGTTGGTGATTATTGTCGGGATGTTGCTCATTCTACCTTGAAAACATGCCTCACACGCCTCTGGAACTCTTCTCCTTGGACACATCAACTTTCGCTTGTTTCGTCACGCTTTGAGATGGTAGGAAATCGATATGTAGGTAGGTGACCTATTCATGCATTATTTCCTAGCGGACCTCTTTGTTACTTCTACTTGAAACGCAGACTTGAGAATCACCATCTAAACCAAGTTTCACAGTATCGTCTACGATGAACGACGTCGAGTTTTTGCTTACTTATTCTGCTGACAGCATTGTAAGCTACAATTTTCTATCTTAAACAGAATGAATAACTATCATTGTACATAAAATTTAAAAACTTTTCGGGATGGGGATCTGAAATTTTCTTGGGAGTAGTTGCATTATAGCTAGCTAGGTAAATGATGAACAGTAGTTAGGCAAATAATAATTATGTTTACTTATTCAGAGTAGAAATCCTTAATAAAAATTACAACTTAAGATAACAATAGATAAGTACCTGCCTACTTAATTACTACTTGTCTACTGCTACAGGTGATCAACTGTCTGCTGTGCAAGATTGCACCAGATGCGATATGAGTTTATCATTCACCTTTTTCAGTGTGTTCTTACTTCTGCTAATGCCAACCTATTTTACTTAAAAACTAAGTAAAGTTGAAACATAACTTTAAGTTATTGTATAAATAACTACATTTTGAAGTGTTTGTTATTGTGCAACAATCTAAAACACTCTTATTCTCTAATGCTTACCTAATTTAAGTGCTTAAATAATATTTTTTTTTCTGACTCTTAATGTCTTTATCATTTATTGATTTCTCTTTTAACTTCCAATTCGCTATTAAATTCTTCCTTAGATCCCTTATTCTTTCTAGAGTTATAAACCGAAAATTTCTTATCGTGTAAGAGCCCTATGGGTTCGTCTTTGGTACTCCTTACAGCGGCATTTAAATTTTTCTTTGTAGTGGTTTCGAAGTCTATTACTCGATTGGTCTCGAGAATGTCCGCCTGACTTGCCGCCGTGGTCACGAGTTTTGTCCCGGGATCGTCCCCGAAAATTACTTTTAGATCTTTCTCTGCTGTGGCCGTAAAATTTTTCTCCTGATCTTCCTCGAGAACGTCTTCTCGAACGTCCCCTAGATCGTCCTCGAGAACGTCCCCTAGATCGTCCTCGAGAACATCCCCTGGATCGTTCCCTAGAACGTACTCGAGAACGTCCCCTAGAATGTCCTCGGGACAGTCCTCTGAAATGTGCTTTAGACCTTCCTCTTGAATGACTCCTAGATCTTCCTCTGGAATGTTCATGCGGTCTCCCCCTAGAGAGTTCCCTTGAAGATCTGCGATTACTTGACCAACTTGGCTTAGGCTTGAATCACTTTGTTATTGCACAACTATTTCATAAACATTGAAATGTTGTTTGAAAAACACGAAACGTTTCGTACTTATAGGTATAGGTAGAGTATTGTAAAGGAAGGGTCAATTATTGATTTTTATTCATCCCAAGTTAATGTGATGCTATATTTCTGTTTCACCTTAAAACAAAAAGTTTTGGTCAAGCAAAAGTAACAAAATCATTGTTTTACTAAAGTTCAATGATCGATTAAATTTTTACCTGCTCAAGACCAGTCTATATATTGCGCAAACCATATTAGGAATCCAGTCTATAACTTGATGTCACCCAAAACTTAAAGATAGTAAAAAGATTTTGTTGCACTGGTTTTGTTATAGGATATCCTCGATTTAACTAAATAATTTTGCCACAAAGGTAGCAAAACCAGTTTGAGTTATTTACTTTACACATTCTAGACCAGGGGTTCTTTCGTGGAATACTGGTGACTTTTCCACGGAAGAAGGGTCCGAACCCACATTTTTAGGAATCGCTGCTCTAGACGACATTTAAAAGGTATATATTTAGTATATAATTTACCTACCGTAAAATATGGCTACCTTGCCCAGCTGTGCATTTTTTAGAAAACTTGATGCATAGCAAATTTGTCTATATTTAGTACTATTTTTTTGTGTATAGCGTAAAGTTGATCGTTTTTCTGCCAACACTAAAAGATGAAATGTCACCTATGTGTTTATTTCAGTAGCCCGTAAAAACCTTAAAGTTGATGCTGTTTTTCGCTGGCAAAAACCAGTTCAAAAACTTTAATAAAAAGTGTTATTTTTCGTTTCAGTAGGTAAATATTTTTTTACCACTGTTCATACGAATATGAAGTATTTTACGTAAAATACCTACTTCATAAATACGTTGGTGGGCAAAGTCACATGTTTTTTGAGTATTTTTGACAACATTGCCCACATTTCTTTTCCCGTAGGGTTGTCACTTGTATAGGTACCCTATACTTTATATTTTTTTTATTATGATAAAGTTTATTAAGGATGCTTTTACTCACGTGTGTATTTCGTGGATGCCCAACTGATTTCGGACTCAACGGGTTTTATTCGAATCTATACTAATATTATAAAGCTGAAGAGTTTGTTTGTTTGGTTGAACGCGCTATTCTCAAGAGCTCCTGGTTCGAATTTGAAATTTCTTCCCTATATAATATCACTATAATAAGAGGGAAGTATCAATGAGGAATGTTGCAAAATCGAACAGAAACCTATATAATTATCTTAAAATTCCACGTGCTGGTGGAAAACAGGAAATTGTTAATCAACTACCATACATATAACCTTTTAAAAAAATACAAGTTTCATAAAAAAAAATATTAAAAATTTCTTCTTTTTTGGAAAACTAGTGTAATGTTACGTAATACGGAAAATAATTGAGCAATAATGGACTTTCAGAAATTATACCAGAGCCATAAAATTGCATAAAGATTAAAATCATTACGCAACACTTATTTTTATATAAAGTACACAACACGGACAAGATATTCTTTATTACCTACTACATATTATAGAATAAAGTACCTACCCCGCGTCTTTCTTTCTGTCTATCTGAACGCGGTAAACTACAAACTTACTGAACAAATTTTCATACGGTTTTCACCAATGTATAAAGTGATTCATATGAGGAAAGTTTAGGTATAAATTTGCTAAAATATGACGACGCGCCTTGCACCACTTTTTGTTTAAATTCGCATATCGCGGTATAAGGAAATGCATTTTGTCACGAGCAGTTGTGATCATATTTGCTAAAAATAGCTATACCTAATATAATATTTAAGATTTTCAATAAAATAGGCATAGGTTTTGTAACTTTTATGTTCATTACTACATATTATAAAACAAAGTCCCCCCGCCGCGTTAGTCTGTTCGCGATAAACTGAAAAACTACCTACTTAACGAAAGTAGGTCCTAGAGTGATATGAGTGGAACGTATAATTAGTGCCTAATCTGCTGTGAATGTGTGCCGCATAAAAATTTGTGCCTCTTGTCGTTTTAGAAAAAACGGACAAAACGAATCCTGCTGGGGTAACGTTCTTCCAGCAGGAAAATTCTAAACTAATTATCGCAGAGAGAAAGTTTGTGGATGGGCAGAGAGCTTATATTTGTGCTAAATAGTGGGCCGAAAATATAATTTGTGCGTCTTCAGGTTTTGAAGAAATTCGTTTTCTTTCGTTTTTTGCAGAATCGTGTATCTCAAAAACCATTGTATGTGCGCCTGTAGAATAAACATACACGAGTAGCTCTTAATTTGTACTAATTTGTAACAGAATAATATTTAAGAAAATATTTATAATTTTCAAGGAATCGCGCTTTTTTGAAAACCCAAAAAAATATCACAGTGCCTAAATGAGAAAACGTAGAAGCTCGCTGAAAACGGTATTCAGCCCTTTACGCCTATAATCACCATTATAAGTTTCAAAAGTGTACATACATGCGTTATTGAATAATATTACTAAAAGTCAAAACGACGCGTCGTAAAGTTATGACGCCATCGCGACGGCGTCATAACTTTGACGTCAACAAAAAAAAACTTAACTCAAGATGTGTAGGTGTAAACCAAAAATTAGTGCCTTTAATCAAATAATATACAGTGTGAGTCTTCATCAAGTGCACATACAGAACTGGGTGATAATAGAAGTCATTTTATCGACAGAAAAAATATAAAAAAAATCAGAAGTTTTTTTTTTGGAAATTATGCACATTAACGTTTTTTTATTTACAACTTTTGACCTTTTGTAGAGAAAACGTTTTAACTTTTGAACTAAGTTGTTCATCATGTTCAAACAAAAACAGAAATGATTGTTAGTAGCATAGTACGCTGATAAAATACAATTCGGTCACAAAGAAGATGATGATCGTATAAAAATATGGACAAATTTACATTGAAATTGAGATTTTAATGTGTTTTTTTAATTATCGTTAAAATTCTCAAAATAATGTACGCATTACCTTTAGTTTTTATTATTTAAAGTAAATCTGTATCGTATAAGCTTTTAAAAACATAAATACAGCATTTGTATCCCAAATGGATCATTTTTTATGAGGGGTGAAACAATGGTCTCTTTTACACCACGTGCACTATTGTTCAAACATTGCATTATGTATCTCAGGTAGATAAGGCCCTACTGCGATAATAAGAAAACAAAATACGAATACTAAAGTTTAAAGTTTATTGTAATAAAATATCAAGTAAAAGTAACATATTTATTAATTACAGACTCTTAATGTAGAAGATGTTCAAAATGACCACCGCGTTGTTGCAAGCACATTGTACTTTGTAACAAAACTTGCTGCTTTGCCCGTCTGATAATTTCAGGATCGTTATTTAAAGCACAAGCGCAATTTAAAATTTTATCCCGAAGTTCTGCTTCACTGTTAATGGGGGTGATTTCTGCTTCATTGTTCCCCACAGATAATAATCCAGAGGTGTTAAGTCAGGAGAACATGCAGGCCAACCGACAGGCCCTTGCCGGCCAATCCATTTGTTGGAATAGTTATTATTTAAATAATCTCTAACATTTCTTGCGTAAAGAGAAGGGCATCCATCCATTTGCAGAAACAATCTGCGACGAGTGGCTAGTGGCACATCGTCCAAAAGTAACAGCAGTTCATCCCTTAGCAATTCTGAAAATCGCTCTCCCGTCAATGTTCTTGGAAGTATTATCGGGCCAAGCAACATGTTGTCAAGTAGACCCACCCAAACGTTGACTGAAAACTTCACTTGATACGTTGAAGCTCTCTTTAGCTTTGGATTGTTGTGTTTAGGATTCCAGTAATGTAGATTTCGGCAGTTTGTAATACCGTCTCTTGTAAACTGGGATTCATCCATCCATAGAATGGTTTTTGGAAAATCAGGATTTTCTCTCGTTTTCCTCTGTATTCAAGCAGACATTACGCACCTCGGGATTTCATCAGTACCTTCACGCAAATGCTGCACTCGTTGGTAGTGGTACGGATGTAGCCCTTCTTCGTTCAAAATACGCCATGCCGATTTTTGCGATATGCCATGACGCAGTGCTAACCGTCTTGTGCTAATGGACGGGTCAGCATACAGATCACGCAGTACTGCATCTTCTATAGCAACATCAATTATGATACTTGGCTCGCGGCGATTTCTAATTAATCCAAGACCAGTAGCAGCCAATCTTCTATGCACCTATTGATAATTACGGGCAGATGATACGGGTTGTCTTCTTGGAAATGCAGCTAAGTAAGCTGCACGAGCACTTCTTGCATTTCCATTACACCGTCCGTAATAAAAATGTATGTCGGCGATGTGTGCAGAAGGGAATTCAGTTAAGCGGGGCATTGCGAACAAAAAACAATGACAATACACAATTAGTAGCGGCGAATGATTCGGAGCGACTAGTACTTGTTATAGGCCGGGCCCATAGCTTGTCCCTCTACCCCTTACCTGAACCCACACACTTACAAAGACAGACAAGTTACCTGAAATAGATAATGCAATGTTTGAACAATAGTGCACGTGGTGTAAAAGAGACCATTGTTTCACCCATAAACTTAAAAAATAAATAAACCTTAAGTCTTAAGTATTGAGCTTATTTACATAAACTATCAAATTTTATATAAACTTATTTTGAGTCGGCGCCAAACAACAAACTGATTAATTATCAAAATTTTATATGTACCTACGTAAGTAATTAATCATTTTATTATTTGGCGCCGACTGAGGTATACCCTATCTAACAAAAAAAGAATAATCAAAATCGGTTCATAAATAACGGAGTGAGGGCTGAACAGACAAAAAAAAATATATAATACGGTCGACTTGAGAACCTCCTTTTTTTTTCGTCGGTTAAAAACTAAAGGTAATGCGTACATTATTTTGAGATTTTTAACAATAATTGAATAAAACATTAAACACTCAATTTCAATGTAAGTTTGTCCTTATTTTTATACGATCATCATTTTCTTTGTGACCGAATTGTATTTTATCAGCATACTCAGGGCCGCGCCGAACCCCCACAGCGCCTGTGTGCGAAACCTATGAAGCGCCTCTTTTCGTACAATCCAGTATTATTGAAAAATATTTATTAATCCTACTAATATTATAAACGTGAAAGTTTGTGAAGATGTATGGATGTATGGATGTTTGTTACTCTTTAATGCAAAAAGTACTGTATGGATTTTAATGAAACTTTACAATAATATAGCTTATATATCAGAATAACACATAGGCTATAATTTATGAAGATATTGTGTATATTGGCTAATATATAACGATAAGTGTTAAGTAAGTCGGAATAAAATCTGTCATCTGCGAGCTATTCTGTAAGAGTTGGAAGAGTTACACGAATATAATGTATGGTGAGATTGTTTCTCCTAAATAGTTCTACAAAAAAGTCCGCTACAGTATATATCTATCTTTTATGTGTAAGCCATTATTACCAAAATAGTGAACCATAAATACAATAAAATTTGATTTTTTATTTCTAATTCGCATTTAGCAGTAACAAATTGATTTTTATCAAAATAAATACTTTTATCTCTTCTGATATTCAATGTAGATAAACTTTGCCTTTTAAAGTACGTAATTTGGTCAAATATTTTAAAAGTTACGACGATATAAAATTAATATAAAATTGTCGGTGCGGTGGAGGGAGGGGGGGGGGGGGCACCGCTCATCGCCGCGTGGCGTCAGACACCCGAACGCGGGCAGGCAGACGCGTGAGGGCAGACGTTGTTGACGGTTGTGTCCGTAATGGGAATTTTCAAGACACTAGCGATTTGTTAAAAAGCTCTGTATACATGCTTCGCACGGGTACAAATTATACGAGTACACCTTAACCTTCCTCATGAATCACTCTGTCTATTAGTGAAAACCGCATGAAAATCCGTTCAGTATTTTTTTTTAGTTTATCGCAAACCGACAGACAGACAGACAAACGCAGCGGGGGACTTTATTTTATATTTTATAATATGTAGTGAAGATATTGAATGTGAAAAAAAAATTAAGGTTTGTGAGGAGGTTTGGATGTTTGTTACTCTTTCACGCAAAAACTACTGAACCGATTGCGATGATACTTCTTATATAGATAGCTGGAGACCTGGATTAACACATAGGCTACTTTTTATCCCGATATTCCCATGGCATCTGAGTTACGCAGGCGAAACCGCGGGGCACTCAGATGCCATGGGAATATCGGGATAAAAGTAGCCTATGTGTTAATCCTTATATCTCTACTAATACTTAACACTTATCGTTATATATTGGCCAATATACACAATATCTTCATAAATTATAGCCTAAGTGTTATTCTGATATATAAGCTATATTATTGTAAAGTTTCATTAAAATCCATTCAGTACTTAAGTTAAGTTAAAGAGTAACAAACATCCATACATCCATCCATACATTCATACATCCTCACAAACTTTCACGTTTATAATATTAGTAGGATACATAAACACAGGTTTTTTTTTCAAAGCACGTTGTGGGAATCGAACCCATGACCTCCGGCCGTCAGACAAAATCGGTGCAGGCGTTTCGAAGATTAAGAAAAAGACAGACAGAAATTAAAAAAGATTTTTTTTTTATTTTGACATTACAAACTGACTAAAAAAATATTTATTTGTATAGAAAATTATATAAAGAGCCCATACCACTACATGGTTACAGTCCTGTAAAATGAAGATATTTATTCATTAACTGTCTTTTTGGAACTATTTCAACGCCATTTTTTGCGTAATAATTACAAAATAAAATAAAAAATGTGTAGATTTTCCTGATTTTTCTAAAAGTACTATATTTTTTGCAAGTTTAAGAAAAATACTATATTTTTCCCAAAAAAAAAGGTAGCTGAAAGGTCATCTTCAGTAAAATGAATAGAATAAATCCGAATCCGACTATAAGTTGTTGGGAATCAATTTTTTTTTCCCGTGGATATATCCACTTATCTTTCGTATCTGCATTCTGCGAGAATACAATAATATATTCCCATAAGCAAACAATTTTCATAATGTTTGATTTTTATTTTTTAGTGTAAAATGTACAGTTTGTGAGTACTACTGTAGTTGCCATAATGTCGTTTAGCACATCACTACCTCTCGACGATTCTCTGTGACCGTACCTCTTGAAATGCTAAAACAAACACTACTATTCATTGCGTAATACATATCTTTTTGTAATACATAACTGTCAGGTAGCATCCAACACAAGAGGCAATGTAGTAGTAAGTAGCAATAAAGCCGCAAATTATGCCAGTCGTACTATTTATTGGTAGAGTTATGTATTGATATGTACTTTTATCAAAAACTTCATGAAATAAAACCAAAAGAAAACGCTTACCGATGAAACGTTATCCCTTGATTAGTGTAATTACACGTAGTAGACGAATTGCCGCAGTGGGGAATGCTGCTAAACACCATTTTTTAACCGCACTTGCCGAGACAAAGTTTCACGAGTAAGTTACTCTTGAAACTTGGTCTCGGCAGTAGCGGCAGTAGCGGCAGTAGCGTAAGCGTCAATGTAGTAGCGGAACTAGCTACATTTTTATTTGGTGCAAGATCCCAAAGTGGCGCCCCTATAAATTCAAAATCTTTGAGGCCTGTTGCGGTTAAAAATGTGAATCAAATTGTTGTTCATCGTAAAAAGAATTCGATGACGATTTTTTTTTTTAAATAAAATGTGAATCAAAATGTAAATAAAATGTTGTTTTGTTGCGCCCCCGATCTATTGATTTGGCGCCCCCTACATGACGGTGCCCGGCCCTGGTTTGTTATTTACAAGGCATATGTTGCGCCTATTGTACCTACTACTTATCGATACTCCACTACAAAGAATATGTTGTTGTGTAAGTGTAACAAAAATAATTTCGATGGCGGCGCGGGGCGCCCCTATTGTCTTGGCGCATGTGGGCGCCGCACACATCGCACACAGGGGCGGCGCGGCCCTGAGCATACTATAGTAATAACAATCATTTCTGTTTTTGTTTGAACATGATGAACAACTTAGTTCAAAAGTTATAACGTTTTCTCTACAAAAGGTCAAAAGTTGTAAATAAAAAAAACGTTTATGTGCATAATTTCCAAAAAAAAAATATTCTGATTTTTTTTATTTTTTTTCGGTCGATAAAATGACTTCTGACCCAGTTTTGTATGTGCACTTGATGAAGACTCAGACTGTATAATGAAAATCTCCAGTTTGTATGTTTCGCATATAAGTAGACATAAACAAAAATCAAAACATCTAAACAACGGCTGGTTATCCGACCAAATTCGAATGGCTACAAAAAAGCGAAGAATTCATACATATCGATGACCTCCTTTATTGAATGTATTATACCTAAGCTGTTGTCCGTACAGTCGCGTTCAAACGTTTGTTGGCATTTGTATGACCTGATTTTGCGAGCTGATTAAAAAATATATTAAATGCATGTTGTGACCATGTCCAATGAAAGAGCTTGTTGATGTGGAAATTATTATTTTTATTCTCTTAATTTTGATTCTTAGAGTAATAGGGAATATGCACGTTGTTTAAATTTACTTGATTAATTTTCCCTTGAATCTTTATTGTCCACATATTATGCCTAAACAATTATTTTCTTATTTAGTTCATGTTTAATTGCAAAAAATATTAATTAAAATATGCAAAATAAGGGAGCGAAATTCAACTTTGAATTTCGCATTGGTCGAAACAAAATCTGACATGACATTCCACTTTTTTTCATTTATCGGCGCCTATATTCGTAGTGTTACTGAGAAAGATAAGTGTTCCTGTGGTTTTTGCCCTTAGCTAGTGCAATTTAAGCATTCTAGTGATATTAGAAATCATCTAAGACGATGACTTAATGTATTTTTGTCAAAGCACAATCGGACAATTTACCGAAAATAGATGCATTCATGATGACTATATATTTTGCATCAAATCCAGATTTTACGTCCGCTGAGGTCAAAGGAGTGAAAGCCGCGAGGTAATTATTATAATACTTGTTATATTATAATCTAAAGGATAGGTAAGATATGTATAGTTAGTAATATTCATGAAGTTTTATTGAACTTTTGTTACCTAGTTTAAGTAGACAAGCAAGTTGCCTTCTGCTTGATATTAAAAACAAACATAAATTACCTACTGCTGACCAATTCACACTATACTAGCAATTAAATTGTAATATGCTTACATTAAAGTGATCTTCACAACAATATAAACACGATATTGAAGATACTTCATCTCTTCTCATTAATTTACACCATTGTTTTCGTATTTTACATTATTATTTTGTACAGGAAAAAATAATGTATTGGGTAGGTATACTTATAGTGTTTTACACTTAGGGACAAGGCAATACCTATAAAATGTTTTTTAACTTTATCCATCGTCTATTAATTACAATAAATAGTAATTACAACTGAAAATCGGTATAAAATTACTGTAACACTTCAAGTAAGTCTACTAAGTTTATGAAACAAACACTGAGCGTGGCATCTGACGTCATCCAAGGCCCGCGAAATATGGCGGCGTTCAAACAGATCAAATTTTACCGATGTTTTCAATGTTATTTTAAAAATTAATTTGAACATTGCCAAGGTTATTTATATATTTTTTTAGAGTAGAATGATGGAACAAGTCAATAAAAGATAAAAAAAAAATACATGCATATTCCCTATTATGGCATCAAATCACACAATGGTGCCGATTCTATTGTACACTCGACTAAACTAAAACCTGACTTAATTTCTTCATATGAAATCAACCTAGTGTTCTTCGTAATAAGGTCTATTTGTTACTAGCATCTATTTCTCATCGCCTCTAAATTTCAATAAAACCTGTCAACGTATACTCAACTTTATTTCCACGCAGCGAGAGTCTTCATTTATTCAAACGCTGTATAATTGCCGTATTAAAAACTTGTTCAAAACGAACAAGGATGACGTGTTTTTAACCTACACCTACGAAGACGTTTACTAAAAACACAGAGCAAAAGAGATGGCATTCAACGGATAGCGGCTCTCGCTACGTGGTATTAAAGTTTATTTAAGCGTATCAGACTTTAGTCGACAAATAAATTGCTTATTTCGATAGCGACATATGTTACCTACTTGTTTCAATTTGAAATAAGACCATGTTTCTAAGTGTACAAGGTTTACTTCTTATATGAAGAAAATTTAGTGAATTTTAATTTAGCGAGTGAAGTAACAGAATTGGGGCCAATGTATTATACAAACTGTACTAAATCAGGTATAGAGTGTTTGGCCAGGGTGAATGTTGTTCTAATAAATGTAGTCTATTAAATAATAAACCCATAACATCTAGGAAAGGCGACGAACTTTGTAGGTGTGGACTGCCCGCGTATTCATTTGTTTTAGGCAAGGCGAACTGTCGGCTGCTTTTCTCACACAACATGTTTGACATGCAGTGGCGGATTTACACATTTGCCGCCTGTAGGTTAGTTATATTTTGCCGCCCCTGCCTCCTCTTCGATTCTATAGGCAATTCGCAATGATATTATTTAGGTAGGTACAACTTTTTTTTTGTTTGAGTTTTCCATTATTAGTATGATTGTGAACTAGGATATCGATGTCTCAGTTTCTAGATTTTTTTACAACCCAATGATTTAGCTAAGATTGATTGTTTTTTTATGGTAGATACCTTTATTTTTGAACTAATAAAAAAGCTCAATCATGTGCTACTGTTAAGGTGGGGTAAGGTATGCCTTAATACTACTTACACATGTACATTCAATAAACTTTCCATCAGCTTGCACCAAAGCACCCGGTTCTCCACCTTTCGCATACAAACTATCCCAGCTACCTTTCTCAGTTCGCCAGTCCATTTGGCTGTGGGGCGTCCTACCTTCCGTTTACCAGTTCGCGGTCTCTCTCAACTTTAGGACACGTTTGCGAAACGACGATGCCGGGCCACGTCAGCATGCTTATTCTGCAAACTATGTCGGTAACATTGTTTCTTTGTCGGATGACCTCATTGCGAATTTTTTTTTTTTTATCCTTCAAAAAAACTCTAAGCATAGCTCGCTTCACAACCTGCTGAATCCTTCTGGTGATTTCTTCCCGAAGTTGTTTCTACCGAGCTGGATAAGGTGCTAAATGTACGTAGGGTACACTGAAAATTTTGCGTAACTCATTATTAAAACAAATTTTGCCAATTGGTGCCAGGTCTGGACTATGTGCGGGATGGGTCACTAGCTCTACCTTTTCAGAAGCCAAAATTTTATTTATTTATTTTATTTTACTACAAACACTATTATGATTACTTTGTCTTGTTCGCGGTGTGTGCCGAAGCATTGTCATGGTGCAATAGGATGCGACTTCTTGATCGTTTTTTCTTAACTTTTTCAAAGACACTGGGCAAACAAATGGTGCTACCACACAGCACTAACTGTCTTTTGTTGCAATCATTTTTTTGCCTACGATTCTCGACTGCCTCAATTTTGTTAGTTTGCTGTCACCTTCGAACACTCATACAGAAGACTGTTGCTTTCTTTCCGGCATACGAGTATAACAATATATCCATGTTTCATCTCCTGTCTCAATGTCATACACGGCATAATTCTGCGTAGCAACGCCTTACGGTTTTCAAATGAGGTGCTGCCCTTCCAAAAACATTTGGAAGACGAGCAGTGCCGTCTTGCAGAGTCAGTGAACTTTTAAAAACATAAAAAAATCTTTCCGGGTTAATTTAATTTTCAGCACCTCGATATATTGCCAGTCGATACGTCGTCATTGCAGAGTATCCAGAACAGCTCAGGTCTCGATGAAATCTAAGGCTTCCTCGTAGTCCACAAAAGCCGTACACAGCGACTGAAAATACTTCTCGGTCTTTTGTATAATCTGGCGAACAGTATGGATACGGTTCACGGTGCCGTAGCCTTTTCGGACCCGACTTGTTACGGTGGCTAGTATTATCTCAGACTAGATTTTTCAGACTCTCGAAAAGAACTTGTAGATATGGTTCAGGAGTGAGATGGGTCTTTTGAAGAAAAGTACCCCAGGTTCAACACCTAGGTGTTAAACCTTGTTAGAGGACGGAACTAAACTACTACCTAACATTATTATTGTTTTTAGTGTCTAGTACTACCTCGACAATTTTTGGTCGTTTATAACGCACTTTTGCTTTATAGTTCACTGCTCAGACTTATGGCTTGACGATTGAGAAGGAGCTCAGGTTTTGTATTTCTTGAGCTCTAGAAGTTCTTTTGATACTTTGTTATCATAGCCCTTTATTAAGGCTTTCGAGTGTCTTAGACCAGTCGTGGTCTTCCATCTCTTAATTGCCATTGATATGTCTTGGGCGTTTATGATTGAATAAGCTCGCTGCAGAATAGTTTTGATCCGTGCTGTTGGTTTTCTGCACCAGTTCTTGCGAGTTTATCGGCTTTTTCATTGCTACCTAATTTAGACTCGCTAGCTCTTTCAGGAATTCCATCTGGCCTACCTTTAGAGCTCGGTAGTAAGTCCGTCATCCCCAGGAGATCCGTTTTTTTAGCTGCTCAAGAGCCACCTCTATCTCGCTGTGGAGTTGTCCACAGCGAGATAGAGGTGGTATGTCCTCCCTGTAATGGCGCGTTAATGGGGCTCTGTGGTCATCATCACTGGGTCTCGTTGGTTCTATCACCCGTGATGCATACAGCTATCCATAAAACTTCTTGATCTCATCGAGAATCTGGCACTTTGTGTTGACTGCCATTCTCAGTTTTGAGTTTCGCCAAATGCTGAACGAACACTTAACCCCCTGTTCCACTTAATTGCATTCTCTATTATGTGAATGTTGAAGCTTCAGAGTTCACGTCATAACAGGTTTTAGGCTCTCCTATCTGACGAAGACGGCTGAATGGCTAACAGCTTGCGGAAGGAATTTGGACTGTTGCTGTTTCCCGGGGAACAGCTTTCGAGTATTTTTATTGCGTTTAAAAATTTATATTCAATTATCTGGTAACAATCCGCCTGATGAGGACGATGAAATTAAATTAAATTAAATTATGAAAGTTCTTGCTTAAGGTAGATCTTAGATAACTTTTAAGTTAGAAAATCTTCGCTCCTCCGAACTGTGTTGGCCAGACACACTAGCGAACGGTCGTGTCACTTGTTCCCGCCCGCACCCAAACGCGACTACGAGAATAGTAGAAACATTTATATATGTGGTGAAAAATTTTACATGTTGAATTGTTTGTGTACCTATTGACATTTAGGTAGTTAGGTATGTATATGTAAATATGTATCTTTTTAATTTTTGTAAGACAAAAAAAATGTTTTTCAGAAATTCGCCGCCCCTAAAATCTGCCGCCCTAGGCTTCAGCCTACTCAGCCTATTGGTAAATCCGCCACTGTTGAAATGGTACCTACCTATAGGATTTTCTTAAAATACGAATTAAATTATGACTAGGTGACTGAAATGTAAAACATATTGAGAGCGGCACGGATAGAGGTATTTATTCGAGTAGGTAGTTATTTGTTAGTTTATACTTTTGTATAACATACTATGTTATACAAAAGTAGGTATTAAATTGGAGCACATATCATAAAACGGGATGCCGGTTAAAGGGCTCTCATAAGATACAAACAATTACAGGTAGGCAGATACCTATTGTCTTTAATGCTCCTGTAATTGTAGACTTTCGTTGTAATAGTAAAAATGTTCATAATGATAATATCTATGATATATTTCACCGTATGATTCTGAACATCGTTGGTTTATTATAAATCATATTCGCGCTATTATAAACTGACGAAAAAATGTGAACTGCAACAAGGATTGCCAACTTTTTGTATGAGAAATAAAGAATATTAAAGTTGGAGAGTAAAAAAAACAGTATTTTAGAGAAATAAACAGGATTGTTTTTTTTTTAAATTGAGAAACATATTTTTGGAGCTTCTCGCACAAATCAATATCTTACTGTCATTTTTTACATATTAAACCTCTCCACATATTAAATCTTAATTAAAATAGGTACATGAGGAGCAAATTTTTTTTTATCAAATTGATGGAAGCCCTTTTACTGTAATCCCGCCACTTGGCATACATTACAGAAAAGCAAGCATTGAATCGTAATCAGAGTATCTTTCTCCCGTCTACTCAGCCACCATCACTAGGATATGTACATGTGTACAGCATAAACATTTTATATTACTATCGAAAGGTTTAAGAATAATAATAATAACTTGACACATCTCACACACGGCCGTCTGATCCCAAACTAGGCAGAGCCTGTACTATGGTGACCGCTGATAAACATACTAATATATTTCTAAATACATACAGACCCAGAACAAATGATCATGCTCATCACACAATTATTTGTCCTGGGTGGGAATCGAACCCAATATTAAAAGTGAAGAATATTTTAATTACTTATAAAAATTAAACCATTACCTATATAAAACTCGCCACCCATAAAGTTGATTATCAAATAAATAATCTATTTCATTATTTTGTACAACCTTAAAGTGTCTGGCAAAGCGGTTACACACACAGACAAAGGTCGCGCGGTTGGCAAGGCGTTCTCAAGTTTCGAAAAGCGTAAATAAGATATATTTATGGTCGCAGCTAACGCCGGGTATTATTAATTAAATTTTGTAGGCTAATATAGCGTAGGTATTTTCATTTTTGTATGGGAGTGATGTATCTGTTACGAAGTAACTATTATCTTATCTGTGCTAATAGACAGAGTGATTCATGAGGAAGGTTTAGGTGTATAATTTGTACCCGTGCGTAGCGGGGGCGGGTTGCTAGTAAATCAATAAAGATTCAAACACGTATTCGTCGGTTCCTTTCCTTAAAAGGAACCCTTATAGAATCACTTTGTCTGTCTGTCGGTCAAGACCCTTTTTCTCAGGAACCCTTGGAGCCATCAGGTAGAAAATTTAAACCGCCAGAGCATAAAAAGTACCTGATGCATGCATTAAGCTGATTACTTGCTCACATAATGCATATGTTACGAATTAAAAGACAAGTCTTTGATCTTCAGTTTATTGCTTCTTAAAAATTAATTATAATCACTATTATTAAAACACAATGTTGACAAGTTTTAGAAAAAATCATGTGTTGTAAAACTGCATAGATTGTAACTTAAAATAGTTCATGTAATTCAAAGATAAAAATAAAATGTTCAAATTTAATTAAACAATTCACATGCATCTGAACTGCAAAATTAAGGGGAATTAGATATATCCATATTATCTGGCGAATTTTTGTCATCGTTCACGTCCAAAAGTTTATTTTCTAAAGTAGAGATATCCTTTTCCTCTATAACGGAAAGATTGGGGCTAATGTCACGCGATTTTCGATCGTGCTGCGTCTTAGAATCTCTATGAGCACGACTCTTAGATCGATGACTGCCTGAACGCGAACGCTTTCGATCGCGTGACTTAGATCGCTTTTTATCTTTAGACCTGGACCGCTTCTTGTCTCTCGACCTGGATCTTTTACGATCTCTTGAACGAGTGCGTTTCCGGTCTCGTGACCTTGACCTCTTTCTGTCTCTCGATCGAGACCTCTTTCTATCTCGAGAACGAGACCTTTTACGGGATCGCGAGCGCTTTCTTCGTGATCGCGACCGAGACCTACGACGTGACCGAGATCGGTCGCGCTTTTTGTCTCGGGATCTCGAGCGGTCTCTTTTCTTTGACGGTGATCTTTCTTTCTCTTTTTCAATCTCTTTTTCTGGTTTATCATCAGCCGGAGTCGATGCTTTTGACTTCCCTTCAGCAGAATTGCCATTAGTTTCTACAGTTTCTGGTTTAGTTTCTACTTTTTCCTCCTTTTCAACATCCTTTGGTGGTGACTTAGATTTTTCCTTTTTCTCTTTTTCATTGGAGTCTTTCTTATCCTTACGGTCACGATCTTTGTCTTTATCACGTGAACGATCACGCTTTGAACGCGAACTGCGGTGCCGCGATTTAGAACGAGAACGACGGGAACTGCGATGGCGAGATCGTGAACTGAAATGACAAAACATATGTACTTTATTGTATTTATACACGCCTTATCACAAAGAGCAATATCTTCCAGGCAACTTTCTGATATGAAGGTCTAATGACTTAGATAGTTATAGTGCCATGAGATCAAAGAAAACTTTAACGAGAATAATTTGAAGCAATCTCAAACAAAGTGTAATGAATCAAAAAGTGAACTCTTACCGTGATCGGTGTCTATGACGCGAGCGGGAGCGCCGGGAGCGGTGTCGGGAACGAGAGCGTGAGCGCTTGGAGCGGTGACGTGACCGTGAACGACGGGACCGCGACCTGGAGCGCCGACGGGAGCGTGACCGAGACCGCGTCCTGAAACAAGAATGTTTGTTCTGATCAAAGCAGCTATTAGTTATATACATAGGCTGCACTAAAAGTATCGGGAATGGAATATTTCCACTGTTTCTGTCATATTAAAATCTTTTTAATTGAAAACTCCTTGGTTTTAAAGATCGAATACCATTTATTTATTTAAAAAAAGATTATCGGTCTTGTCACAAGGTTTTGTCAAACTTGTTTAGTCGTTGAGAAAATGGAATTGACTCGAGAAAATTCAAGAGCGATGATTTATTATGACTTTCGACTGTGGTTTAACGCAAAAACAGTGTGTTGACCGGATGATTTCTGCATTTGGTGATGAAGCCCCATCCAAAACCACAATTTATCGCTGGTTTGCTGAATTTCAACGTGGACGTGTCAAGCTCAGTGATGATCCCCGTCAAGGTTGCCAAAAACTGCAGTCACCCAAGAAAACGTTGTGCGTAAGCTGATTGAGGAAGATCGACATGTGACATACCGCGAAATTCAGGCAACTTTAGACATTGGCATGAGACAAATACAAATAATCTTGCATGAATAATTAGGTGTAAAAAAGTTGTTTTCCCGATGGATACCGCATTCGCTCTGTGAAGAGCAAAAAGCGGCTCGCGTTACTTGGTGCGTCAGAACTCTCGAAAGATTCCACGCAGGATCCTCAAATGCTGTATACAACATCGTATCAGGTGACGAATCCTGGATATACGCCTACGAACCCGAAACAAAAAACCAGCCCACGAGTTTGGGTGTTCGAAAATGAGTTAAAGCCAACAAAAATTGTTCGTTCACGGAGTGTTGCAAAAAAAATGGTGGCCACGTTTGTCTCCAAAACCGGCCATGTTGTGACTATTTCTCTTGAGGGACAAAGAACGGTTAATGCAGAATGGTATGCTAGCATTTGTTTGCCACAGGTTGTTTCTGAACTCCGTAAAGAGAACTGCAACCGCCGCATCATCCTCCATCACGACAATGCGAGTTCTTACACCGCGCACAAAACAAAAGAGTTTTTAAAGCACGAAAACATAGAATTATTAGACCATCCGCCGTACAGCCCCGACCTAAGCCTAATGATTTCTATACTTTCCCTAAAATAAAGAATAAATTGCGTGGTCAGAGATTTTCATCACCTGAAGAAGCTGTGGACGCCTACAAAACGGCCATTTTGGAGACCCAACTTCCAAATGGAATGGTTGCTTCAATGATTGGTTTCCATCGTATGGAAAAATGTGTAAAATTTCGCGGAGAATACTTCGAAAAGCAATAAATACATTTTTTAATAGTAATGTTGTGTCACTTCCTTGATTCCCGAAATTTTCAGTGCCGCCCTCGTAGCAACCTCACTTTTCTTAACTTTATATATATAAGTCAAAATTCCGAAGCAAGTTTTTCGTACTTTGCTCGTCTACACTTTGTTAAGCTCGTAGATTGAACGATAATACTAAGCAAATAAAATGAAATTCTGAAATTTGTTCTGAGTGCTGGCTGAGCGTATTAAATAACCTACCTACATTAAACGGCTTTCACTCATACTAAGATTAACTTTTTGCTCTCGAATGCGGTATCCATCGGGAAAACAACTTTTTTACACCTAATTGTTCACGCAAGATTATTTGTATTTGACTCATGCCAATGTCTAAAGTTGCCTGAATTTCGCGGTATGTCACATGTCGATCTTCCTCAATCAGCTTACGCACAGCATCAACGTTTTCTTGGGTGACTGCAGTTTTTGGACGACCTTGACGGGGATCATCACTGAGCTTGACACGTCCACGTTGAAATTCAGCAAACCAGCGATAAATTGTGGTTTTGGATGGTGCTTTATCACCAAATGCAGAAATCATACGGTCAACACACTGTTTTTGCGTTAAACCACTTCGAAAGTCATAATAAATCATCGCTCTTGAATTTTCTCGAGTCAATTCCATTTTCTCAACGACTAAACAAGTTTGACAAAACCTTGTGATAAGACCGAGAATCTTTTTTTAAATAAATGGTATTCGATTTTTAAAACCAAGGAGTTTTCAGTAAAAAAGATTTTAATATGACAAAAACAGTGGAAATATTCCATTCCCGATACTTTTAGTGCAGCCTATGTATGATCTATGCTAATAACTGTTCTCCATTTTTCAATAAGTTTAAGTTTTTTAGTTGCCCAGAATCGAAATGTAATAGGCCTCTTAACAGCAATTGTATAGGGCTAAATAATAGAAAATTACGGTTTTTTACAAATAAATATCCATTTATCATTACAGACATTACTTGGAGACTCCTCATATAGCTTCTGCCCATGGCCAGTGTCATTTACAAGTAGGCCCACAGGGAGGGTTTTGTCAGGCTTTTGCCATTTCCATGGGTCACCATCTTACACAGATTTAATGGTGTAGTTGTGTGTCAAAATTTTACCACCTAAAACCACATGGTTTACAACCCTTGTAATCTAGGAAGAAAAACCGCAGTCAAACCTTTGATAGCATACACAAGACAAACGTGATTATAATTATATCTTAGTTCACCAATAAAAAAAATTACCTCCTTTTGTCTTTAGACAGTAGTCCTATAACAGGGTCAATTGCAGCCGATATCAAATGTTGGGCTTCTTTTACTCTGCACATGGCTTCTTCTATCTCTCTCTGTGCGGCCTCATTGCTTTTGGTTTGTGGCTTGCAAATAGCTTGGGTGGCATGGTATACCTGAAGGATAAAAAAGGTATTTTGTTGGGTTTTAAGTAAATGTTAAGGCTGGAAAGAAAAAGTAAAAACTGTAACATCTGTCTGATGTCTTTAGGAATACATCTTATTACTTTAAACGAGCAATTCTTGTATGTATTTATATTTCGGGTATCTCGGAAACGGCTCTAAAGATTTTGATGAAATTTTGTATACAGATATAGTATTGAGTTTTAAGTTCAACTGCATAGTTGTATTTCCTGTAAAAACGCAATTTTACAAATAAATATATAAAAAAAACTGTCAAAGTGAAAACATAACTGACACATCTATCATCTGAGCGTGACGGTCACCCGAGTTCAGTGCTTTTTTTCCCCATACCAAAAGTGCCCAACGTGCTTAAAGAAATTTTCACTTAAAAAAATTACGATTTTATAAAAAGCTACCGAGCCAAGCTTGGTCTCCCAGGTACTAGGTATTTAAAGAAACAATCAATCATGTTGATATGGAAGATGATTCATACAATGTTGTGAGAGTATGAGTGACCTCTATGTTCTCTCTTGTCTCCCTCTAAACTTATTCCAGTGCGAAGCCGGGCTGGGTTCCTAGTTGATAATAACTTTTAAATGATATTGTGTTCAATATAATTATTTAAGAAAATTGTTCAATGATTTTATGTAACTTTAGCAACTGGAACTAAAAAGGCTTTACAGGAGCTAAGGGACCATGGAAAGGACTGGATTTCTAGATTAAAAAGCAACCAATCCAAGAATGCTAGCAAACGGAAAGAAATTTAGCAATTAGCCACTTGAAACGAAAGAAGATTTATCTCCCATAAACAGAGGTGTTAGACAAGTAGACCCACTGTCCCCCAAACTGTTTACAGCCATGCTGGAAAATATCTACAGAAGACTTGACTGGGAAGGTTATGTAACATCAATGGCAGACGCCTAAATCATTTAAAGATTTGCTGATGACCTCATCTTGTTGAAAGAAGATCCAAGAAAACTACAGGCAATGGTACAAGCTCTAGCCATCGAAAGCAAATAAGTAGGTCTCGAAATGAACACAATTAAAACAAAGTTAATGACTAACTCCACGGAGGCAAACATAGAATTGGATGAAAAACCACTTGAATATGTCCAAGAGTATGTATACTTAGGACAAATAATAACCCCCAGCAATCAAATGTCTAAGGAAATAAACAAAAGAATTGCTTGTGGCTGGAAGAAATACTGGTATCTAAAAGAAATTATGAAAAGTAAAGATCTTAGCATCTCCATCAAAAAGAAGACATTCAACTTCCATGCATGACATATGGCTGTGAGACCTGGTCACTCACACAATACCACCGGGAGAAACTTGCAAAGTGCCAAAGAGCAATGGAGAGAAGTATGTTGGGAATAAAGCTCAGTGAAAGAACTAGCAATGCAGAAATAAGACAGAAAATAAAGGTTGCTGACATACTTACTCAGATTGACCACCTCAAATGGGCTTGGACAGGCCACATGCTATGTTGCAAGGCAAATAAATGGAGCAAGCTAGTAACCCTTTGGTATCCAAGAGACGGACTTAGAATACGGGGTCGCCCAGCGAGTGGAGGAGGCCTATGCCAAGGCACACCGAACTGAGAGACATTATATAACAATTTATCTTATAAAGTGGAACTATGTACAAACAGTTCGGAATAAAAGGCTATATTATTATTAGCAACTGGTATTTGAAAATTGGTCGCGTGCCCAAGCTAATAGGTACCTTCAGTCTCTAACACTACTCAACAAAATATGTTGTACACATTTTGTTCGTCAGAAAATAAGAAAGGTCTGACGGCTCTGGGATCTTCCCTATGAACACCTTTTTTTATTATTTTTTTTATATTAATTCCTATTCCAAATATAAGTCTGAAACCTTAAGCAGTATTTTAAAATGTTTACCTATAAAATACTAAATGTCTTACCCTGATAGTTTGCCCATCTATAGTAGAACCATTCAGCTGCAGACCTCTTAAGACTGTCTCTTGTTCTGTCATCTCAATTAGTGCATACTTCTGTTTATCAGCATCTCGTTCAACAAATCGCAAGTATTTAACCTCACCAGCTTGACAAAAATGATCTATCAATTGCTGTGATGCTAAAGAACCAATATCTCCTATTAATAATGTTCGTCTAATTTCCTCTATTTTCCTGGAATCATATGCTGCTGGTAATGGTGGATATGGAGGTAAACCCAATGCTATCATCTTAGGATCATGAGTTTGTATCACTTGGTTTGGTGGAACACCTTCTAACGTGTTTATAACATGTGCCGGCAAGCGCGGCTCTACAGTACTCAAGCCCGGTACTAGTGTCCCATTGCTTGACATTTCTAGGGCTCTGTGTTCATCAGGAATCTCCCCCGTTTGCATGGGAATTACTATCAGAGCTCGATCAATGAACACAGTATTGGTCATGTGTTGAGCTACATTAACGGTTGCCGAATCGTAATACTTTACGTAACAAATTCGAGACTGCACGGGGCAGGACACATCTCTGATAGTTGGATACAATCGGATATCGTCGATCTTACCAAGATAGCCAAAAAGTGTCTGCATCTGATCTTTGGTGGCTTGGGGCGCTATGTTGGTGACTTGAATCACCCTCGTGCTGCCCGAAACCATTTTTGATGATTTGCACATAGGGCAACTTAGAAATATTAAATACTTACAGCTTAAAAGTAAGATAGATTACACTACCGTTTATTCTACATTTTCCGTTTACACTGCGAAAGAACTTTCGTGAAAGATCGTAATTTACAAGCGACACGCTTACAAGCTCAATAACTAAATGGATATTCACACAAAATCGATATTTCTCATTTACTCGATGTTTGCCATACGATATATCGGATTGAATCGATGTTTAGACAAATGTTTATTCTGTTCGATAAATCAATACATTTATTTATAGAAACATCGTATCTTTGTTTTTGTCGAATCTATTAAAAAATAATAATTTTTACTATTATTTACAATAAAAATAGAAGTAAATTTTTAACATTAGGTACTTGATGATTTCAATTTTAAATAAATCCTTCATTAACAGGTAATAATAATAATGAAAGGTAAAAGATTAAGTAAACTTTTATTTTTGCAAAGTTTGTTTAAAGAGCAGTCGCCTTAAATGGGTAAAGTGAAATTAAGTTTTTGCAGGTAGATTAAGACTTTAAATAATAGTAGTAGTAATACATTTTTGTAATTTTTTCATTTGCTGCTTCGAAGTGTTCTTTTGTGTAATAAAAACTTCTATTACTTTGTCGTTTTTGTTTCACTTACAAACGTATAACTCATCTGTCATCTCGCCACTATATTAGTAGTACTATTTTTATTCAAGTAACATTCATAGAAAATCACTATTATTACACTATTAGTATAGATATGTTACTCTGGTCTCTCATTTTACATTTACACATATGAAATCAAGGACAGCCTGGACAGCACATTCTGCGTTTGACTGGAGAAAGGTAATAGTAGACTTTGTTTTCAAGTTTGTTGGAAAGTATTCGATGTTGAAAAAATATCGATGCTTTCAAGCGATATATCGATAAACATGGATGCTGGGATCCGATGTTTTACATCGAATATAAATATCGATATATTTTTTAAGTGGACACCCTTTTGGCCTCACTTACACTACACTCTGAAAAGTGTTGGGTCAAGTCGACTTACTAACTCGAGTTTCGCCTTAACTCGAATTGGTTTCTCGTTAACTCCGGTTTGGCTTGATGCACACAAATTAACTTACAAGAGATTATCTTACGTTTTTGAGCGTAATTTTTTAACTGACTTCTAAAAGGAGAAGGTTCTCACCTCCACCGCCATCAAGAATTCGTCTAATTTTTTAACCGACGAAAAAACCCGTATATTTTTTTTATAAGACTCATAACCACTCATAACTTTTTATAAGATAGTCAGATTTCTGTAATTCCTTTATTGTTGGATAGGGCTTATTTCGAAGTTGGATCCATTTAAACTTCAAACACATAATTCAACCCTAAGAGTGGAAAAATAGGGGATGAATGACTTCACCGATTGACTTTTCACCTGTGAACTGATTTTGTTCAAACTTAGCACACACATGTAGTTCTAATGATACTACAACATAACCGAGACCTGTAGTTGATTATTTTAACCACATAAAAACTAAAAATAAAAACTTTTACTAAAAAAATTAAACTGACGAAAAAGAACTAAAAAGCAAGAAATAAACCCTTTAAGTCTTGAGTATTGAGCTTATTTACATAAATTATAAATTTTATATAAGCTAATTTTGAGTCGGCGCCAAACAACTGATTAATTATATCATCAAAATTGTATATGCACGTAGAAATGGAGAAGGCTATTAGTAGATAATTAATAATTTTATTCTTTGGCGCCAGCTCAAAATTAGTTTTATTATTATTATTATTGTTTTGAGTGCCTGGTGCTAAATCGACCATTTCTGGTCTTTCTGGTTTACAGTTCACTGCTCAGACTTATGGCTTCGAGAAACCTCCAGATCCTATCAGCAGTGATTATTTGTATTTCCTGCGGTTGCATGATGTGCAACCCTAGGTGAATACTTCGGTGCCTCATTAGTGGGCCACAAGAGCATAAAATATGCATTGCAGTCTCTTCTGTTTCTTGACAGAATCTGCAAATTGTGTTCTTACCCAATTTTAGGTTGAACATAATATGTAATACAATAATAGCGTTAAAAATTATTTGTTTTTATAAATAAGTAGATTGTGTAACACTATCGCATTGGGAGCAATCCTGTAATGATAGATGTTTAATTAGAAATAAATAAATAAATAAATAAATAAATAAATAAATAAATAAATAAATAAATAAATAAATAAATAAATAAATAAACAAATAAATAAATAAATAAATAAATAAATAGATAAATAAATAAATAAATAAAGAAATAAATGTTTGTTCAGTTTGCAGTGTCCGGTGAGGACTCTTGTTACTGCACAGGTTTTGTATCTTTTGAGCTCCAGAAGTTCTTTAGATACTTTATTATCATAGCCCTTTATTATGGCTTTCGAGTGTCTTAGACCAGTCGTGGTCTTCCATCTCTTAATAGCCAATGATGTATATTTGGCGTTTATGATAGAATACGCTCGCTGTTTGCTGATGCCACAGAATGGTTCTGGGCCATGCTCTCGGTTGTCTGCACCGGCTCTGGCGAGTTCATCGGCTTTTTCGTTGCCATCGATACCTGAATGGCCTGGTACCTTACGTTAAAATTTTTTTAAACTTTTTAAAGTGAAAACTTCTTTAGATACAAAGTTGGGCACTTTTGGTATGGAACTGAACTCGCGTGAATTTCAATCCGAGTTTACTCGAGTCGTGTTTTTTTTTGAGTTGGCACATTTCTAGCTGAAAGTTCCACAGATAAAATAATCTATAACAACTTTCTGGTGTGGTCAGCATTTTGTATTTTTCCCCCAAGTAAGGTTATCACCTAATTTAGATAACTCCTGATTCCTGAAGACATACTGAAAAAAATATAAATCGAATGGAACATACTTACAATTAAATTCATTTATATACACCAATACCTATCCGAAAGTGACAAAAGAACTACATTAGATGTGCTTTGCTGAAAGTTGGTTTCTGTTATTCGGTTACTCTTTCTATTCATTACCTAAATTTTAGATAATGGGTAAAATGTATAGGTACTAAATTGTAACTAATAGGTGTACAAATCAGTTTGATGTTATAATTTATAAAGGGGTGTTGTTTCGTTTATTTTTAAACCGTATGTAACTATTAGCATTTCAATTCATTGTTTTTTTTTTAAAGATGTACGGTGTTACTTACATGTGCATTTCGGGGATACGCGACGGGAGTCCTTTATCAATCGGTGAATCTACCTTACAGACGCCAGACGTACCTACATTTGAGTGTCATCTATTTCTTACAACTAGGTATTTAATAAATATATTAAATTATGTATACCTATTGAAAAAATTCGAAGAAAAGTTCACGACTCGTTACCAGTACTCTAATGGTATTTCTCAAAAAAAAAGTCGCAGAAAATTCTTGGGTAAAAAGTAATAAAATGTCAAATTTAGCGGGAAAACCCATTGAGGTAGTATTATTACAGGAAAACCATATACCTCCATATAGTTGTGCTGGTTGTGCATGTGTATTGACCATACTTAGAGATACTACATTCAATACAGTATTGTATCCCTAAGTAGTGTGTTGTATTGTAGTTATTATATTTAAATTGGGTCAACTAATATAATAGGTATTTAATTGGACAATGTCTTGTGAAAGCGCTAAACTCGAGGCACTTAAATTTAAACTAAAACATGGTAAGTATGTATGTATTCGGTTAACCTATATCAATTATGTATTCTGTGCCTATATGAGAGACATACTAGAATCTAGATGTTCATAGTTTGTCATCTTAGGGGTGAATCTTGAAATTTGGCGTATTCAGGTGATTCCCTTGGCGATCTTTTTTTGTTGGATTGCCTTTAAATAATTATAAAATATAAGTTTTACCTTCATTATAAACACACACACTTAGCGAATAGGCATCATTTTTGTTCGACTCATTCCAAAGATTTATCAGTTTAATTTTTTGTGGGCCAGGGGAATCAAAACGCGGTGGCAAGGCAATCAAAATTAAAACATTGTTGATGGAAAATATTTTTTATTTAAAAATTGGTATAATAGTCTTGTATCTTATTTATATAAAATAAATTTAATCAGTCTTTTGGTGGTGTTTGTCCGGATCGTCTTCGATCGTCTTATTTGAATAAATGACCTGTTCTTTAAATTCTTCAATATTTTTAAAGTTTCTTTTTTTGATTGTGATGATTTGAACTTTTTCTAATTTTTCTCATAATTTTCTGTTGCCGTGGACTCATTTCACTTATTGGTACGATCTCTTCTATCTTGTTGTTCAAATATTTTTTTCTTTCTTTTTCTTTCAGTTGAGCGTGAAGTTCAGGATCTCTCTTTATTTTTTCTAATCCACGATGCTCAGCAAGTCGTTTTTTCTCTAGTCTCTCTTGTCTAGTTTTTGAGGCATTGTTAGAATCTAAAAAACCGCATATAGTAAGTATTTTAAATCAAGGTAACCTACTACTGTAGGTTACCTTGATTTAAAATACTTACTAGGTACCTCTACACATAATTTTCTCAGATTCCAGATGTTTTGATTGCTAAGTATCATAGGATATTAATGTATTATGCAAAAAGTATTTTATTTTTATGTAATAAAATATTTTGGCCCATAATATTAATAATACAGACACTTTTTGCCTCCGGACATCGTTAATTGAGCTATTCAAGATTCATCCTTAGGTGGCACAATCTTTGTTGCAACATGTGTTGTAAAAGATGCAGACAAGCTATAGTATTGAGAAAGCAATCGTCACCCAAATATTAATAACTAGCAGCGCCCCGCGGTTTCACCCGCGTAAGTCCCGATCCCGTGGGAATATCGGGATAGCCTATATGTTAATCCAGGTCTCCAGCTATCTACATACCAAGTTTCATCGCAATCGTTTCAGTAGTTTCGCGAGAAAGAGTAACAAACATTCATACATCCATACTCACAAACTTTCACGTTTATAATATATTAGTAGGATGCAGATTATGGCTGTTTCTTGATATGGGCTTTTAAGCTAAAAATGGTTAAGGTACCTACTTAATACCACTGTTTTCTTCATCTATAGTGACAAAAGAGAGACTATCCACAGAACGAGAAGTGCTTAAATTGCGAAACAAGGAACGTTTTCTTTCTGATGACCTTAATTCATTGAAGAGGGAAATAGAATATTTAAACGAACAATTAGAGGCAAGTTAGTCGAATTTCTAAGACCCAAAATTTTTGCTTTGATTCACGTTCTTCGTTCGTTCATTCTTTGAATATTTACATTTAATATGTAATGTACTTATATGAATCACATTTTTTTTTATTAATTTATTTTTTCATTGTGTAGATGCTAAAAAGACAACTGACTCAAAATAAACACCAAATTTCGTTAATAGAAATATGTACGAGTTCGGAGAAAGTAAAAACTGAAGATCACGTAAATGTTTTAAACGAGCACCTGAAAAGTTTTCAGAAACTCTTCGATAAAGGTTTGTTAAAAAAACGTATAGGACAAAACCCCATAGTATTTTTTTCTTTTCATGTGGAAATCTCCAGGTATCACTCCACCAAGGGCATGCCGAAGCGAGTCGCAAGGGCTAAACTACACGGTGGCTCCAACGTCTGACTTAGTGCCTATTGCAAAGATGGCAATAAGTCTTATGTCGTCTGAGAATTTTTGGCAAACCTATTTTCTTAGAGAAGAGCGAACCTCTCCTTCCTCCACTCTCGAGAAGCGAGCACTAGACCCGATCGCGAGTTGCTCCAGCCGCCATCATCAGGCCATCTGGGTAATTGTTTACCCAGAATAAGGATTAATGCTTTGCCGGGCGGAAATCTGCCCAATCGTGACCATGGCGTCTGATGGAAAGCAGAGACGGACGAGCCCTTTCTGGGCAATATTTCAGAGGTTTTTTTGCAGTGCAGTGTAGCGTGTTATTTTTTTTACAAGTAAATTTTAATTAGGTAGTAGGTAAACACGAAATAATAGGGCTCCTACTGATAGGTTATCTTGTATTAATCGATTGATAATGCTCTATGTATGAAATTTTCTCTTTTTATTAAATACTCTTATTATTGGTTAGATCAAATTTTGATCGAAGTATTATTGTAAATTCATTAAATTTTAATTTGTATATTATGTACCTATGTCTAAATCACAATAGGTTAAATTAATCTTTTTTAATCTAATATAATGAAAATATAATAGGTAAGGTAATGGTCTAGTATGTAAATTGGGTAAATACATATATATATCGCATATCTCTTTAATGAAATATGCGTTCGTAGAGCAACGTGAAACAGACCTTCGCATTAAAGAGCAGAGGGAGAAGGAAGCAGAGTATTTGGAACTAATGCGACAGAAAGAAATGGAGATTGCGAAGGAGAATGAGAAGCAGGAGAGAGAAATTGCGGCTATTGAATCGGAGTGTGATGCTATTGAGCAGGAATGCGCTGTGCTAAAAGTAGGTATTTAGAAAATCTTTTACGTTGACAGTATTTAAGGAACGAGAGTTGCACATACGAAATCAGTTCCAAAAAAATATCATAACTAGACCTCCTGTGAAAAATTTTTGGAAAACTCTACAACTGGTACAAAACCAATAAGTAGATTTTTCTTCGAAATCTACCTAAAAATTACTAAGTATACCTATTGTTTTACAGCATAAAAAATATTCGAATAAAAACTTTCGTGAGTGGTATTCACAATAGTTAAGATATACGATTTTACTCGCGTGTATATTTCGGGGATGCCCGAGCCTGGCACCTGCAACCGACCGGCAGGACGCCTCACCCCTTGATAAAGGGCCCCCGTCGGGTCTAGATTTGACTTGGCTAGTTTTTACAGCACACCATCTTTTAGAAGAGTAAGATATGTTGACCTTGCAATATAAATACAGAACGTAGTTGTATGTAGTAACTTGCGTATAAAATAAAAAAGATAAGTTGTTTAGCTAAATATAAGAAAACTTGGATGTGAAAACTAGCTAAGTCAAATCTTCAGGATTATCTACAGAACTTGGCAATCATTTAGATCTCAATTCTTTTGTCGGCGTAGTGGATAACCACGTATATTCTTAATATTGTTACGAATAACCCGCCATCTATTGGCGACTGGGGAAGTCGTATAGAGCTACAAAATAAAGATACACGCCATCTGTTGAGGCAACACGGAACTAAGTAGTTAGTAACCCATTAATAGAAAATACTAGTTTGTTTTAGAGGCTTCTATTTGTTGTGTAGAATTTACAAGAGGTGTCGCGATGTTTCTAGAAATACCGTTTTGCTATATAAAGCGTGGCATTGCGGAGTTGGTAGTTAGTTTTCAAGAGAGTGTCAAGTGAGTTTAATTTCAAGTGAATTAACAGCGACTAAAGTGTAAGTGAATTAAGAAGTAATAGTGATATTAAATTATTGTAATTGTGTTGTTGCTAGTTTCTCTGTGTATTTTGTGATCTATTAAAATAAAGTGTGTCTATTTCGGTAACAATCTGGTACAATTCTCTAATCCCAAACCTCAGCTCGTAACAAATTGGTGTCAGAAGTGTGATTAGATGATGCCGGTTTTACCGAAGGAGGACACGGAAGGCGTTCGTACTAGGGGACAGCGACAACAGGAGATGGACCAGAGACGGTTTGAGGATGCTCCGCAACAACCAGCGGACGGTCGGCAGCCGACGGCAGAACCTGCTGATGGTTCATTAGCGGCTCCCTCGACCTCGGCGGCTCCAGACCTCGCCGCATTAATGATGATGCTGCAGGAGCAGAGCCGTCGCCAGGAGGAGCAGGCTCCTCAGCTGCAGGACCAGTTGCGGCGGGACAAGGAAGAGCAGACCCGTCGCCAGGAGGAGCAGGCTCGTCAGCTGCAGGACCAGTTGCGGCGGGACAAGGAGGAGCAGATGTTCCTTATGAAGGATCTCCAGGTTGCACTAGGTAAGGACCTCAAGGTGATGAAGGAGACGGTCCACCAGCACGAGGCCCGCATCACGGACGCTGAGCATAAGATTGTGGATATGCAGAAGGCCCAAGGAGATCTGAAGCTTGGAACTGCTCCTGTGGGGAATGCTCCTGCGGCTCGCGGATTTAAGGTGCCTCCATTCGATGGAACGTCCTTATGGTCTGCTTATAAGATCCAGTTTGAGGCCGTTATGAAGGCGAACGGGTGGACTGAGGCGCAGGCCATGACAGCGCTCACCCTGGGTCTCCGCGATCAGGCCTTGACTGTGCTGGAGGCTCTCGGCAAGAACCTCACCTACGACCAGCTCGTTGAGGCGTTGGAGTCAAGGTACGGTGACGCGCACCTGGAGCACATATTCCGTGCCCAGTTAAAGGAGCGCGTGCAGCGTGGAGGTGAGAATTTACAGCAGTGGGCCTTGGAAATTGAGAAGCTCGTCCGGAAGGCATATCAGTCAGCGCCTACATTGATCGAGGGCAATCTGGTGCAAGCCTTCGTCGACGGCATCCGTGACCTGGAGGTCAGGGCTGCTGTTAGGCTGGGGCACCACGACACGCTTAAGGCTGCCCTTGCCCACGCATTGGAGGTGGAAGCGGTGAGGCAAGACCACCGAGGCCACCGCGTTAGGGAAGTAACTACACCCACCGCCCGTGACCGTCCCCAATACAGCCCCCGATGCTACACCTGCGGAGAGAAGGGCCACCTTCGGGCGAATTGCCCAAGGCAAAGAGATGGACGACCACAGGAGAGAAGGGTGATTGATGCTGCCGCCCAACAGCAGGGAAACGAATAGAAGCCAGGACTGCGGGGCAGGTGCTGGCTGGTGGTCAAAGAGTCCCAAGAATTTCGATCTCGCAAGCTCATGACGGGAGTAGCCTGATCATCAGAGGCGAGGTCAACGGGATGCCGTGCAGTATGACTCTAGATACGGGAGCCTCTCGGACGGTAGTTAGTTCCCAGCTCGCGAATCGGTTTCTTGGGGACAACATCAGGGACCGCGAGCAAATACAGCTGGTAACAGCTACCGGTCAGCGGATAGCCGTCCGAGGAGAGAAAACGGTGGAGTTGAAGCTGGGTAACGAACTTTACAAGCACAACATCATCGTGGCAGATATTCTTGATGATTGCATTCTGGGCTTGGACATTTTGTGTAAACATCGTTGTGAGATAGATGTGACTCAGGGATTATTGAGGTGTGGTTTAGAGGAGCTCTTCGTGGAAGGAGCGTCACCTGGAAAAGTGTACTGCCTGGAGAAGACAGTCGTACCGGTTGCTCTGCCGCGGTCGTCACCCAGAAAGAATCGGTGTGTACTAATAGAAAGCACGAATGATGACTTTCCGTGGAGGGTGGCAAGGACTCTGGTGAGGACGACTGGTGATCCAGTGGTTCGTGTGATGAATCCTTGTGACAAGGAGCAGGTGATCGGGAAGGGCACTCTGTTAGGCACCTGTGAGGAAGTAACTTGGTTGCGTAGATGCCAGGACGGTTTTACTAGCGTAACGAGCTTTGATGTCTCAACGCAATTAGAGGAGTGTCGTAGTGAACTCACGAAGGAAGAGTTTGACATGGCTAAGAAGGTGCTCCTTCGATACGGCGATATTTTCTCTTCAAGTGATACGGACATAGGAAAGACCGGAATAGTTCAGCACCAGATTAACACGGGCAACGAACTTCCGATCCGTCAGCGTCCAAGAAGATTACCGGTGGCACGAGAAGGAAAGGTAGACGCCATGATTGAAGGAATGGTAAAAGATGGAATTATAGAGCCTTCATCCAGTTCGTGGTGTTCTCCTGTGGTCCTTGTGAAGAAGAAGGATGGTAGTATGCGGTTTTGTGTTGACTACCGTCGGTTAAATGACATCACGAAGAAGGACAGCTATCCTCTACCATGTATCGACGATACACTGGACACGCTAACGGGAATGAAGTGGTTCACGACGTTAGACCTGAAAAGTGGTTACTGGCAAGTAGAAATCGATTCAAAGGATAAGGAGAAAACCGCTTTCTCTACAGGAAAGGGTCTGTGGCAATTTACAGTTATGCCGTTTGGTCTGTGCAATGCCCCAGCGACTTTTGAGAGATTGATGGAGTTAGTGCTCGCCGGCCTAATCGGGGACGCCTGCCTGGTATATTTAGATGACATCATTATAGTAGGACGTACCCTTAAGGAACACCTGCAGAACCTCGAGCGTGTGCTTTCAAAAATCCGGGGGGCTAACCTTAAGCTGAGTCCTAAGAAGTGCTCGTTCTTTAGACGGCAAGTACACTTTTTAGGACATGTTGTGTCGGAAGAAGGTGTGCGAACGGACCCGGAGAAGGTAGCTGCTGTCAAGGACTGGCCTGTTCCAAGGGACAAGACGCAAGTTAGAGCATTCCTGGGTTTATGCTCATACTACCGGCGGTTTGTCAAAAGCTTTGCGGACATTGCAAAACCGTTACACCGGCTCACTGAAGAAAAACGAACTTTCTGTTGGGACGAAAGCTGTGACATTGCATTCCGGGAGCTAAAGACGCGTCTGTGTTGTACGCCTGTATTGGGTTATCCTGACATGAAAAATGAATTTATAGTCGACACAGACGCGAGTAACACGGGTATCGGCGGTGTGTTGTCGCAACGGAAAGGCGATCATGAAATTGTGATAGCGTACTTCAGCAAGTCTCTATCTAGACCGGAAAGAAATTACTGTGTCACGAGAATGGGGCTGCTCGCCGTGGTAAAAACATTGCAGCACTTCAATAAGTATTTGCTAGGTCGAAGGTTCCACTTGCGTACTGACCATGCTGCATGAAGTGGCTGTTACAATTCAAGAACCCGGAAGGACAAGTAGCGAGGTGGATAGAACTGCTGCAGGAGTACGATTTCGAGATCCAGCATCGTAGCGGCAAATCCCATGGCAACGCTGACGCACTGTCAAGGAGGCCTTGCACAGAGGACTGTAAACACTGCGTCAGGCAAGAGACCAGGGAAACTGTGCCCGTCCGCATGTTAAGAACGGACCTGAGTGACGAGTGGAAGGAAACCTTACGGAAGGCTCAAGAAGAGGACACAGATGTCAAGCTAATTCTCGAGTGGGTCAAAGCCAATGCTCCGAGGCCCAAGTGGAGCGACGTTTCAGCTATGAGCACAATAACGAAGGGGTATTGGGCACAGTGGAATAGCTTGGTCGTCCAGGACGGAGTATTGTGCCGTAAATGGGAGAATGCGCGGGGTGATACCTGTCACCTCCAGATGGTTGTTCCGAAGGCCAAGGTACCGGAGATTTTACAGCTTTACCACGGTGGATGTTCAGAAGGCCATTTGGGTGTGAAAAGGACTTTATTGAAGATTCGAGAGCGGTTTTATTGGATCCACTGCCGCGACGATGTGGAAGACTGGTGTCGAAAATGCATCAGTTGTGCAGCAGTGAAGGGACCTCACACACGCAGCAGGGGTGCATTGCAGCTGTATAATGTGGGAGCTCCGTGGGAACTGGAACGTATTGCCGTGGATGTAGCAGGTCCATTTCCGGAGAGTGAAGATGGCAACAAGTATTTCATGGTTGTCATGGATTATTTTACGAAGTGGCCGGAAGTATTTGCAATATCGAACCAAGAGGCGACCACGGTAGCTGATAAGCTGGTCAATGAAGTCTTCTGTCGATTTGGGGTACCTTTGGAGATTCACAGTGATCAGGGGAGGAATTTTGAGTCCCAGTTGTTCCAGGAAACGTGCCGCGTGATGGGTGCTTTTAAAACCCGAACCACCTCTTACCACCCTCAGTCTGATGGAATGGTGGAACGGTTTAATCAGACATTAGAGAGGTACTTGGCAAAAGTTGTGGAAGGCAGACAAAGAGACTGGGATAAACACATCCAGCCGTTCCTCCTCTCGTACCGAAGTGCAGTCCACGAGAGCACATCAGTAACACCAGCCTTTGCGAACTTCGGTCGAGAACTGCGGTTGCCTGCAGATTTAATCACGGGCACTCCCCCTGACACTCCGCGCAGTATTACGGATTACGCCAACGATTTACGCAGCAAGATGAATGACGTTTATGAGCACGTCAGACAATCAGGACAGCAGACGTCGGAGAGAATGAAAACCCGGTACGACCGAAAGATAAATGACAGGAGCTTTGAGGAAGGATCACTGGTCTGGCTGCATAACCCGGTTCGCAGAAAAGGCAAATCTCCGAAGCTGCAGGTGAAATGGGACGGACCGTACAAAGTAGTGACCAGACTCAATGACGTAACGTACCGCATTCAGAAAGGACCGCGGGGCACTCCCAAGATCGTCCATGTGGATCGGTTGGCGCGTTATCATGGGGATAATCATGCTCGGGACGAGCATGTCTAAAAAGGGGGCAGTGTTACGAATAACCCGCAATCTATTGGCGACTGGGGAAGTCGTATAGAGCTACAAAATAAAGATACTGTTCTGTTGAGGCAACACGGAACTAAGTAGTTAGTAACCCATTAATAGAAAATACTAGTTCGTTTTAGAGGCTTCTATTTCTTGTGTAGAATTTACAAGAGGTGTCGCGATGTTTCTAGAAATACCGTTTTGCTATATAAAGCGTGGCATTGCGGAGTAGTGAGTTAGTTTTCCAGTGAGTGTCAAGTGAGTGTCAAGTGAAATAAGAAGTTTAGTGATATTAAATTATTGTAATTGTGTTGTTGCTAGTTTCCCTGTGTATTTTGTGATCTATTAAAATAAAGTGTGTCTATTTCGGTAACAATCTGGTATAATTCTCTAATCCCGAACCTCAGCTCGTAACAATATTGAACTTGGCTTCCATTTTCACATTTATGTTTTTGATGGGATTATTAATACAATACAATGCCATAATAGATGGCGTTATAATAAATTAAAAAAATATTGAGAATTTTATATTATTTAATAAATGTTTGAATTTCGAATGTTATATTTTTTAAACACAAGAAACTCAATCATTAATTTAAAGAAAATGGCTCGAAATCGCATTTTTACCATAAGTTGAAGTTCGTCGTCCATAGCAAAAATGGAATTAAAGCGAAAATATTTTAAGGCGATGATTTTTTATGATTTTAAAAGTTCACTGACTCCGCTAGACTGCACTGCTCGTCTTCAAAATGCTTTTGGGAGGAAAGCACCTCATTTGAGCACCGTAAGGCGTTGGTAAGCAGAATTTGATCGTGGCCGTGTTTCTTTCCATGATGAAATTTGTCAAGGTCGGCCCTCAACTGCGATCACTGAGGAAAATGTGGCTACTGTCAGGCAACTAATTGAAGACCGGCGTATCACCTATGAGGAGATTCGAGGACATTTTGGGCTTGGGTTGAGCCAAATCCAATTAGCTTACATCAACATTTAAAAGTTTGTTGCCGCTGGATTCCTCATGAACTCACCCCAGAACAAAAACGGACTCGTGTTGATTGGTGTAAAAAAATGTTGTTAAAATACGATCACGGACGTTCAAATGCTGTGTATGACATTGTGACAGGAGATGAAACATGGATATATTGTTACATGCCGGAAAGAAAGTAACAGTCTGTATGGGCCTTCGAAGTTGACAGCAAACCAACAAAATTGAGGCAGGCGAGAAATAAAACAAAACAAAAACATTATCTATGTATTAACGGGAATTAAAGCGATCACGAAAAAGTATTACATACCTCTGAATTGCCTGACGTTTCGACCAGATTGCACTGGCCGTGGTCACAGGCTGACTGGCTGAGTCAGCGCGTTAATTCCCGTTAATACATAGATAATATTATATCATGGAACGCGAAGGTTTAAAAGTTAGTAAAACAATCCACTTGAAGAACAAAAGAAAGTTAATACTGCGTGCTACGCCACTATTTGTTTGCCCTGCGTCTTTGAAAAAGTTGGAAAAACTACCAAGAAATCGCATCCTATTGCACCATGACAATGCTTCGGCGCACACCGCGAACAAGACATAGTCATTTTTGGCTTCTGAAAAGTGACCCTCCCGCACATAGTGAACCATGCGATTACTTTATTTTCCCAAAAAGTTAAAGACTTCATGAGAATCTTCACCAGTATTAGTACATATCGAGGCCGGAAGAGGCCGTGATAGCTTTCAACCAGCGTGTGAAAAACATGGTCCTCATGTTTTCAAAAATCTTTTGACCGAAGGAAAGAGTGTTTAAAATGTAAATGAGAATACTTCGAAAATCAGTAAGTTACGTAAAACTTTCAGTGTACACCACATTTCAATACAATCACGGAATTTTTTTACTTGGAAGATGATGCAAGGTCCAGCAGGCCAATAGAAGTGACTAGCAATAAGAACATTGACTCTGTACGAAAATTATTGGAATAAGACCGACGTGTGATATATCTACAGATCGAGGAAACCCTCAAGTTAAGTGCACCAACTGATCATCGGATTCATCGTCACGACCATTTGAAAGTACGGAAACTTTGTTCACTCTGGCACAGATAACACAATACTATACTAGTAACTCTGGGTACAGCAGTTAGGTTGACTTGTTTTTTCGTCGGTTAAAAATAAGGGTTAATCTATCAACTTTTTTTTGTTTATTTGAGTAAATTAACAGTAGCATACAGAGTATGTATCATAAACTAGTATGTTTATGGTATGTATACCTACAGTTTTCTTATAAATATATTTTAATTAATGTGTCACCAACACTATTTACCACAATTTGAGTAAATTCTGTTCAAATTTGCGCCAGAAATAGGAATGGTAGTTAATGGGGTTATGGTTTTTGGAGTGTAAGTATGTATGATTTTCGGCTCCAAATGATATGTTTTATTGTATATATATATATATATATATATATATATATATATAGATATATATATATATACTTACACGCATCAAAACTAATTGTTGAAAGACTCAAAGAATGGTACCACCATACTACCAAATTAATAATTTACACGCAGTCGGGTTTTTGTTTTTTCAATAATAATTACTTGTTGAATAAATTGACTACGTTACCTTTAAAGGTGCTAAGACGCAATGCTGCAATATCTCTACTATTGAAGTTCTGGTTATAAGATTGAACTAGCCGGTACAATGGTGAACGTTTGCCTGCGTTAGTTCGACAAAGTGTAGTGGCGAATAATTATTCGCCACTACACTTTAATTATACTACAATTATAATTGATAGGGGTTACGACAATGCGTAGTCCTAGTCGGTACCTTTTCTATAAGCAATTTTATTTATTAGAGTTACCTAGACAGTCGTATCTGTCATGGCAGATAACATTGATTCTAGCAATTTACGTCTATTTTCTAATGTTAGCATATTATAATTATCCCATAATTGTGTATAACTTAAAAGGTTGTGGTAACATCTGTACTGCATAGTATACATAAACTTTCTCTGCACAGACTCCAGACTCACTCTGTATCTATTATAGAAGGGGTTATAAATAGATACCGCGTACTCCAGATGTGGCCTGTGATCAAATAATGATTTGTATAGATAAAGATAGGTGGATATTTGCGAGAATTCTTTGCTGATCTCATTATGAATTGAATCCGTACATTTTATAAGCTTTACTAATTATATTTTCGTTGTGAACATCTAGATGTAGTTTATGATCTAAAGTGACACTTTTATAATTATCATTTCTTTGAAATATAAAAAAAAAAATTAAAACATCACTGTCACTGTTTTTTAATATTTTATTGTAATGTCTGCAAATGGCTATGAACACGGGAGGTTGGGTATTGAATGATGAGGAAATGCACACATCGGGAATCAAGTGATAAGGATTAGGTAAAGGAAAATATCCGAAAGTCATGTCAACATGTTATTAGGCATATCTATACCTATCACATAATTTTGTTGTTGCGATATCAAACATATAATCTGACGAATTATTTGTAACATACAATTTTTATAAGAAAAGTCTTTGATTAACTTTATTTTTTTTTTAAATTTCAGAAACGGAACCATGCCATATTGTTAAAGCTAAGGAAAAAACTGTTGGAAACAGAAAACTTAAGACGCGAACGGATAAAGCACACCTCGCAAAGAAATAATGAATAAACCATCCCAATAATTATTTAGTTCACTTCTAAAATAAAAAGCATCTCTTTTTACAATGGTCGTTTTATTAAGAAGTAGTTAGTACACATTTACAATAGAAAAAAATACAAGCTTTAAATGTACGTAGAAACATAAAGTATCGTAGATTAAATGCCGATAAACACCCCTAAAACTACTAAGGAAAATAATAAAAAATAAATAATTTAAAAAAATAAATCTAAAATTATGTAAGTTAAACTAGAAAATAATAAAAAGTAACTTGATTAATAAAATTATAATTACATACGTATATCTTGATAAGATTTAGGTAATAAGCCTTGCCTTACAATCAGAGCGTCTTTCCAACGGGTACAGAGACTATTTAGTAAGAAGTAACCCAGTAGTATAGTGCACTTCTGGTGAAATTACTGCAAAGATCCAATGTCATGCCATAATCCTATCAATACTTGCAAAACCAAAGTTTTACTAGGAAATCGGGATTACTCGTAGATATTATATAAGTAGATAAGATCAGCATAGGTAACACATCCTGAATTCATATCATTTATCATTGGGACCGGGTACTTGGGCCACACTTCACGTTTCAGGTCTTCAACAAAACGAACGGCTATGGGGCTTTGTGATAGGCTGTTCTCAACGGCTGAAATTACGTAGCACAGTTTTTGGGCGTCAAGAGTTAGTTGGGGTAATAATAGCGTGTTGCAGTTTTTATAAAGTGATATTAAACACATTGAATATTTTAATAGTGGCAGGCAATGATAATAACTGTATTCGCTGTAACTGCTTGTACCAGGAGAAATCAGTAGCTTTGAAGAAATGCAATTTAAGGAAGTTTGCAAAGCCGTTACGAAAAGTGGATACTACAACAGAGGAGACGATAGCCCTGTCTCTGCACCCATGGTAAAAGGTATTCCTTTAAAAAACATACTAAATAAAAATATAATCGAAGCTTATAAAAATTGATAAAATAGGCTCGATGAAAAACACAGCGGGTTACAAATAGCTTAGCATTGAATGCTAAGTAATCCTAATATACTATCATAGTTTTCCAATGGAGAAGCATTCCATGGAATGTTAGTTAATATTGCATGTTATACTTGGTAGACGCTCAGGCATACTGCCACTGCTTTATCGCCTAGATATATTTAAAACAAATATTGAAAAAACAGATGTCGGCAGATAACAAATTGCTTTCAGCTTAAGAGTTGTTTAGCTTAGTTGAAATCATTCAAATTTACATTTAATAAAAGTTCATAACCTTTTTAGCCAATTTAGTTATCCAACTGAAGTAATAAGGCTACGCTTCTTTGTATCCAATGAGCCGATGGTTTATTTGATGGCAGATAAAATGCTAAAACAAAGTTAGATGAGTGACCAGTAGTAGCCAGCACGCCTTTTCTCTCTAGAGTTTTATATAGAGGGCATTTATATCTCGAGCCTTCTCGGAATTCAGTCTTTAATTTAGGATATAGCCACACAACCGGCAGAAGGTCGTTCAATTTTTTTGGAAACTGTTCAGCTATTGAAAACTGTTTGCGATCCCAACGGCCTCCATCCATAAAAAGCCCTTCTACATATACTCCCCATTCAGGCGGAGATTTCTCATAATCCACACGGCGTACTTCAAAATCAAATACTAATAAGTCTATGGGAATTTTTTTAGCTCGGGCATAATTTTGGACGGAGCCGGTAAGGAAAGCTTGAGTAAAAAAGAAACCTGATAACCAAAATGTAGGTGGTTTTCCCTTCTCATACCAATCGTTTAACATATTTAGACGTTCTATGAAGTCAGTAACATAGCTAGGAAGTGGCTTTAAGCTCGGGTAAGAAACTTTGCGCCAGTTCTCCGGAATTCTACCTAATAACATTGCATTAGATTGTAGGTCTAAAGCAGGAGACATTACGATTAGACCTTTTACAGCCTTCTGCAAGTCCCTTAAGGATACCGAAATCTCATTCAGTAGCTTATTGAAACGTTCCATCTCCTGTATCAAGACTGTATTCATAGACTCACTGTAATCTACGGGATAATATTTTTGAGCGGTTTCAATATCAAACGGTTTGGGCAGCTTATTAAGAATTTCTGAAGCCATTTGTATGAGAATAACTTCTGTATTTCCACTATCGCCACTGCCACCACCACCTTCAACGAGTACCAGAGATGCTGTCAGTGCCATAGACGCAGCATAATCACGAGTTATACCAGCATTCATATGTAGCCCAAACACTTCAGGGGGAGGGTTTACAGGAACTGTTTCTATATACTTAAGGTAATCTTGATATTCACATCTACGAGGTAATCCATATTGAGGCCCGATGTCACAAAATGTATAATTTGGATCATTAACTACTCCAGGATTAACATAGTTGTCCAATATTGTAATTATCAACCGCCGATCCCAATCATCAGTAACCCTACCACCGTAATTACATTCACCAGCTAAGTATTTGACGGCTACATATTGTATTTCTTCGTACTGATTTAAAAACATTTGTAATTGCATTACTGATATTTGAAAATCGGAATCATTAAAACCATATTGAATATTCCATCCCAAAGGACCAAACTTTTTTCTTTCTTGTACCACAGCGTGGAAGAAACTGATTCCGTACAAGAGCTTACTAAATGGTTTATCCTTTCCGGGACATCCTTCAAAAAATTCAGTTTCTTTTAGTGGTTCCGTTATATAAGAGCGGTGCAGGTTATGTTGTAAGCCTGTAGGAGGCTCATTTGTCATTTTAACACCAATTTGCAGAACCGACTGTGGAAATTTATCAGACGGATAGCTTGTCAACCATAATCTAAAACTCAAATCTGTGTTAGTTAAATCAAACGCTTCTATGATTTTCTCAAGGACTGGGAGCCAAGAAACTGCTAAATGGCAATTTTGTAAGCATACCCATCCACCTTCAAGTTGGGCTTTTTCTATCATGGCCCGTGCAATCGGACCTTGACCCTGACCCAAGGATATGGAATTAAATCTATTTAAATATCCCATACGTTCACAATATTTTATTAAAGCCCCCATTGGATCTGAGCCAGGTGACAATATAAATATTAAAGGTGCGAGGCAGTTTGAATCACCAAATGATTTCCCAATATCAAATGGTGGTGGGGTTGTGTACTTTTTTCCCATTTGTTTTTCGACGAATTCTGATATGGCTATGGTTAATTTATCTGGCCTTAATATTCTCACTATCAACAGTTTCTGAAATGGTGATAACTTTTCATCCCAAAGTCCTGGTAGACTTTTATTCTGTGGCTCTAAATCGTCGTAAACGTCTTTCCATTGAGATATGTTTTTTGTAAAATCCTTTTGAAAACCATTGTACTTTGGCAATTCACTAATACGACAAATTTCGTCCCAATTTTTATCTGGTACCCATTCCGCTGGCTTTTTAATGAGGTTTTCGACAGCAATGCCCCCTGTTATCAGAAATAGATGTTCATCGGTATCCATCTCTCCTGTTGACAGCATCATTTTGGAACACATAATAAATGAGAACATAAGTTTGTCCTTATCAAATAGTGATCTACATACATTACTGTATAAATTGTAAGTAAATGTATCTTTTAGGAATTTCAACCTCTTTTCTAAATCTTTTGATTTGTTAGCATTTTCGATTGATAATATATACAAATTAATAAACCATGCCAAGGAATATTGATACATAGGGTCAACATTTGGTAACTCAGTAACACAGTAATATAATACAGCAGAATGTGAAGCAATCGGTCTATAGCCAAGCCGAAATTTCTCTATTACTGTTTCAGTTTCTAAACTAGCTTCTTGTTTCTTCATAATATCAATGGCTAATAGTTTCGAGGAGTCTAATACTTCTATTGCGCTTTCATCTTCTAATATGTCACCCTTGGATTCTTGTAAGGTCCGTAATATGTCATCCTCAACCTGTTTAAGTGCTGCTCGATTAGCAGCACTTTGTATTATTAGCTTTTCTCTTTTCTCCTGCAAATCGGGCCTTTCTTTTGCTACAACTATTCCTAATAACTGGTCCTCCAATCCATCTTTAGTGAGTGCAAAGTTAATTAATGTTACTTTATTAAAAATTTCTGGCAAATAATGTGGATTACGTAGTTTGGTCGTCATATAAAGTCGAAAGTGAGGGTGATATTCTATAACGTTATCCCCTATAGCAATGAATTCTTTTCCACCTTGCATGTACGTATTTTTGAGTAGAATTGGATCTAGTGGCGCTTCCACATCTTCAAGAACGCCATCTACCAGAGCTGGTTTGCCATATTCTAAACACGCCTCAATAACTTTCATGTAATTGCCATCCGTAAATTTCACCACTTGTAAGTCATTTAATTTTTCCATTGTTTTAATCCACTTATTGGCTTGTCCTTGAGGATCAATAAGTAAAGACCACCTCATAGAATTGTCTTGTATGACACCATTATCTACAGAAAACGAGTCCCTGGGTAATCCAGCAATACACCAATTTTGAATTTTTATATCAGTGCCAAGGATATCTTTGAAAACAAAATGTTCTGAATGTGGCATGTCCAATTTGATAACTTGGTCTCGCCATTCATCAATCATTTTCATCCTAATTGGTAAATTATAAGGAGCTAAATAAGCAATAATACCACACGATACCAGAATATCACCAGCTAAATTATCGAAAAGAGTTTGTAAATTAGCAGCTGCTTGAGTCCAACGTACTTTTTCCCCACCCAGGCCACCTATCAACTTTTCAGCTCGATATAATTTGTCAATACATAATTGCACTTCATCTTCCAGAGCTTTCTTTTTTATGTTCGCTTCTTCTAATGCCTCATTTAATTCAGCTAGTTTAGCTTCTAATCTTGCTACGGTTGCCTTTTTTTCTTCTAAAATAGCCATTGTTTCAGCGAATTCTTTTTCAGCTGCTGCTAATTTAGCCTTTTTTGGGGCTACTACCTTCGCGACTGCATCATACATATCCATTGCAATAATCCACTTACATAGGCCTTCCGCAGCTGCCGAAGCTTTCGCGATTATGTGAGGCTTAAAATCTTTATTGGTAAGATATTCTTTTCTAATTTTTTGCATAACTGGAATAGGTATGTTATCTTTGTCAAAGTTTTTCAGTGACTCCAAGAAGCTCATATCACCTAAAATTCTTTTACTGGGCCCCCAATAATCAAACATTTTTTTCCCTGGATTATTAGGATCAGGGATTTTATCAGGAGGAATACCTTTTATGACACACACTGCCGCCATAACAAGCTTCACTGTAAATGGTGGATTTTTCATTGATTTTACAATGGTTATATCAGCAGGCTTCAAAGTATTTAAGGCAGCAATAGCATCTTCTAGAATTGGCATTGCAAGTGCTAAGTCCGCTTCACAGTCTTTCTTAAGCTCTTGAGCGGCAGCTGCTTGTATATTAGCTACTTTTTGATCTTCTCTTACTTGAGCTGCTGCTTTGTCAGCAATAGCAGTTTCTGTTGCTATCTCCTCCATCATTTTAACTGATTTTGCCGCCATTATTATGAGTTGAGGTTTCAAGGCACTTAAGTCACGTTGCATTATTATAACTGCTTCAGCAGCCTGACTGAGCTTATCTAACCCGTTAGTATACCTAAGTTTAGCAGCTCTTAATTCTCTTTGTTTTCTATTTGTTAAATTGGTAAAGGACTTGATTAAATCCAAGTATGATGCAGACGTAATGTATGTTTTTCTTCCATAATTTTTATAAAAATCTACTGAGATAATACGAGCATCAACATGAAATTGTTTGCAAATAATTACTGCAGATGCCTTAACTTTGTCAGGTACATGTACTTTGTACATGTAATGGTGTGCCACCATTTCTAGGGCGTCCTCAGGCCAACTATCATACCAATCAATAGTACAGCAATTAACTAGAGACGGGTAAAGCCTAAGCCTTGTTCGGAAAGCACTCCCTATAGGGCTAAAGCATAGTACAATATGTAATTTTGCTTTACAGCGACCCACAAAGAAAGAAAATATTTGTAATGGACTTATGTCTAGATTCCGGTTACCACCTTGTGCTCCTAAGCGAACCAGCTCCAGAATTTCTTGTTGTTCGTCTAAGCCGTATAAATTAGGTACTTCTCCAGAATTAAGCAGACTATCAAGGTTTTGTATAAATAGTTCTTCCTTTATTTGATTCTCAGTAAATAAGAAAGTCGTGTCTTTATTGAGACCGCCAGATTCACGAAGAACTTTTTTTATATCTTCTTGCCAGTCTTTATTGCTGTACGTTTTTGTGATTTCTGGTTGAAAAACATTTTGACCTAACATAGTGCCAGCTAGGCGTGTCAGTGATTGACGACCAGAGCCACCTACACCGACTAATAATGCATTTCCTGAAGGCATGGAGAGAAGCCTGCAAACTTTCGATAAATGTTCTAAAGCGTAGTCAAATAACACTATATTCATTTTCGATTTATGCATTGCATTATATTCGCTTAACATTGCAAGGGCTACATTCAATACTATTTCTCTAGAAGGCACCTCTTCATAGCGTCTTTCGCCTTCGGGACTATCTGTATCTAAGTAGCAACCAAACATCATACTCTTTATAGTTTCTTGGGTAACTTCTTCTTTGTCATTTTGATATATGTCTAATGCGTTTTCGAAAGTTTCCTTCATAAAATCTTTGGTAGACTTCTTTAGGACTGTGTAAAACCATGTCCTATCGTCAGAATTTATAAGTCTATCATAGAATACTCGCATGATTTCGTGTACCCAGACTCTCGTAAATGTCTTTTTACTATCTGCGCATTCTTTTCTTAACAATGCACAACCTTGAATTACTCTCGAAAAATCTCGCAAATTAAATATGTAATGTGATTTTGCTGGCGTCGGTCTCAACCCTTCCATTGCTTGGTCATATATGTCCATTGTTGCACCTATGATACTGACTATATAGACGTGAGCGTCTTGACCAAATCCATTTCGCCTCCACCCTAATTGTAATAAAGATGTAAAAATCTTAGTCATACTTTCTCTTGAAAATTCATTGATGGAGTAAATATTGTAATGTCTTAACAATCGTGGATAAATCAATTGCCGACTACCACCGACAGGGCCTATGGCTCCATAAAAGAATGTGTCTAATATGTATAATTTTTCAGTTGTTTTTAAATCGTACCAATGTTTCTGATCGAAATATAATCTTAGCAATTCTATTGCTGGTTGAGCTCCATAAACTTCTTTGACGGGCATATTCATATCGTCAATAAATATTATAGCCTGTTTACCTTTAGTAGGCCCATAAATACCTTTTCTCCTTTTGACCAATTTTGAAAGAACCAAATCTTGTGTTTGATTACAAGAGGTCGTAGTGGTGAAAGTCAATAACCCTGGGGTATATTTGTCAATATTAAGAGAATTCATTAAAAAGTTTTGAATATAAAAGCTTTTACCCGTCCCTGTTGGCCCAATGAGAAGCAAAGGCTCGCGAAATTTAGTGTGCAGTTCTAACAGGGCAATGTATTTTTCGGTTTCTAATGTTGGGATAATAGTTTGAAGTAAATTAATCTGTTCTTTAATATGAACTCCCTTGACTGCTTCTCCCCATGATTTCCAACATCCTTTACCTTTGTACATGTAATAATGATCAATTATCATACCCTCGCTTGGAATAGATACATCAATCCGATCGATTGTAGCCGGTATACCGTGCTCACCTCTAAAGTAATCTTTTATCAAAATATCAAACTGCTCACGAGAATGAGAATTTAATATCCCACCGATACCCCAAACCAAAGCAGTGATAAATGATGCTAAAAACCAAGTTCTTGAATATCTCGTGTCCTCTTCTCCCTCTACCGCATCATCCATTAACATAACTATTAATTTGAGCGTGCTAATAACTAAATTCACTTCTCCGGCTGTTACTAGTTGTGTGCATTGTTTCCTAACAAAGTATACTAATGGATCAAAAAGCCATTTACACATGTCAAAAATATATTCCTCATTGTCTTCTAACCAAATTGGGTTCAGAGTATTCAGCCAGGATTTGTAAAAAGGCATGAACCCAAGTGTGGCTGATTCCATGTATATCATTCCACATCTAGAGACAGTAGCAGGAGATGCTTGAGTTAAGTCCATGACTTCAAATATCATGGACATAACATTGGTCATAGAAATCACTTCTCCAGATGTTAAACAAAGTTTTTTGTTATCATCTAATACAGTATTCATATTTTCAATCCACACGGCGTCTACTGGACCATCAAACACAATCCATTTCCTAACAGGTGTATCATCTGCTGAAAAGTTTCTAAACATAGTTGCTACTATACCATCAGTCCACTCGTAAGAAATTGGATCAAATGCTCCATACAATTGACCCATGGTAACGGCTTTTGGATTTAATACTTTATATGTACATTCTGACCCACTTGGTTGTTTTCTTTCATAAATAAGAGTAAGGGCCTGAGATAACGTCTTCAATGTCATTGACTTACCAGAAAAAGGATCACCCACTAGCATAAATCCGTGTCTAACAATCATCATTTCATAAGTTTGTGTTATCTTTAGTAGAAAACATTCCATTGGCTGAAGATTATCTTTTCTACAACTTTCAATACAGGCGTTCAGAAAATTGACATAGTCTGGTTTTGGTAAACTAATTCCTGGGAACAGGTCTGATATGATACCTTCAAACAGAGGTACGTCAAAGGATAAAAACTTTGGTAGATTTACGTCAGTAATAGATCGAAGTAATAGGATACTTTCACTTTCATTTGGAAATGCCCGTTTTAAGTTACCAGCTGCTGATAAAACTGTTTTTACAGCACGCATTCCATAATCGTAGTGATTTTGTGACGATAGCTGTTCTGAACACAATCGATATGTTGTAACAATTTTAACAGATAAATTTCGAGCATCGATGAAACCAAAAGAATATAAGGAAATTTCACCAATCATTGCGTAATCCGGCACCATCATAGCGACTGTCCTGAAAAGCACTTTCAAGTTATCAGGTAACTCGGAACGCCCTGCATAGCCCGGATTCATAGTTATACAAACATAGCAAGCAGGATTTAAAGTTAAAGTAGTTCCTTCAAATAAAAAAATTTCTAATTTCTGACGCACGGCTTGAACGATGCATAGAATTTGCTGGGCTATTACCGACAATACTTCAACGTCTATCCTATTAAATTCATCAAAACACACCCAAGCTCCACACGAGGCTAAGCCTTTAAAAAATTTACCCATAGCTTTGTAATCTAGACCATCTGAACAGTTAAATACAACACACTGAACGGCGAGTGCTTTAGCTAAATCTTTTGTAGTTTCAGTTTTCCCAGTTCCAGCTGGTCCTTCTGGAGCACCATTTAAATGAAGATAGTATGCACCTACTAGTGTTCGGTAACATCTATCTGTTAACGGTGTAATTACCAAACGGTCAGAATTTCCAAGATATTCATAGGCATAGTTCACAACTGCATTTATAATTTTAACGACTACTTTCTCATCCTCCCAATAATATCGAAGTTGTGCTAGCCATTGAAAGTCCGTAACCTCACTCACTTCTTTTTCTATTAAATCAGCAATTACATCTTTTGCGTGCACGTCGATTACAATAAGAGCTTTAACTGTTATACTACTTAATTTACTTATATCTGTGCGTCTAATTATGGCTACCGTTTCGGCGAGTTGCTTTGTTAACGAAACGTAGAACGATTTTAACTCATTTAAGTAATGAGTATTTAGAGTATCGTGAACATCTACGGCCCAGTATATTTGAGATATTGCAAGTACAACCATACCTTCCCAGGACAATATCCACTCAGGTCGAGCTATACTCTGGTAATCATAATAAGACAATTCAGTTTCTGATTTCACGGCTTTCAACATTTGTTCTTCTACTTGCACTAGCCATTTTTCTACAGAACCTCTAGCCGCTTGGACATTAATTATTTCGAGAAGTTCCACTTGTTCACCTTCCATAGATATCATAGCAGATATGTTAAACTCCTCGTCGAATACTAGCCTATTAATGCCCTCAAAACACTTTTTTAAATGAGGTTGTACTTTAAGGGGATTCTTAGTTTCTGATAAAATTTCTAACATTTCATCGTTAGACAAAAAGAAGAATCTTGAAAAAAATAGTCTCTTCTTTTCTAAATAATCATTTACACCATCATTGATTTTTTCCAATAAATCTGACGCTATCTTGAATTGTTCTAATACTCCAACGGCTCCAGCGAGCTCTAGTGCATGTGGATCTTTATCTACACAGCCCATATATCTACGATATATATTATTAACTTCAACAAACATTGTTCCTTCTTCTGGCATTTGCGCCACAATATCTTTGGAAGAAAAAATAGGCAATAGATACAGCCACTGACTTTGCACTTTACCCCACTCATCTATTGTAGCATTTGTTCTCATAATATTGTCGTACCATGCTTTTACTTGTGTTTCGAACGGCTTAACGAAAGCAGATCCTCTCATGCCAATAGTTTTAACTATGTGGTCATCTAAAACACTTTGTATATCATCTAATCCAGAAAGTATGTGTATACCTGTATCTTTGTATGGACTTGTCTTGAAACATATATCAGTCCATTCGGCCATCATTTTATTGAGACTCGTTATTAAAGCAAGTTCTTTTGTAGCGGCTATACTAACAATTTCATACTGGTCAATCTGACTCCATAGATTAAAGCCTATAACTTTTCTTAATGTTGTTCCCGCTGTTGGAGTTAAATCAAAACCAGCAATGAGTGACATTTCATCCCAGTGTCTTTGTACCAATGCAGGATTACACATAATATGAGCCATTTGTACATTAGGTCTCCAATCCTTTAATTCGGCGATAGCTTGAGCACATAATTTCATAGGAGCTGGGAGATTGTTAACATCAAAATCATCTATCAGCCCTTGAAATCTTCTTTCTACGCCCTCAGCAATTTGCTGTTTTATTTTGCTCTTATAATTTTTAGAGATTTTTAGAAATTCTTTGTAATAATAATCATGGTCTTGTTCAATTTGGTTGTGATCTAAATATTCAAACGGTCCATCCATCCAGGTATAGTAGCTTCGTTTCCAGGTACGAAGAAGATAAATGAGGCTGTGAAAAGGGATAATATACTCTTTCAATTCTTCTAGGTCCGGATAGGTAGTAATAGGAAATTTAAATGTTTTTTCTTCTTTATTAATCCACTTGACAAGTTTGTCACAACCATCTAATCGATGCACTAGTTTTCTTAGATATTCTATATATTCAAACGTATTGTCAATGTCGTCCATTTTATCCAACAATTCTAAATAAGGTGACATTTCAACTACTTCTTTGTTCAGATATGCGATTTGACTTAACAGATATTCTTCCATCTCTGATTTACTGGATTCATATGCCGTAGCATTCTTTTCAAAAAGGGGTTTTATGTCTTTAAGCCAATTAACAGTCCGAGTATTTGATGCGAGGTGTTCTGGTGTTAATGAAATCATCTGAAGAAGATTAGAAACAATGTTAAGCTGTACTAAAATTCTTTCTTTCAGGGCTTCAACTAAAACAGTTTTGGCCTTCAAAATATAAATTCCTTGTTCTATTAATTCTTCTGCATTTTTTTGCTGTTTCAAAGCGTTTGCCGCAATTTCTTCAAATTCGCTGCAGATGCTGTGATTTTCTTCCATATGTGATCTTATTATTCCCGCTATTATGTCGTTAATAAATTCAGATGCTTTACTTTTCAAACCATCAACCATTTTTAGTTGCCCTACAACTGCACAGTTAAAATATGCGTTTTCTAAAACCGCCGTTATTTCAGAATCAATTTCTCGGAAATATTGAATTTTATCCCGTGATTCATCAAATCCCTCATTTTTTCTAATAAAATCAAAGAGAGCTTCTTTTGCTGCATCTCCATACAGCATGCTGTATTGTTTGCGAAGATTATCTAAATAATTATTTAATGGCTCAAATACTTCATATAATTGATTTTGTAACTGTTCATGACCATCTTTTTGTAACCAAGTATTGTATCGAACCGGTAAAGCGTCGTAGTTATACGGTATTTTAAGATATTGTTCTATTGGTATAAGTCTTTGTGCGATGTGAGATATCGCATCTGCTATGTTATGGTATACTTCGTAAACTGTTTTTAGAGAAGGGTTGTATATAAATTCCCCATCAAAATGTAAATCTATATTGAGAATAGGAACAGATTCTGGATTTTTAAGAGATTCTACAATAAAGTTGATGGACCTACGCATTAGCTCTTGAATTTGCATCGATATAATTTTTGAGGCAACAATTACAAATTTTGGTATCCTGCTAGAACGCATACTTCTCAAACATCGTGGGTTTTTCAACCACTGAATCAAAACGTTGTACCATGTGCTAGACACTAAATATTCGGCACGCTTTATATCTTCCAAAACATTTGTCTGAAAATCATGCAAAGTTAACGGACCTTGAGCTCGATACTTAGCTAAGTCTACTACGTGTTCCGGAAACATCTTTTCAGCAGACTCAATAACAAGTCTAATAAAAGGATGTAGTATAAGGGTCGCCTCTTGTAGCTTCTTACGAAATTGGACAAATTTTACATAATTCTTTGTGATACCATTATGTTTTAAATACGATTCTTGGTATCTTACTCGAGGGACACCTGGTTCATCTCTAATGATTGTTTTCACAGCCAGCTCGTGAAGATTTTTATTCCACTCCTCTTTACTTTCTTCAATAAGATCTTTTATCATATTAGGATATTCGTTATAAAGTTTGGCAGAGATCAAACTAGAAATTTTTCGTTCCCATTGTTTCAACATCGGTGGCGGCCGTATGTTTTTGGCACATTGGCGTAGCACTTCGATGTGTCGTGATTGTGTTATCTCCAAGCGGTCACGTTCAGCTCGTTGTAGGGGTAATACTGAAACTTCAACTTTTTTTTGAGTAGCTTTTTCTTCAAGTATTTTACGAAATTGCCTTTTTTTGTCCTGAAATCAAGAATTTTTATGAAAATTTGCCATAAAGATTTTGAGAAAAGGCGTCTGTAACTAGGATTATATAAATTACTAGCTGTGCCCGCCGCGGTTTCGCTCGCGTATACATTATTTTTCAAAATTAAAGTAGCCTAAGTCTCTCCTTATAACATCAGCTATGTATCAGTAAAAATCCTGTATAAATTGGTCCACCTGTTCAGGAAATTAGCAATAATAAACAGACAGACAGGCAAGTTTTTGAGTATAAGGTAACTATTATCTTATCTGTGGTATAAGTACCGTATTAAACATTCAGATGCATTTTGTAAAAAACTGATATTTATTATTACTAACAGACACTTCAACTTTATTTATTTGTATAGATTTATACTGGGCATATATTTTTGTTTCAAAATTAATTAACATAGTACATACTATCTTTGGAAGCGAGGATTAGTTGTTTTTCGTGGCCGTTTAGCGAACTATCTATGACTGAAGTTTAGCGGTTTATGAAAACCTACAACCAGCGCCCGATATTAAATCTTCGATTTTAGACGAAGATTTCTCGTCTATGACAGATCAGTGCATCAGTCTTTTTGAACCAGTAACGGACAGTATATTTAAACTGAAGGGCAATGGATTCAAGATACACGAAGTATAATGGAAGGATATAATCTCTTCTACCATGATAAATCGTTGTAATCCAGTAAATGTTTTTATAACATTCATAATATCGTTCATCATCTACCTGCAATTTTCCCAATGCAAAGGGTTTTGGCTGGTTCCTATTATGGCCGCCCGCCTGCCTAACGCCTTGGGAATTTGCCGTTTTAAGACGGAAGAAGGTAAATTTGTATAAGGAAACATAAGTAGGGATAGGGAAGGGTAAGGGATACCGCCAGTATCGGATGGGGAACGGGACTGAGACTTCAGTAGCTCGCAGAGGCCGGGGTCACGTACCCGAGTGTCCTGTATTTCCTGTGACTGGAGAGGCCACTAGGACAAAAACACGAGCTAGCCAAACATTGGTAATCATAATCGTTATCCAAATCCCACTAATATTATAAATGTGAAAGTTTGTGAGGATGTATGTATGGATGTTTGTTACTCTTTCACGCCAAAACTACTAAACCGATTGCGATGAAACTTGGTATGTAGATAGCTGCAGACCTGGATTAACGCATAGGCTACTTTTTATCCCAATATTCCCCCGGGATCGGGACTTACGCGGGTAAAACCGCGGGGCGCAACTAGTAATTTTACTATTCATAATAATTTAATATGTAAAATATTTTTTTAATATTCGCAATAATACTTGATAAGATATAAGTTTTATTTAAGTTATATTTTCATATAGTTAGTTATATGTTGTTGTGTGCTTGAGTGAGTTGTTGTTGTGCAAAATAACAAAGAAGATTGTTGTGGGTTGTTAAGTCTACTACTTCGGGTCTACTTTTTTAATGGCGGAAAGCCATTGCCTCTTCCAACGTTTTGGATCGAAAAGCACGTGCGTTGGATATTGGGAGTAACACCGTTTCTCGAATCACTCGGGGAAAGACATGGTATTACTTTCACTGAAGATAATCTGCTTTGACCCTAAATAATAAGTTAAATAAAGAGAGCACCGGTAACTGAGATGGATATTTTCATTGCCATGCTATTTGGAATCATATTTACAACTATTTTCTCCCCTATGAATTGCCGTCCCTGTTTAGGGTGTCCATCAATGAACCACGATTTTTTTGACAACTCATATAGTCATTTTTAGCGCTATGACTATTATTTATATATCTACCAAATTGTAGATAATGTAATGAACTTTCTAATTCTGTAAACATCTACTATATTAATGTGTTTAGGAGCTACAAAGATTTTTTTTTTGTAATATATCTTTGTAGCTCCTAAGAGATATTAATTGATATCTAGATAGATTAAGAATTGATAGATAAGAATTTATTCATTGTAAACATCCTATAATCAACAATGAACCATAGATATGGTGTTCAATGAACCGGGTAATTTACAATGAGACATAAATATTAAATGAATGAAAACAAATGTTTCAGTGTCAAATCATAATATTTATTTACATTTCAATAAAAACAATACAATAGAGCTTCCTTTATCAAAATTGTGGAATAATACTTATGAATCAGGTAATCAACAATACAGCCCTCCCAAGATCTTTAAAACTAACAAACTTAGCTACATTTTAGAACTGTCTGTTTAAACTTATTATTTTAAGAATTTATATTTTAAAACATATCGCCTTAATGTTGGGAATGCGGTTTTACATTACATATTTTGCTGCTATCCTGATACTTGCTCGACTTAGATACTTTAAAATTGCACACTATATGATCTACAGTAGTATTACAGCTTACCTTTTGTTCTGATCTCGGTACCGAGTTTTATACGTCGTACCCTGAAAACAAAATGTTGCTGGTAGGTACAGCATTTATATAAAGAGAAGATATTTTTTATAAAATCCAATTAAGTATTTAAAACATTTAAGATTAGAAAATTTGATTGATAGTCATTTGTTTTATTGTTAAAATCAAAGATTTCACCTAAGAAAATACAATAAATGTTGTGGCATTTCAAAAAAAGTAAGTATCTCTAATAAATTATTTTTCAACCAAAAACTATAGGTAGTTAACATTGAACCAGTGATTCATTGTAAACCGTTCAATTTGGTTCATAGTAAACCATTGCTGTCTCATAATGTTTGAGGTTATGACACAGTAAACACGTGCTTTCAAAACGGAAAAAAATATTCTAAGCGAAGGTCCATGCCATGAGACATAGTATAAGCACATCATGTAAAAATAGGGATATGCAATCACTGAAAATATACAGAAAAGTAAAGAAACTTACCTTTTTTTTTTGACTTTTACGTAATAACAAAATCACAAAATTTTAAATAGACTAGATATCTCGCAGGCGGCTGAGGGGTAACATGTGGTACTGTACTAAAACATGTACCTACGCACGTGTGAATGACAACGTTTCTTCAGTGAAATACCGATGGTGGATCACTGTATCTGCCTGGTTCACTGATAGATACCCCTACATAATTGATGGTAAATCAATAATTAAAAACTAATAAAACCGTTTCTTTAAATCCAATTCTTTCACTACATCTCTAGTAACTTCAAACTTGTTGCTAAAAACGGTATAATGCTGGATCGTGCAATGAAGGTCCTCTCTCTGATAAGTTTATATACAACTTCTCGACATCAACCGTTGGGCCGCGGCTCGCCAGGCAAGGCATGATTACCTAGCCTAGTCGAAGGATTCTCCCTTTGCGCTGGAGGGATATGTGAGACCGTTCCTCCACAATTTAGGCAGTGTTACACGAATACTTTCCCCATATTTCCCTTGTCCTATTTATGCTTAATACAAAAACAATATAACTTAAGAGAATAAATAGAACCTATGACTTATTACTTTGAGTCTATTGTAGGGCGGTAACGGTGTAAAAGGCAGCTCGTCCATTTGATGTATATCAGGTACAGGTGACATATATGGAACGCGACAGCCATTCTTCGTTCGCAATAACTTTCTAAGGTCTCGCTCTTCCATCTTAAATGTTTATCGTCTTTGCGTCCTTTTTAAGAAACCATAAAATAATTATTCTCTTCGCTCCTTTATCAATCACAAAAAAAATGTAAACTACACACTACAAAATAATGAAAATATAAATAGGTACAAAATAAAGTATTTAGATTAGAAATATATGATATCATATTATTATATGACAAATTGCAGTAATGTCGGCTTAATAAAATTTGTTTATTTGATATTTTAAAATCACCATGGCAATAGCTTTATGGTAGGTAGGTCAAAGGGTATACAAATAGGTCAAGCTTATATACATTATATATTTGTTTGAGTTACTCTATCTGGACAGGTATATAATCAAAGAGGTCAAGAATATTAATCGGACCAAAGAGTCTCTTATTTATAGTCGTACCACAGAATCCATTATAGTACCAGTAAAAGAAAAAATAAGGAAGTAATTTTTTTGTTATATCACATAAAAAGCCTATTTTTGCGATTACAAACTTTTGCGGTTAGAAAATTGACTATGACGTAGGTATATCGATGTATAGCTAGGAAAGTATTTTTAGAATTGCAAATTTTAGTTCCTTCGATAGTGCAAATCGTCGACGATCGCTTACCGATGATGGACGAACTATCTACATACAAGTTTTTTTGGCTTCCGAAATCATCGGTGCGCGAGCCAGACTTGCACTTGTCCGTTTTTCATAATATCGATACAAACATCGACTAGTTACAATTTTATTAATATGTATGTAGGTATATGTAGATATATGCATCGGCATAGGTATCGGCTTTGGAATGCCCTGCCAGTGGAAATCAGACGCGCACAATCACTACCTGTCTTTAAAAAACTAGTCAAGAACTACTACCTATCACTAGGTTATGTCAGCACATAATTTCCCTTTTGCCCTTTCCTTAAAGTCACTGTGCCGCTGTATCCTATATTATATATTACCTATTGTTTATATTCCCACATGTACTTATATTTTTATATGTTTAAAGTTTACTTGTATGTATACTAGTAAGATATTTTACGTCACTAAATAATTTAGTAAAGTGCACCATACTGCCCTAATTTATCTCCATTTCTTTTTCTCCATCTCATGGTTGCCTGTAAGAGATTGCCATAGAGCGATAAGGCCGCCAATTGTATTAACCGTAATTTTAAGAAATTTTGCTTTTTAATGTTCCTGGTGTACAATAAAGAGTTATATTATTATTATTATTATTATATATTGAATAAAGTTATATATGGTTGCGGTAATTTAAGCGTGCTTACACTAATGTTACACATATGGCGATATTATGATATACAGGTCTGGCAACACTCGTGTTGTTAAATAGCCTTTCTGAATAAATTCGTAACTACTCGAAGAAATTATAAATAATGATGGAAAAGTGATGTAATAGACAGTAATAGTTGTGTTCTACGAGTGACAATATTTGTGAAAACTTTCAATCAGTGCAACAGTAAACTGGACAAATGTAATAAACAGTGACGAACCATAAGAAAACAAAAAGTATTACGTTGATTAAGAACATAACATTGTGTTAAAGACATTTAAAATCAAATATCCACCGATGTCCTTTTATTTTTTCAACAGTAATAATAAAATTCATCATAAATAAAAATTACAAAAACGTTGTGAAAAATATTTGATTTGAAATATACAAGTGGCTCCACTGAGGTCATAGACGTATTAGCAGTGTTGAATAAACGTACTAAAAATATAGGTCTGCTACTCAAAAACAGAGCGCGCATAGTGATACCACCTTAAAAGAAATTGGTAGAAAATAGTAGATTAAACAAATAAGTCTGCTATTTGGCATTAGAGGGCATATAATGATACCAGTTTATACAAGTAGTAGAAAATATAAGTTTTTTTTCTACCATATTACCCATCATATTCTCGCTCCGATCGTACAACTGAGTGGAGGTGTGTCGCTTGTCCTTCTGACTCATCGCCTTTTGATCTGCGATTGGACATTGCCTATACGTTATACGTTGTCGCACCACCAATTTATTTGTTTGCATGCTTACTTGTATTATAATACTGTGTGGATAATCATGGCCGGCGTGCAGCGTACACAACCTAAAACACCAAGAACACCTATAAAAAGCCTATCACAGACCCAGTCTGAACCGGATATTGGTTCCGCAGTTGGTATGAGCGATTATGTAAACACTAGTAGAAACAAACGGCCCTGACAAGATAACTCGCCGAAATCTTCTAGTACTGACCACCAGCAAAAGGATAGTACTATTGCTAAGATGCTTGCCGATCAGACTACAGTGATGACTAGGCTAGTTTCTGATATTGCAGATATAAAAAAACAAAATACCCAGATACAATGTTCAAATGCAGAGATCCGTAAATCAAACGAGGAAACTGTAAATTCAATGTCTTTTATAAATAGACAATTCGAAGAGTTAAAGACAGAAGTAGAAGATTTAGGAATAGAGCGACAAGAACAAATCCGGTATATAAAGGTTCTGGAACAAAAGGTACAGGATCTACAACAAAAATCAAGGTCTTCCGGAATAGAGATCCGCAACACACCACAATCTAATAGTGAATCCTACGACAACCTAACCCAGACTGTACGTAATATCGGTGAAGCAATCGGACTAAAGATCTCAGAGTCGGAGCTACGGGATGTTTATCGCCTACCTGGGAAATCTTCCACTGCGGTTCACACTCCACGTCCGATCATTGCGGAATTTAACACAGTTCAAAAGAAACAGACCATTATCTCCGCTGCTAGAACTTACAACAAGGGCAAGGGTAAGGATGACAAAATTGATACCACACTGATTGGTATCTCCGGACCACGCACACCGGTTTACATTGCTGAGCAACTGCCCTCTAATACCAAGAAGCTGTTTTACCTAGCTCGGGAGTTTGCCAAACAAAAATAATTACAAATTTTGCTGTATCGCTAACGGTAATATTTTTCTGCGTAAATTGGAGGGCGAAAAACAACTATTAATAAACTCAGAAAAATGTCTTCAAGATGCAGAAATTAGTAACAAATGACTAGTCGATTTTAACTACCATCTGATTTACTATTGTTTTTTTAACTGTTTGTCAAATCACCAAATTTTTATACTACTTGTTTTTAAATGTATACTCACCCTCACACTATATCAACGTACTATCACACACACTCACTCAGAAATAAACATTATAATCTAATTACACAAACACAACAGCAACTTAATCACCATTATACCTTATTGCTTTTGAAAAGTAAGCTTAAGTTTACATTTAACATAACAACAGTCACACACACATACATCACATTATATCAAAAGGAATATCCCAACTTTAGTAAGCAACATAATACAAACACACACAAACAAGCTTATGCTTCTCTTAGGTCACTCATTAATCCTCACAAAAGTGCGTCTAGTCTAACAAAAATAGACTACTTAAGTAAATTACATTCTGTAAATTCAGTTATCTCCAATGGCTATAATTAACAATATCAACAGCGAACTTGACTCGCTGAATGTAGACAATACGTTTATGTGTTGTCCTGATGACTGCTTAAATTTCGTAAAATCTATTAACAGGGATATTACCATTTTTCACATAAATGTACGTAGTATAAATAAAAATTTTGATGAGCTTCAATTATTATTACATTCAATAAAAATTGAATTCGATATAATAATATTAACTGAGTGTTGGCTCAGTAAGGTTACTACTAACTTACCTGTGTTAAAGGGGTTTGTATTGTTCTCTACTAATACTAACAGTAACCAGAACGATGGGATTGTTATTTACACAAGGTCGAGTCTACAAATATCAGTGAGCGAACCTAACTTCATTGGAGGCTGTTGCCTTGTCTGCACAACTGAAAGTAAAAAAATGGCCATCGTAGCAATTTACCGATCTCCGAGTCACAAATCGAAGAAAGGTTTTGAGATGTTTTTAAACAGTTTGAATAACACCTACTCCAATCTCTCTTGCTGGCAGAATATTGTGTTGATTGGCGACATGAATATAGACATAAAACCTGATAGTAAAGATGCACGTAAAGATGAATATTTGACTCTAAATACATCTCACGGACTCTTGCCTACACACCAATTCCCCACTAGATTTGAAAATTGCATAGACCACACATTGGTCAAAACAGACTTACCTGTCACTACATTGGTTGTTGACGCACATATAACGGACCACAAACCACTGATTTTAACTGTCTCCGATACTAACATAGAACGAAAAAAATACCGTTTCACTACGCACTAAATTATGAGGCGATAAGGGCGGAACTGGCCAACACGGACTTTTCGAATATACTCAACGACGATGACCCAAACACATCAATGTACCTCTTAATCAATACAATAACGTCAGTAATAACCAAGCACACTGTACAACACATAACCCCTAGTAGACAAAAGCTATTGAAGCCGTGGGTAACGCCAGGCCTCCTAAAGTGCATAAGACACCGTGATAAATTACACGCACGATCAACAAAAACACCAGATAATCTAATACTTAAAATCACATACAAGCGCTATCGTAATTTTGTAATTCTTTACTTCGAAAACTGTCTGAGACAAGGCATATTTCCGGATGCGTTAAAAAAGGCAATTGTTCACCCAATTTATAAGGCTGGAAATAGAAACTGTGTTAATAACTACAGGCCCATTTCAGTCTTACAGGTCCACAAAAAGTTCAACATTATGGACTTAAATAGTAACCAATTAAAATCAAAACTAACGGAGTGGCTTCTCCGACAAGACTATTCTCCAACAGAGTCCCTTCTAACATACATCGCCTAACATTATACCAATCATACGTCATATACACACTCACACACACTCTCTCTCTCTCTCTCTCACCTCCCTCCCCCCCCCCCCCCACCACACTAAAACACCCTTACACGTAGGACGCACGCACACACCCATACACACACACACACTAAACTGGTCGCGCGACTCTGCCCACTTTTGTAATATGTTGTTTTCTAAAATAAGCCAAACACTGTCTCTTATCATACAGGTCGCCCTAGTGTAAGAGAGTAAGTCTACTAAGATTGTTTTACCAAAATGTTTAAATTAATATTTTTGTTAACTGTATATCCTTTCTATTGTGTTAATATAGATTAATATTATTATTATGTTCATGACGCTAAAAATTTTGAGCAGATATTTGTCCAAAAACAATAGAAAATATGGTAGATCCATGCAAAAAATAAAGTGAAACTGCAAGATTTTCCTTATTTATTTTATTTTTATATGTTAATACAGTTACAATATTAAGTACATAGTGAGAAATAAACTAAAGTATTCAATATTATCAAAAATTAAATACAAAATCATAATTATTATTATAATATTAAAGATAATCATAAAAATTCTTACACACGAGTAAATTAAACCAAATATTATAAAGTTATTGTTAGTTTTGATTTTATTCGTTATTTGAGATAAGCACTTACAATAATAAGTTTATTTCATCTAAATAACATTTGGTGACTGCTGACAGTGCTGCTGTGGTATATACTAGCCAAGTGCTGCGATATGTACTAGCCAAGTGCTGGTATTTTATCCAGATTCAGTGAATGAATAAAATATGATGACATAACTTATGATATGATACACAGTCACACCATGTAAGCAAAACTGTCATGAAAATAACTAATGTTTTATTTACTTAGGTGTATAATATGTTAAGTAGTACTTTTTCTGTACTGGTTTCATGATTACAAATAATGAATAGACAGTCCAGAACAAGCAATTAATGTATCTTAATTGCTTGTTCTGGACTGTCTATTCATTACTTACTACTTAACCAAAGTGTAAACAGGTCATGAGGGTTGGTATAACATTATTTAGGTAGGGTATTATGATAGGTGGTGTTTTTGAAAAAGGAAACGCGTAGTTCGTAAGTATATTGCGTCGTTTAATTTTAAAATGAGAATTTATAACAATACAAATCATATCATTATCATCTTCTTGCCCTTATCCCAAATTTATTTATCAATATATTTCGTCATTTCACTGCTTTCTTCCATACATTATGCTTACTACTAGCCATATACTCTTTGACTCAGTCCATCCATCTTTTCTTTGGTCGTCCTCTACTCTTGTATTCGTCAACTTCCATACATAAAATTCTCACCATATTTTGCTCATTTGTCTGCATCACATGACCCTCCCTACCACCATAATCTCTTGCTCCTCAACTTTACATCCACTGGCTCTCTGTAATGTATTAATTCCTAACCTTGTCCATCCTAGTCACACATCACACCTATTTTGTTAATGACCTCTCATACCATTTTTAGTGTTCCAATCACGATTTTAATTTATTTATGGCTCCGGTGTTACGAATATTAATTGATTTATTGAAGTTTGACAATAATTTTATAGGTCTCTTTGAGTTCAACATTTGAATATTACCTAGTAAGTTTTATTTTCTAGAATACGTAGTTAATAAAATTATGAACACTAATCTTGTCCTAAAATTATGACGTAATAAATTATGGTATTGTATTGTGTACCTGTGCAATAAGTGGTTTTAAAAATATGTTTTTGAGGCCATGGTTTCTCAGAGTTCGACTTCAGGTTAGTTACATTGCGTTCCGTTACGAAATTAAAAAAATGTATTGAAGTGTAAACTTCTTTAGGCACGTTGGGCTCAGATACATATATACATATGTATATATTATGTAAGTTACGTTTTAACTCCTGACGTGCAGTAATACGACTGACAGTTTTTTTTAAGAAGTAAAATTATAATAAAATGTGACAGAACATTCCATTGAGGTAAACCAAATGATTCTTACAAAACTATAAATCTTATTTAAGTTAAGTTTTATAAAGTTTAATCAATATTATTGCTAATTATGTTTGTTTTTTTCATTGATTAAGACATTGAGACTGGTTTTGATTTTTTGTGATAATTTTGTTAATTCTTAATACGTTTCTAGATTGATTAAACCACTTATCAACACTTTATGTAGGTTATGTGTACCTAAACGCATTTCGCATATAAACCTTTTTGTTTTTTGAATCAATGTGGGAAACGGTACCTCTTACATAAAAAATCAAAAATTAAAACCAAAGTAAAATATCAAACACTAGACCCACCGTGATCTCCACATAAGTCATATCTAGACTATCTGCAAGTTATATCTATCAGCTCATGGGATCCAAAGTGCATTATGCGAAATCTATTACGATCTTACTGCATAAAAAGGTATTTTAGAAACCATATAATAACCCAATTGGAAGATTCCGGATCCCGATATCCCGATTCTCGAGATCTTGCTCAAGGTCCCGATCGTATTTCAGTCCCGAAAATTTTGCGATTGAACTTGATAAGTTTCGAGACTAATTCAACTAATTCGGCTATATAATGTTCCTAAAATCTGACCACACCTTCCAAACAAAAAAAAGATTTTTCGAAATCGGTCCAAAATTGCCGGAAATTTCGCCGAACACACAAAAAAAAAATACATAGAACCTCCTCCTTTTTCGAAGCCGGTTATAAAACTATGTTTAGGTAAAAAATATTAAAGTGGTTCCTTCGTTAATAAATTGTGTACTATCGCATAATTACAGAAACATCAAAGAATACCTATATAGTATTAAGTAGTAGTAGTTGTAATTATAGTGTAGGTATATATGCAGGCAGGTATATATATAGTATTAAGAATACAACAATACAATGGAGTAATGTTAGCCAGATGAGATGATATTTTGTGGTTGTAATTTAATTTTTATTGAATATAATTATAACATTTGTTACCCAATGATGTAATTTGTTTTATAAATCCATTAGTATATTGGAAATTTCAACTTAAATACACAGAATCATATCGGGAGACCAAATACTATCGGGAGGCAAATAGTACAATTTAATTATCCAACTGAAGCAGTAAGGCCACGCTGCGTTTGATCCAATGAGCTGAGGGCTTATCCGATGGTAAATAAAATGCCAGCACAAAATTAGATGAGTGACCAGTAGTAGCTAGTACACCTTTTCTCTCTAACGTTTTATAAAGTGGACACCTATATCTCGAGCCTTCTACAAATTCCGCTTTTAGCTTAGGATACAACCATACCACCGGAAGTACGTCATTTAATATCTTTGGAAGTTGTTCAGCTATAGCAAAGCTCTTTCGGTCCCAGCGTCCCCCATCCATAAACAGTCCCTGCACGTATACTCCCCACCGACATGGGACATTTTCGTAATCCACATGTCGAACTTCAAAATCAAATACCAATAAATCTATAGGAATTTGCTTAGATCTAGCATAATTTTGGACGGAACCGGTAAGGAAAGCTTGTGTAAAAAAGAATCCCGAAAGCCAAAATGTAGACGGTTTACCATTCTCATACCAATCTTTCAACATATTCAAGCGTTCTATAAAGTCAGATACATAGCTGGGTAGTGGCTTTAAACTTGGATAAGAAACTTTAGCCCAGTTACTAGGTATTTTGCCTAATAACATTGCATTGGATTGTAAATCTAAAGCAGGAGACATTACAATCAAACCTTTTACAGCTTTCTGCAAGTCTTTCAAAGATACCGTCATCTCATTTAGTAATTTATTAAAACGTTCCATCTCTTGAATTAAAACTGTGTTCATGGATTCGTTGTAGTCTACTGGATATTTTTTCTGAGAAATTTCGATGTCAAATAAATCGGGCAATTTAGAAAGAATCTCTGAAGCCATTTGCACAAGAATAGTTTCTGTATTTCCACTCTCACCTCCACCACCCCCACCCTCAACAAGCACCAATGCTGCCGTTAGTGCCATCGAAGCAGCATAGTCCCGAGTTATACCCGCATTCATATGAAGCCCAAATACTTCAGGAGGAGGATTCACAGGCACAGTCTCTATATGTTTGAGGTAGTCATGATATTCACATCTTCGAGGCAATCCATATTGAGGCCCAACATCACAAAAAGAATAATTTGGGTCGTTTATAACTCCAGGGTTGACGTAATTATCTAATATTGTAACTATTAAACGACGATCCCAGTCATCAGTTACCCTGCCACCGTAATTGCATTCCCCAGTTAAATATTTAATTGCTACATATTGGATTTCTTCATATTGATTTAAAAACATTTGTAGTTGCATTACTGATATTTGAAAATCGGAATCATTAAAACCGTACTGAATATTCCAACCCAAAGGACCAAACTTTTTCCTTTCTTGTACTACAGCGTGGAAAAAACTGATTCCATACAGAAGTTTACTGAACTGCCTATCCTTTCCAGGGCATCCTTCATAAAATTCAGTTTCTTTTAGCGGCTCCGAGTTGTAAGAGCGGTTTAAGTTATGTTGGAGTCCTGTAGGTGGTTCATTGGTCATTTTAACACCAACTTGTAGAACAGACTGTGGAAATCTATCCGATGGATAACTTGTTAACCATAATCTAAAATTTAAATCCGTATTAGTTAAATCGAATCCTTCTACAAGTTTCTCCAGGACTGGAAGCCAAGAAACAGCTAAATGACAGTTTTGTAAGCACACCCAGCCGCCTTCAAGTTGAGCCATTTCTATCATGGCCCGTGCAATCGGACCCTGTCCCTGTCCCAAAGATATAGAATTAAACCTATGCGCATATCCCATTCGTTCACAATACTTTATCAACGCGCCCATTGGATCTGATCCAGGTGATAAGATAAATATTAAAGGTGCAAGACAGTTTGAATCTCCAAACGACTTTCCTATATCGAAAGGTGGAGGTGTTGTGTATTTTTTGCCCAGTTCTTTTTCAACAAATTCTGATATAGCTATTGTTAGTTTATCAGGTCTTAATATTCTTACTATTAACAATTTTTGAAAAGGTGACAACTTTTCATTCCAATTCCCTGGAAGCGGTTTCGTATGTGGCTCTATGTCATCATAAACTGCCTTCCACTTTGATATGTTTTTAACAAAATCATTTTTGAAGCCATTGTACGTATGCAAATCATTTATACGACAAATTTCGTCCCAACTTTTGTCAGGTAGCCATTCGGCCGGCTTTTTAAGAGGATTTTCAACAGCAATACCTCCAGTAATTAGAAATAAATGTTCGTCTGGTTCCATTTCATCTGTAGATAACATCATCTTAGAGCACATTATAAAAGAAAACATAAGTTTATCCTTGTCGAACAGTGATCTACAAACATTACTGTACAAATTGTAAGTAAATGTATCTTTTAAAAACTTCAACCTCTTTTCTAAATCTTTTGATTTGTTCGCATTTTCGATTGATAATATATACAGATTAATAAACCATGCCAAGGAATATTGATACATAGGGTCAACATTTGGTAATTCAGTAACACAATAATATAATACTGCTGAATGTGAAGCAATCGGTCTATAGCCAAGACGAAATGTTTCTATTACCATCTCAGTCTCCAAACTGGCTTCTTGTTTCTTCATAATATCAATGGCTAATAGTTTCGAGGAGTCTAATACTTCTATTGCACTTTCATCTTCTAAAATATCACCCTTTGATTCTTGTAAAGTGCGTAAAATATCGTCCTCAACTTGCTTAAGCGCTGCTCGATTGGCGGCACCTTGCACTATTAGTTTTTCTCGTTTTTCTTGCAAATCGGGTCTTTCTTTTGCTACAACTATACCTAATAGTTGATCTTCCAATCCATCTTTAGTGAGTGCAAAGTTAATTAATGTTACTTTATTAAAAACTTCTGGCAAATAATGAGGATTACGTAATTTAGTAGTCATATAAAGTCTAAAGTTAGGATGATATTCTATAACGTTATCTCCTATCGCAATAAACTCTTTGCCACCTTGCATGTACGTGTTTTTTAATAGAACTGGATCCAGAGGCGCTTCCACATCTTCAAGAATACAGTCTATTAAAGCTGGTTTGCCATATTCTAAACATGTTTCAATAACTTTCATATAATTGCCATCGGTAAATTTCATTACTTGCAAATCGTTTGATTTTTCCATTGTTTTAACCCATTTATTAGCTTGTCCTTGAGGATCAATTAGTAAAGACCACCTCATTGAATTGTCTTGTATGACTCCATTATCTACGGAAAAAGAGTCCCTGGGTAATCCAGCAATACACCAATTTTGAATTTTTATATCAGTGCCAAGGATATCTTTGAAAACGAAATGTTCTGAATGTGGCATATCCAATTTGATAACTTGGTCTCGCCATTTGTCAATAATTTTCATCCTAATCGGTAAGGTATAGGGAGCTAAATAAGCAATAATACCACACGATACCAGAATATCACCAGCTAAATTATCAAAAAGAGTTTGTAAATTTGCAGCTGCTTGTGTCCAGCGGACTTTTTCTCCACCTAGGCCACCTATCAATTTTTCAGCTCGATATAACTTGTCAATACACAACTGTACTTCATCTTCGAGCGCTTTCTTTTTCATATTTGCCTCTTCTAAGGCTTCGTTAAGTTCTGCAAGTTTAGCTTCTAATTTAGCTACAGTTGCCTTTTTTTCCTCTAAGATAGCCATCGTTTGAGCAAATTCTTTTTCAGCCGCATCTAACTTTGCTTTTTTTGGTGCTACCACCTTTGCGACTGCGTCATACATATCCATGGCAATTATCCACTTACATAGGCCTTCAGCGGCGGTTGAAGCTTTGGCAATAATGTGAGGTTTAAAATCTTTGTTAGAAAGGTATTCCTTTCTAATTTTTTGCATAACTGGGATAGGTATGTTATCTTTATCGAAGTTTTTCAGGGACTCCAAGAAGCTCATGTCCCCTAAAATTCTTTTACTGGGCCCCCAATAATCAAACATTTTTTTCCCAGGATTGTCAGGATCAGGAATTTTGTCAGGAGGAATACCTTTAATGACACATACCGCAGCCATAACCAGTTTTACCGTATACGGAGGGTTTTTCATAGATTTCACTATCGTTATGTCAGCGGGTTTCAAAGTATTTAAGGCAGCAATAGCATCTTCAAGAATGGGTAAAGCAAGGGCTAAATCAGCTTCACAATCTTTTTTAAGCTCTTGAGCAGCTGCTGCTTGAACATTAGCGACTTTTTGATCTTCTCTTACTTGAGCTGCTGCTTTGTCAGCGATAGCAGTTTCGGTTGCTATCTCGTCCATCATTTTTACCGATTTTGCAGCCATTACCATCAACTGAGGTTTCAAGGCATTTAAGTCTCTCTGCATGATAGTTACAGCCTCAGCAGCTTGACCAAGCTTATCTAAGCCGTTGGTATACCTGAGTTTAGCAGCTCTTAATTCTCTTTGTTTTTTATTTGTTAATGTGGTGAACGATTTAATTAAATCTAAGTAAGATGCAGATGTAATGTATGTCTTTCTTCCATAATTATTAAAGAAATCAGCTGAAACGATACGAGCATCAACATGAAATTGTTTGCAAATAATCACTGCAGACGCCTTAACTTTGTCGGGTACATTTACCTTGTACATATAATAGTGTGCTACCATTTCCAATGCGTCTTCAGGCCAACTATCATACCAATCAATAGTGCAGCAATTTACTAAAGATGGGTAAAGCCTAAGCCTAGTTCGAAAAGCACTTCCTATGGGGCTGAAGCAAAGTACAATATGTAATTTTGCTTTACAGCGACCTACAAAGAAAGATAATATTTGCAATGGATTAATGTCTAGATTTCGATTACCACCTTGCGCTGCCAAACGAACCAGCTCAATAACTTCTTGTTGTTCATCTAATCCGTAGAGGCTAGGGACTTCACCAGAATTAAGAAGACTGTCTAAATTTTGTATAAATAGTTCTTCCTTTATTTGGTTCTCAGTAAATAAGAAAGTCGTGTCTTTATTGAGACCACCAGATTCACGAAGCACTTTTTTTAAATCCTCTTGCCAATCTTTATTGCTGTAATTTTTTGTAATTTCAGGTTGTATAATATTTTGACCTAACATGGTGCTAGCTAATCGCGTAAGTGATTGACGGCCAGAGCCTCCTACTCCAACTAACAGCGCATTTCCTGAAGGCATAGAAAGTAGTCTGCAAATTTTTGATAAATGCTCTAATGCATAATCAAATAATACTATATTCATTTTTGATTTGTGCATCGTATTATATTCAGCAAGCATAGCATTAGCGACATTTAATACCGTTTCTCTTGATGGCATTTCTTCGTAGCGTCTTTCGCCTTCAGCGCTGTCGGTATCTAAATAGCAACCAAACATCATGCTCTTGATAGTTTCCTGTGTAACTTCTTCGTCTTCGTTTTGGTAAGTATCTAGCGCATTGTCAAACGAGTCCTTCATGAAGTCTCTAGTAGACTTTTTTAAAATATTAAAAAACCATGTTCGATCATCTGTGTCCACAAGTCGGTCATAAAATACGCGCATAATTTCGTGTACCCAGACTCTAACGAATGTTTTTTTGTTTTCTGCAGATTCTTTTCTTAGCAGGGCACAACCTTGAACCACCCTCGAAAAATCTCTTAAATTAAATATGTAATGCGATTTTGCCGGAGTCGGTCTTAAACCAGCAGCTGCTTGATCGTATATATCCATTGTAGCGGCTATGATGTTAAGTGTATAAACATGAGCATCTTGACCGAATCCATTTCTCCGCCACCCTAATTGTAATAAGGATATAAATATTTTACTCATACTCTCTTTTGAAAATTCATTAATAGAGTAAATATTGTAATGTCTTAACATTCTGGGATATATCAGTTGTCGGCTGCCACCGACTGGACCTATAGCTCCGTAGAAAAAAGTGTCTAATATGTATAATTTTTCAGTTGTTTTTAAATCATACCAATGTTTTTGATCAAAATATAATCTCAATAATTCTATTGCTGGTTGAGCACCGTACACCTCTTTGGCGGGCATATTCATGTCATCAATAAATATTATAGCCTGTTTACCCTTAGTAGGGCCATAAATACCCTTCCTTCTCTTGACCAGTTTCGAAAGAACCAAATCTTGTGTTTGATTACAAGAGGTCGTAGTGGTAAACGTCAGTAAACCAGGTGTATAGTTTTCAATACTAATAGAATTCATTAGAAAGTTTTGAATGTAAAAGCTTTTACCCGTTCCCGTTGGTCCAATGAGGAGCAAAGGCATACGGAATTTCGTGTGTAAAATTAATAGCGCAATGTATTTTTCCGTTTCCATAGTTGGAATAACAGTTTGAAGCAGGTTAATCTTTTCATTTACATGACTTGCTTTGACTGCATCCACATAGGATTTCCAACAACCTTTCCCTTTGTACATATAATAATGATCAATTATCATACCCTCACTTGGAATAGATACGTCAATTCGATCGATACTATCTGGTATACCGTACTCACCCCTCATGTAATCTTTTAATAATTCATCAAATTGTTCTCGGGAATGAGAATTTAATATTCCACCGACACCCCAAACCAACGAAGTCATAAATGATGCTAAAAACCAAGTTCTTGTATATCTTGTGTCCTCTTCTCCTTCTACTGCATCATCCATTAACATAACTACAAGTCGCAGTGTGCTCACAACTAAATTTACTTCTCCAGCTGTCACCAGTTGTATGCATTGTCTTCGCACGAAATATATTAGTGGATCAAAGAGCCACTCACACATATCGAAAATGTATTCTTCATTGTCTTCTAACCAAATGGGGTTAAGAGTATTTAGCCAGGATTTGTAAAAAGGCATAAAGCCGAGTGTAGCTGATTCCATGTATATCATTCCACATCTGGAGACTGTGGCAGGGGACGCTTGAGTTAAGTCCATGACTTCAAATATCATAGACATTACATTTGACATAGAAATCACTTCTCCAGATGTTAAACATAGTTTTTTGTTGTCATCTAATACAGTATTCATATTTTCAATCCACACGGCGTCTACTGGTCCATCAAACACAATCCATTTTCTTACAGGAGTATCTTCCGCTGCAAAATCTCTAAACATTGTAGCTACTATACCATCAGTCCATTCATAAGATATGGGGTCAAATGCGCCGTACAACTGACCCATAGTAACTGCTTTAGGATTTAATACCTTATATGTGCATTCCGACCCATTTGGTTGTTTTCTTTCATACATAAGAGTAAGGGCCTGAGATAATGTCTTCAATGTCATTGACTTAGCAGAAAAAGGGTCACCCACTAGCATAAATCCGTGTCTAACAATCATCATTTCATAAGTTTGTGTTATCTTTAGTAGAAAACATTCCATTGGCTGAAGATTATCTTTGTCACAACTGTCGATGCAGGCGTTTAGGAAATTTTCGTAGTCCGGTTTTGGTAAACTTATACCAGGAAACAAGTCCGATATAATTCCTTCAAACAGAGGTACGTCAAATGATAAAAACTTTGGTAGGTTTACGTCAGTAATAGATCGAAGTAGTAAGATACTTTCACTTTCATTCGGAAAATCTCTTTTTAAGTTGCCGGCTGCTGATAAAACTGTTTTTACAGCACGCATTCCATAGTCGTAGTGGTTTTGTGACGAAAGTTGTTCTGAACACAATCGATATGTTGTAACAATTTTAACAGATAAGCTTCGAGCATCGATAAAACCAAAAGAATATAAGGAAATTTCACCAATCATTGCGTAATCTGGCACCATCATAGCGACTGTCCTGAAAAGCACTTTCAAATTATCAGGTAACTCGGAGCGCCCTGCATAGCCCGGATTCATAGTTATACAAACATAACAAGCAGGATTTAAAGTTAAAGTAGTTCCTTCAAATAAAAAAGTTTCTAATTTCTGGCGAACAGCTTGAACGATACAAAGAATTTGCTGGGCTATTACCGACAGTACTTCAACATCTATCCTGTTAAATTCATCAAAACACACCCAAGCTCCACACGAAGCTAAGCCTTTAAAAAATTTACCCATGGCTTTATAATCTAACCCATCTGAACAGTTAAATACAACACACTGAACGGCGAGTGCTTTAGCTAAATCTTTTGTTGTTTCAGTTTTGCCAGTTCCAGCCGGTCCTTCTGGAGCACCATTTAAATGAAGATAGTATGCACCTACTAGTGTTCGGTAACATCTATCTGTTAACGGTGTAATAACCAAACGGTCAGAATTTCCAAGGTACTCATACGCGAAGGGCACAACCGCATTTATTATTTTCACATCTACTTTATCATCCTCCCAGTAATATCGAAGTTGTGCTAGCCATTGAAAGTCCGTAACCTCGTTTACTTCTTTTTCTACTAAATCAGCAATCACATCTTTTGCATGCACGTCGATTACAATAAGAGCTTTTACTGTTATACTGCTTAATTTACTTATATCTGTACGTCGAATAATTGCAACGGTTTCATTGAGTTGTTTGTTTAACGAATTGCTAAACGCTTTCAATTCACTCACCTTGTGAGTATTTAATGCATCGTGAACATCTACAGCCCAGTATATTTGAGATATTGCAAGAACAACCATACCTTCCCAGGACAGTATCCATTCAGGTCTACCCAAGTTCTGATAGTCATAATAAGATAATTCGGTTTCTGATTTAACAGCCTTCAACATTTGTTCTTCTACTTGCACAAGCCATTTCTCTACAGAACCTCTTGCTGCTTGGACACTAATTATTTCAAGAAATTCAACTTGTTCTCCTTCCATAGATATCATAGCTGATATGTTGAACTCTTCATCTAATACTAATTTGTTAATGCCTTCAAAACATTTTTTTAAATGTGGTTGCACTTTATAAGGATTTTTAGTTTCAGATAAAATTTCTAACATTTCGTCGTTAGACAAAAAGAAAAAACGCGGAAAATAAAGTCTCTTCTTTTCCAAATAGTTATTTACACCCTCGTTAATTTTTTCTAGAAACCCTGATGCTATCTTAAACTGTTCTAATACTCCAACAGCTCCAGCGAGTTCGAGTGCATGTGGATCTTTATCTACACAGCCCATATATCTACGATATATATTATTAACTTCAACAAACATTACTCCTTCTTCTGGCATTTGCGCCACAATATCTTTGGAAGAAAAAATAGGCAATAGATACAACCACTGACTTTGCACTTTACCCCACTCATCTATTGTAGCGTTTGTTCTCATAATTTTCTCATACCATGCTTTTACTTGTGTTTCGAACGGCTTAACAAAAGCAGATCCTCTCATACCGATCGTTTTAACTATGTGGTCATCTAAAACACTTTGTATATCATCTAATCCAGAAAGTATGTGTATACCTGTATCTTTGTATGGACTTGTTTTGAAACATATATCAGTCCATTCGGCTATCATTTTATTAAGACCTGTTATTAGAGCAAGTTCTTTTGTAGCAGCTACACTTACAATTTCATACTGATCAATTTCACCCCAAAGATCAAAATCTATAATCTTTCTGAGAGTAGTCCCCGCTGTAGGAGTTAAATCAAAACCAGCAATGAGTGACATTTCATCCCAGTGCCTTTGTACAAGTGCAGGATTACACATAATATGAGCCATTTGTACATTAGGTCTCCATTCCTTTAATTCAGCTACAGCCTGAGCACATAACTTCATTGGTGATGGGAGATTGTTTATATCATTGTCATCTACCAGTCCTTGGAATCTCCTTTCATTACCCTCAGCAGTTTGTTGTTTGATTCTAATTCTGTAGTTCTTTAATATTTTTAGAAATTCTTTATAATAAAAATCGTGATCTTGTTCTATTTGGTTATGATCCATATATTCAAACGGTCCATCCATCCAAGTGTAGTAGCTTCGCTTCCATGTATGAACTAGGTGAACAAGGCTGTGGAAAGGTAAGATATATTCCTTTAAGTCATCTAGGTCTGGATAGGAAGAAATAGGAAATTTAAAGGTTTTTTCTTCTTTATTGATCCATATGACAAGCTTATCACATTCATGCAATCGATGAACAAATTTCCTTAAACACTCTAAATATTCGAGCGAATGGTCAACGTCGTCCATGTGATCTAACATTTCCAAATAAGGTAGCATTAGTGTGACTTCATTGTTGAGACGTGCAATTTGAGCTTGCAAATTATCCTCCATCTCACCTTTAAATGTTTCGTATGCTGAAGCGTTCTTCTCAAATATTGGTTTTATATCTTTAAGCCAATTAACAGTTTTAGTATTTGATGCTAGATGTTCTGGTGTAAGTGAAGTCATTTGAAGAAGATTAGTAATAATATTAAGTTGTACTAAAATTCTTGCTTTCAAGGCCTCAACTAATACAGTTTTTGCATGCAAAATGTAAACACCTTGTTCTATTAATTCTTCTGCATTTTCTGGCTGTTTGAGAGCTTTATCCGCAATGTCTTCAAACTCACTACAGATGCTAGCATTTTCAGCCATGTGTGATTTTACTATGCCGGCTATTATATCGTTTATGAACTCCAAAGCTTTACCCTTCAAACCATCAACCATTCGTAGTTGGCAGACAACTGCACAGTTAAAGTATTCATTTTCTAAAATACCAGTTATTTGGGAATCAATTTCTTGAAAAAAATGAATTTTTTGTAGCGAAATCTCAAATTCTTCAGTTTCTTTAATAAACTTGCAAAGATTTTCTTTCGCAACGTCTCCATACAGCATGCTATATTGGTGGCGTAGGTTGTCTAAATAATTACGTAAAGGTTCGTACACTACATACAGTTGTTTTTGTAAGTTTTCATGACCATCTTTATTTAACCAAGTGTTGTAATGAACTGGTAATGCATCATAATCATAAGGTAATCTAAGATATTGTTCTATAGGCATAAGTCTTTGAGCAATATTCGAAATTGCATCTGCAATATTATGAAATACTTCATAAACTGTTTCAAGCGATGGGTCGTATATGAATTCGCCATCCTGGAAATCTAAATCAAGATTCAAAATAGGGACAGACTCAGAATCTTTGAGGGCTTCTATGATGTCATAAATAGATCTACGCATTAGTTCCTGAATTTGCATTGATATCATTTTAGTGGCGCATATTATGAATTTTGGTATCCTGTTAGGGCGCATGCCTTTTAAACAACGCGGATTTTTCAACCAGTGGGTTAAAACGCCGTACCATGTGCTGGAGACTAAATAATCGGCACGCTTTATATCATCAAAAACCTTGGACCTAAACTCATTTAAATTTAAAGGCCCTATTGCTCTAAATTTGGCTAAATCGACTATATGTACCGGAAACATTTTCTCGGATGACTCCAAAACGAGTCTTATAAAAGGATGTAATAAAAGTGATCCCTCTTGAAGCTTTTTACGAAATCTAACTAATTTCCCATAATTCTCCGTGACGCCTCTATATTTAAAATGGGGTTCCTGGAACCTTACTCTGGATTTACCAGGTTCATCTCTGATGATAGTCTTGACTGCCAGTTTGTGCAAATCCTTGTCCCATTGCTTTTTACTCTCGTCCATTAATTCAGTCATAACACTGGGAAAGGCGTTACGAAGAGAAACTGGGACTAAATCGCATATTTTCCGTTCCCATTGTTCTAACATAGGTGGTACTTTAATGTTGTTGGCACATTCTCGTAGCACTTCAATATGTCGTGATTGCGTTATCTCTAAATTATCACGCTCACACCGTTCCAAGGGAGTCCGGGTAATATTTATTTTTCTTCGTGTTGCGTTTTCTTCGAGTATTTTTCGAAATTTCGCTTGTCTATCCTGCAATAATAAGTCGAATTATCAAATATTTTTTTATGGTATAGGGGCAAACGAGCAGACTGGTCACCTGATGGAAAATGACTACCGCCGCCCATGGGCACCAGTAACTCAAGAGTCACAAGTGCGTTGCCTCCCTTTAAGGTGGGGTAGGAGAAGAGAGGGAGAGGGGGAAGAGTGGGAAGAGGGGAGAGGGGGAAGAGTGGGAAGAGGGGAGAGGGGGAAGGGGAAGGACGGGAATATGGGACAGGGAAGGGTTCTGGCCTACGGTAACCGGCGAAATGCAATGCAAGCATTGCTTCACTGCCGGTTTTCTGTGAGGCCGTGGTATCGAGCGGAGTCGAGCCGGCCCATACGTGCCGAAGCATGGTTCTCCTACGTGAATTTGTCCTTAATGCGTAAGACGATATGTTTTTTTAGCGACCAACAAAAGCGAATTTCGTCTAGGTACTTAATGATTTATTTTGTATTAACTTCAATTCGTTTAGGTAACCTTCTGAAGGAGGTTTTGTGAGGAATCCGAGGCGATACCTAACTATACAGCAAAGTGTGTTCCTAATAATTTGGTCATTTTTAATGATTTGTAAGTAAAATGTGATCCTCTAAGTAAATCTTGTTCATGAAACCCATCTAAGGATTATGACAATAGTAAGTTTGTTACAGGTGCTTAGGTGTACAATGGTGGTACACTTGCGTTATGTCAAACTTATTGCATAACGCTCTGACCACTCACCACTAGTCACCACTTTACTGACAGAAGGACATCACTTACCTATTGGTAACCTTAATCTGTCTGTGTGGCTCCAATTTAACTAGAAATCTGATGTGCTCTAATTCCATACAAAGAGTAAATTATTTATTTAACTATTCCTGCAATTTAAATTGCCTGGAGGGGACTTATTTTTGACTTTTTTTTATAACAGCACGTCAGAATGACCTCAATTGAGGCTATTGAGCTAGATTGAGGTCCAAAGACTGAAGACCACCATTATAGAAACGGATGACACTAAAATGGTGGTCCTCAGTTTGACGGCCTCGAGAAATGCATTTTTACGGCCCGCTTAAAGGACCCGGGGTTATTATTATGTCGAAGGGAACACGTGTGCTGGTAATGAATTCCTCATTATTATGGTGCATCAAAGATGCTGAACCGTTTGGTTCTTTTTGGCACTATTAACTCTAAAAATGCAAAAAGGGATGTAGAAGGTGCTTAAAGAAAAATTCTGATAGTGAGCTGATTAAAAGCTACATTATAAATTATACTACATAAACATCGCGGGCTCTCTATAATCGACACTAAAGTCAAAGCTATAATTTTTTTCATTTTTGTCTGTCTGTCTGTTTATCTGTAGGTATCATGGCTGAACATTACGCTGAAACTACAGAACAGATTTAAATGAAACTTGGTATATTTGAGTTCATACTACGAGGTAGGACATAGGCTACGGTTTCCCTGAGAGGGGCGATGAAAGTCAAAATGTGTAGGTGTACTTATTTGCAATCATTCTTTTTTGTTGGAAAGGAAATACTTTGTCACGAAATCTACTTTCTTCTAAATTATATGTATAATAAATATGTAGACGTGGAGTTTGTTGTTTGGTTGCTTCATGTAAAAAGTATTATGCACAAGTATTGTGTGTAAGGCGGTGTAACATTTAGTATTTGATTTATCGCAATCGGTTCTCTCTAAAAATAATTCAAAATTTCCAAGAAAAATTATACAACACGCAACGACATCTGTTGGTCCCAAGTAATACTAACTGTGCAATACAAAACGGGAAGTTGTCATTTACTATTTTAGATATTTATTATTAGCATAGAACACACGCATTAAGAATATTGCTGTCACGGGGGGCTTTACAAATATTTAAATAACGAGCAAAAGGAACACCAAGACTTGGGACAATTATTTGTGGAACACGCAATTTTTTTTTAGTCCCGCGTGGGATTTGAACCCACAACACTCGGCGCGCAGTAGTAGCGAGGCGACCACTTTAACCATTGCGCCGTCCATGCGTAATCCCACTAATATTATAAATGTGAAAGTTTGGATGGATGGATGGATAATAATAATAATAATAATCGTCTGTGTCCTGGCTACGTTTCTGTGACCTCTTTGGGGAACTGAAGGTTTTATCTGTGCAATTACTGATGAAGTTGTTATGACGAAAACTATCGGAAACATATCCTGAAGGATGGCTCGATTTACATTTGTCGGGCATGTCATCGTCCCGGAGAAAGCCTCAGGCTTATAATTTCTGGTTGTTCTCGTCTTGCCAACGGCGAGTAGACATAACCAAGTGGCCAGGATAGTCCATCAGCAACTTGCTCTTAAATATAACCTTGTGACTATCGATAAGATAGATAAGAATATTAACTTTGAATGAATTTATGATTATAATTTTAAGTAAATATATTTCGCCTTGACAAAATTAGTTTAAGTACATATTTTAAGCATAGACTGTGTTTTTACGTCTGACATTTTAATTTAATTTTAGGGTAAGAAATTGTTGACTGCATGACAAAAACAAAATAGACTATTGTTAATATTTGCACAATAATAGGTGGAAGATGGATTTATATAATTATAACACCCTCGTACCTATCCATTTTCGGAAATAAAGAAATTGATTGATTGATTGATTGACTATGGAATTACCGTACACACAGGTATGTGCCCGACCCAGTTCTTGAAAATGGTCGTGTAACATTGTACTAGGATCGGTCTATTATCACTGACAGGGCTATTGTTGCCAATAAGCCTGATATAGTGGTAATAGACCGATTAGAGCGCCAAGCAATGATTATTGATATTACCATTCCTCATGACGACAACCTCTTAAGGGCTGAAAAAGAAAAACAAATGAAATATTTGGATTTGGCCCACGAGGTGGTTGACATGTGGGATGTGGATTCAGTAATCATTGTGCCGATAGTCATATAAGCCCATGGGTTGATTGCAAAGAGCCTCGACCAACACCTTCAGAGGCTCACGTTAGGCAGCTGGGTTAAGGGCCTGATGCAGAAGGCGGTCCTTCTTGATACGGCACGTATTGTGAGGAGGTTTCTGTCTCTGGAACCCTAACCACAACACAACAACAAGTAACAAATTCTCGTGCACATCACACAATTATTTGTCCTGGGTGGGAATCGAACTCACGACCTCTGGCTTAGCAGTCAGGGTCTCTAACCACTAGACCAACAGGCCAGTTGTTGTTTGTTACTCTTTCACGGAAAAACCACTCAACCGATTGCGATGAAACTTGGTATATGGTATGGTAGACAGCTGGAGACCTGGATTAACCGCGGGGCGCTGCTAGTATAAACATAATTATACATTACTAGCAGCGCCCCGCAGTTTCACCCGCGTAAGTCCCGATCCCGTGGGAATATCGGGATAAAAAGTAGCCTATATGTTAATCATGAGAATAATTCTGCTAACTGTTTTTTATAAAGTGTACGGACATTCACTTTGAACGTGTCATAGTTAATGGACAACCTAAACCCAGGAAGAAGCGCATTCCATAGTAAAATAGACTGAACAGTAACTGAAGAATGAACAGAAAAGTGAAGTAAGATAAGAAGGGGTAGTCCGGGCGTAGTGCAGATCAAAACTACTGTACCTACTTATGTATGTTATTTTACTATTGACAGTGATGTGAAAGTGAATTCATTCACAGAAACAATTCGTGCGAAATATAGCAGGCATAAATTCAATTTAAAATTCAGCTTTCTAAAATAATAGTTTTGGCAGAGACTCTTGAGACTACATTTCACCTTAAGGCACAGCCGTATTTTGGCGAAGATGGTGCTGACGACTTAGCAGTAGGTGCTTTACAGTATTACCTTTAATCTATTGTACGGTGGCGTAGGCGTGAAGGACAATTTGTCCATTTGATGTATATCGGGAATAGGCTTCATTTTCGGCACACGGCACCCATTCTTCGATTGCAATAATAATCTTATTTCTCTCTCCTCCATCTTGAATGCTTATCTGTTTTTAAAATACCACAATATTGAATTATACAATATTAATGTAGCATCCTTTCTACAAATATCTGCCCATTATTACAGTATTATATTTTAGTTTATGTAACTGCCAATGGGCAGATGTCAGATTTGTTTTTAGAACATCAACGAGTACAAACACTAGAACATCTTCAAGAAAATAGCCATGGTAGCCTATGGTAGACGTTTTAGATGAAAACGGAGCAATCAGTCTAGTTAAACGCCATATAGATTCAAATTCATAAAATGAAGAAGGAGCTCAAAATCTCAGAAAGGTTATTGTATTTTTCATAAACTTAGTATAGTATATTAAGTTTATGGTATTTTTGCCAATTAAAAAAATCGAGAAGCAAAATTGACAACTATGTCCGCCGTAGGTCCTAGGTAATATTTGTCAATAGAGTCCATATATAAAAAAAAAAATATTTGTCAATATAAAGTGCATTGTTTTCGGGTTTGCAATCAAAATATCGGAACTGGCTAAAGAAAAGCAGGCTTAAGCTGTATTATAGGCGAATAGAAAAGATGGTCGGATGAAAGAAGGGGAAAATTAAAATTGAAGCCAAAAAATATAAGCGACTAAAATAAATATAAGCAACTTACTCGTCAGACGCGAGAGAACGTTCGCCGCTGAAGGAACTCCCGAGCCGCTGTTTATAATATTAAAAAATGCCCATTTGTGCTGTAAAATCCTGTAAAAATTATACTAAAAGAATCATGTGTCAGAACATCACATTTCATGTTTAAGTATTCTATTTGCTAATGTATTTATAAACAATATAACAAAATTCAAAATTAATGAAATAGCGACTTGTAGACGCTGTAGAGTATAATATTAGTATATTAAGTTTATGTATAATACACATAATATCTACTTACATTCGTCGAGGATAAGGAGTAAACTCCGATAAAGCACAACAAAGCGTTAGAGCGCTCCATAGTGTGAGATTTTGGCTTCAATATTACAATTTATAATATCAGAGAGTTATTATTATTTTTTGGTTTTCCAGATTTTATTTTATTTCTCAGATTTCCTTTTGTTTACGCATTTTATTTAAATTGTAAAACATAGGAATAACAATCAGGTATCATACCCCAAAAATTAAAGTGTGTTTATTGTAGGATCTCCGAAATATTCGGTTTCTAAGTTTTTTATAAATTTCTATGGAAATAGGGTTGTCAAAAGCATTACTTACATAATCACTATCATAAAAATAAAAAAATCTACATAATACAGGTATTTCGTTTTATATGGATACTAGCTGCAGCCCGCTGCTTTGCCCGCTTTGAAATCGATGTTTCGCAAGTTTCGCAAGGTTTAAGTTTACTAAAATATTGACACCATGGTTAAAATATATTAATTATAGGTACTACGATAGCCGGGGATGATACCAAATTATTTTTTAATCGTGTTTATAATACACAAACTTTCGCATTTTATATTAGTATTAGCAACCCGCCCCGGCTTGTCACGGGTACAAATTATACAGCTAAACCTTCCTCATGAATCACTCTTTCTATTAGTGAAAACCGCAAAATCCGTTCAGTAGTTTTTCAGTTTATCGCGAACAGACAGACGTGGCGGGGGACTTAGTTTTATAATATGTAGTGATTATTGGAAGTAGGGAAGATGCAATGTCAATTTATTTCCATATCGTGTTCACTGACGGAGAAAAATAAATTGTCTTCTCTGGTAAGTGTTATCTCACACATGTCTGTTGAGTTACTATCATCTGTCCTTAGTACCTTCGCAGGTACAGCTGGGGTTTTTATTTTCTATTTTTTCGAGAGTAACGTATCGTTAGGTATCGATCCGAGAATTCTAAGTGGTTTTTCAATCAAATTTTCGAGTGTCGTGCTGCTCTCTGCCGTACCGCCGATACTTATTTTGCGACTCTCCTGTCTGCTTAGATAACATACCTATCGGTAGCGTACTAGATCTACTTATTTCACTACTATCATAAATATTTTTTGGAGAGTAACGGACATGTAGCACCAACTATAAGTTTCCGCATATTTTGTAACAATTTTAATGCAAAAGGTCTGAAAATTTTCCGCACTATCTCAGAGCTGCTGGAGAGTGCTACTAATATAGTATGAATGCCATCGACAAGCCAACATTTTAGCCCAAAAGTTACAGCAAACGTATTACGGTGTTTGTTCGATAGTGCTGTTCGAGCAGTGTTGCCGTCATTGGTAGTGCATTCGGACGCACAACATCTACTAACAGCGACAAAACACACACCCAGACACAGAACAAATGATCATACTCATCACACAATTATTTGTCCTGGGTGGTAATCGAACGCACACCTCTGGCTTAGCAACCAAGATCACTAACCAGAAGGTCAGCAGCACAGGTAATATAAGTGATGTTATAGTCAAGTGTTGATGTGCCGTCAGCTATACATGATATTATACTAAAACTGGACATCTGGCAGAAACTGACAAAACAAGCCAAAGATAGGACGCAATGGCACTCATTAGGGAAGTCCAAACCAAATTACCCTGTAATTAGAGATTCTCAGAATCGAAATTTTCTGTGTTGACAACCCTAACCAATATATTAAAAAATTAATAACTCAGTCGTCCTGCCGTTTATTTATTTAATGACATAATATGTAATGTAAGGTTACTTTTAGCCTCAAAATAAAATGCGGATATCACAAGACTTTGAAATAAAAAATTATTTTGTCAAAATAAGAAAAAAATTAATTAAGGTGTACCGGAGGACTTTTAGATAGTTTTTTTTACATAGAATATAGTTGTACACGTTGCCGACCTAATGGTGAAATATTATAAAGAAAATTCTAACGCATTAACGAGAAAAAGCATTTCTATGGGTTTTTCTCAATATATCAGAAAAACTAAATATCTCCTAATCAAAGCAAAGGAATTTCGTCGGAGTTTTACTCTGAGTTCTTACTTTAGGTAAACTATCAAATAAAAGCATAAAAAGGTATGTCCCCAACTCAGCCAAAATCTCACACTTTTTATGCTTTCATTTGATAGATTACGTTCAGTAGTAGCAAATAGTGGAGCTCCGACGAAATTCCTTAGCTTTGTTTAGGAAATATGATTTTTTTCGTGAAAGGTCAATGACCTATTAAAATCAATAATTTTATTACTACTGCTAAAATATTGCAAATATTAACTTACTGAGCTTACCGTCTGATTAAATACATACAAATACACAAATCAAAATAATTTCAACAGAGTAACTTATAATATCAGAGAGTTACTATTGTTTTTTCTTTTTCACATTTTATTTTATTTCTCAGATTTCCTTTTGTTTCCGCATTTTATTTAAATTGTAAAATATAGGAATAACAATCAGGTATCATACCCCAAATTTTTTTTATAAATTTCTATGGAAATAGGGTTGTCAAAAGTATTACTTACAAAATTACTATAATAAAAAAATAAATCTACATAATACAGGTATTTCGTTTTATATGGATACTAGCTGCTCCCCGCTGCTTTGCCCGCGTTGAAATCGATGTTTCGCAAATGGAGAACAATCTCAGATTCAAATGTTTTTTACTTAAGTTTTACGTTTACTAAAATATTACACCATGGTTAAAATATATTAATTATAGGTAATACGATAGCCGGGAATGATACCAAATTATTTTTTAACCAAGTTAGTATTAGCAACCGTCCCCGGCTTCGCACGGGTACAAATTATACACCTAAACCTTCCTCATGAATCACTCTTTCTATTAGTGAAAACCGCATGAAAATCCGTTCAGTAGTTTTTCAGTTTATCGCGAGCAGACAGATAGACGTGGCGGGGGACTTGTTTTATAATATGTAGTGATTATTGGAAGTAGGGATGATGCAATGTCAATTTATTTCCATATCGTGTTATCTTACACATGTCATCCACCTCGAAAATGGTTGAGTTGCTATTATCTGTCCTTAGTACCTTCGCAGGGTTTTTATTTTCTTTTTTACGAGAGAAACGTATCGTTAGATATCGATCCGAGGATTCTAGGGCACGTTGAAAAAATCGAGTAAAGTGTCACGGTATCTGGACCTATATATAATCTAAGGCTGTGGCCGTGGCTAAGGTAGCTCTATGTTATTAAGATCACTTCTTGTCCAGTGGCCAGTTTACAAAATGGCTTTAGTTCATCCGATCCGTGGTCCGAGGTGTAGACCAATGGACCCTAAATAGTGTAGGCGAAGTAGTTTATCCGTTAAAAAAAATCCCGCCCACTTTTTTACGAGATAATTAAGAGATAAATAGTAGAAATAGCTGAGTATATTTTTGGAAATCAAATTTCCACGGAAACTATGTGAAAAAATGCGAACAGGTCCGTAAAACAGTTTTTTTGCGATTTTCAATGTAATTTCTTTTTTTTTTTGAACGGTCAAATAATTAGCGATAACAGCGAAACAGCGATAAGACCGCCAATTGATATGCCTGAATGTTTGTATTGTTTTTTGTTTGTATCTCACATGAAAGGTGTTCAACAAAGAGATAAATAAATAAATAAATAATTGTGTAAAATAGTGCTAGAGGAGACGAAAAAAATGAGATTCTTTGAGTCCAAATCGGTCCAAATTTTTACACAAAAAAATAAAAACAAGGTTTCTAATAGTCCTAGGAACTTCTTTTGGGGCTTAAATTGTAGGTATTAGTGATACCCAGCTGTGATAAAAGTTAGGTGAAAAATTTTTGGTAAGTTTTGCCACGATTTGCAAAAACATAAAAAAATTGTCTTTAATAATCGAAACAAATCGGAAAAAATAGTCCAAATTCAATTTTTCAAATTGGTACATGTTCTTCAGAGGTTGTTCTACAACACAAAAATCATTTTATATATTTATGATGTCGAAAAGCCTTTGAAAAACATGCTCACAAATAAGGCAGTTTTGCGGCTCCGAGCGCCGAGGCGAGGAAACGGAAAGATATGGTGCGCATGGTGGGGGAAGTCTCTCTGTTGCGACCTTCTTGCGATTTCTAAACTGTTTGTAATATAAAGAAAAATAATTTTATTACCGGACAGTTGTTAATACAGTGTTACCATATTTGTAATAATACATTTGAAGTTGCTGCTACACCTACCCTACGGGTTTCAAATCGTTTACAACATACTGAAACTGCCGCAAAACAGCCTTATTTGTAAACGCGTTTACATGCGACTCGCTCTGATCAGGTACGACTGGTAAGAGTTTTGTATGTTGTTAGAATCTACAGCGAGAACATGTAACAAGTTAAATTGTCGAAGATGTGCTGACGGAACACTTAAAGCAAAATGGCTCACCAGTTCTGAGGAATCGATCGCTCTTCTCATAATGCCAAATAAAAATGACAAGACCGCTATTTTTCTTCTCTCAATGAGTGGAAGAATGTTAAATTTTTTACACCGGCTCATGTAGTCAGGTAAATGGCAACTACAGCGATATTGTATATACCTTAGAAACCTTTTCTGAATGCGCTCTATGCGATCAACGTAGATGTTATACTTAGGATTCTACACTTGTGAACAGTATTCTAGATGACTGTGAACGAGGGAACAGTAAAGTATTTTTATTGTTTTAATGTTTTTAAAGTCTGTACCCGAGTGCTTTGGCCTTGCTAACAATTGTAAGAAACAGTATCAAAACCACTGATATTAAACTATAAAAATCACTAACTAACACCAACTGCCAAGTTGTTCGTACCTCTGCTCTGTTTGTTACCGGTATAACCAGTCAAAATAATATCTATTAACTTTTTTTTATTAAATAGTGAACTGTGTTATCATCTGTTATAGTTTGGCCCTATTTTTAATAAAATAAATAAGAGTTTTTGATGTGGCGGCAACACAATGTTGTCAATGCGTGTGTAAAACAGTAGTTTTGAGTCAAAAGTAACTCCAAGGTCTTCAATATTATTGACTTTTGTCAGTGGGGTATTTAATAATTTATAAACCTGGAATATTGGACTACGTTTACGTGTAAAGGAGCACACGTAACACTTATTGACATTTACATCTAGTTTATTTGTTCTGCAGTACACCTGAAATCTATTGAGATCCTCTTGTAATTCTTTAGCGTCCTAAACCGTATTTACCTGTTTCATAACTTTCAAATCATCAGCATAAAGAATATTCATTGTTCATCATTCTTCATCATTCAGTCACCATTCAGTGTCATTGTTGAATATATTGAATAACAAAGGTCACAACAACGAATCTTGAGGGACGCCTGAAGGAATATTTGTAAGTGTTCATCTAGATGTAAACCATTTAGCACAACAGTTTGGCATCTGTTTTCTACGTATGATGTAAACCACCTCAACAGATTGCCGCCAACACCCATGCTCAAAAGTTAACGCATTAGGATTGTGTGATTCTATCGCAGCATTTACTGTAATCGGTGTATATGTTACGGGTAATGCTAGAAGATGGAGTAAACCTAGGTTTACCCGGGTTGCCTTAGTATTATCCAAGCTTCTTGGGTAAAGTCCGAATAATAAGTGAAATAAATTTTAATTCGGGGTTTACCCATACTCACCTAGGTCTACCCAACTCTGGCTGGGTAATGTTAAAAATTTGTCTAATTAATTAGTGAAATGAAAATCCAAGGGCATTTTAAACTTTTATTATTTTAAAAACATAAAAAGGCGAACGTAATCGCTTGAAGAGCATAAACTTAATAGCTTTAATAGCAAAAACTAATAGGGGGCTGAAACATAATATATTTAATAGCACAAACATATTAAAACTTTGTATGACAATTAGTTCAAAGTACTACCGAACGTTTTTATTAAAATTGAAATTATTTATTTGAGCAAGATAAACTACTGTGACATTTTGAATTGCAAAATTTTCCTGCAGCTTTGCATGAACACTTTTTTGTAGCACATTTTGTTTTGCAATTACACCTTTTGTAACCCTGGCCTCCTGAAAGCGACTGTTCATTTGGAAGCTCTCGTAAGCTTTTTTTCTCTGGTGTTATATTTTCGATATCAATCAGTTTATCATAACACACAGAAAACTGATTCCTTGAGAACATTTCCTCAATAGTACCACGTTCGTTTCCTAGCCTATACAGATCATCAGCTTTTTCTACAACTGCCATAAGCACGTTCCGAAACTCGCCTCTTCCTCTATCGACATCTGGTATTTGGACTCTTACCGTATCTCCAACAGAACATGGAGGAAATTTTAAATTAGATAAGGCTTTCATTTTTTTAGCTTGATTTTCTAAGCTCAATCGGGTAGATAATCTATGTTCATTTAAATTTTGTTGAGTAGTACAAATTTCACACAAGTTTATTTCTTGTGTACTTGTGCTTGGATTCATGCATCTACAACACTCCATTTCGTCTTTCTTTTTGGCCGTTTCTTCTGAACTTATTTCTAGTAAAACTCCCATTTCACCTTCTTCTGTATTTAAAACTTCTGTTTCGATTTCCTTTCTCATCTCCTTGTTCTTTAAGTAATCATTTTGTGATTCCAGCTCTACATTAAGTAAATCTTCTTGAGATTCTTGTCTAGATTCCGGTCCCTCTTCTTGGGGTTCTGGACTAGATTCTGCTCCGGTAGTAAACTCCGTCAACATTTTCTCGAGCTCTTCCTCAGTGTGAATACTGGCAATAACTTCTTTTGGAAGAGAAGACGACGCAAAACCCACCTTGACATCACTACCGAACATGGCGGTATAAGGAGCTCGTTTTGTTCCATCGTGGAATAAATTACCTATTTTTCATTAACTGTACGAACTTCAAACCTTCTGACCAACGCTTACAATTTTCGTCGTTCATCCACGTCATAAGCATATTTTGTACGTCTTGATTTGCTCTTTCTACACTACCTTGAGACTGACTATGGCGAGGTTTGCCATGTACTATTTTCAGACCGCTCCACATCGAGCACAACTCTTCTATTACGTGATTTGCAAACTCGCGGCCATTGTCTGATTGAAGAATTTAAGGTGCGCCAAAAATACAAAATATGTCCAAAAGCTTATAAGCAACTTCTACGGCTCGTTTAGATGTTAACGCGCGCAGCTGTACAAACTTTGACAAATGATCTTGATAAACCATTATGAATTTGAAGTCGCCGTCAGGGTTAGACTGCATGTCAATTAAATCTACTTGACAGCGACTATTCATTTCTGTTGACAGCAATGGTTTGACAACAATTCCTTTTTTGGCAGACTTTAACTTTTTTTGGCATGGTTCGCATAGTCGTAAATATAATTTTATCACTTCTTGAGTAACATTTTTATATTTTTTTTGTACATTCTTTTTCCATTTGATGTCCGCCATGTCCAACAGCCAAAAGAGTTTCATGCAAGATATCGAACATCTCATCGTTGGTCACGTAATATTTAATTGTTGTCTCACTTGAAGATAGAGGAGCAATCAGTTTCTCGACGCCACTTACCAAGCAACAACAAATCAAAACGCTTCAATCGCCGGTATTGTAGAGTTGGTTTCGATTTAGCTTCTTTTGCACTTTTCACTGAATTGATTATTTCCAAATATTGTTCGTTACTGAAGTAAAAAGAATTTAACCCTTTCGCTGAGAATAACTCTTGAAATTTTGTAACAAAACGCTCTCGAAAAGTACGTCCAGTCTGTTCGGTCGCCATTTTGTCACTAAGCAAGCGGCGCGGGTGGGGAAACGCGGGCAGGTGCAAGCGGCGCGGGGGATCGCGGGCCCCCGCGATTTGCGCCACGGGCTCGAAAATTACGCAACACCTAACATTACCCAGCCAGAGTTGGATAGACCTAGGTGAGTATGGGTAAACCCCGAATTCAAATTTATTTAACTTATTATTCGGACTTTACCCAAGAAGCTTGGATAATACTAAGTCAACCCGGGTAAACCTAGGTTTACTCCATCTTCTAGCATTACTCGTAACATATATAACATCGACTTGGGGCCCTTGTGACGTGAATTTAGATATAAAATCGCAACATATACCTAAAGATTAGATGTAGTAGACAGACCTCTTAAAAAGCCGTGTTGGTGTTCACCAAAACCTAGTTTGAGGGCAGCATACACTTGCCTATACACGATTATCTTTAAGATCTTAGCGAACACGCACAGCTTTGAGATCGGTCTATAATTTTCGATCATGTGTTTCGGTCCTTTTTTATGTATCGGTGTTATATACACCGACTTCCAGATTGTGGGCACCACACCAGTGTCAAGAGACTGCCTATATAGAATTGAGAGAGGGATGACGAGGCTATCGGCACAACCCTTAATCAATATGGGTGAGATATCGTCTGGCCAAGCTGACTTATTAATATCCACACGTTTTAGTAAATTAAAAAGTTCATCTTTGTTAACTTCGATAGACGTGATACAACATGAGGCGACCTGTTCAATGATCTGCTCACTGTACAGTGGAGAGCTGTCGTGGGAGCTTATAGAGAAATTGGAATAGGAATATCAGTTTCCTCATTTCCTCACCATCGCTAGTGGAATGCAGACATAATTGCATTACTGCTGGATATTGATTGGACCGTCGGTCGTTTAGACTTGACATAACGCCAAAAGGCTCGCGGGTTTTTCTAAATATCCTTTTCAATTTTAGACATATAATTGAGAAATAATTGACTCTCTAACTCTTTGGCCCGCTGACGTAATTTTACAAAAGCGTGATAATCAGAAAGGTTATTTTTTTTTGTATTTCAAATGGTATTTGGATTTTTCTTTTATTATTTTAATGAACGGGATTTTGTACCAAGGTGGGTAGTTAACATTAGGTTGGATGACCTTACTTGGTATATGGGCGTTACGTATACGTAATTGATTGATGGTATAGAAGTATATTACGGCGTCTTCAAGTGACCCAGTGTTCAATTCGTGCTTCCAATCTACATGATTTAATTCATCTTGCATCGCGAAATAGTTACCTAAATGGTAGAAATACTTACGATACGGACGAGAAGATAGGCTGTGCAGCTTGACAAAGTTCGCAGTGATACATAACGCTCTGTGATGGGGATCTTCTGGCACAAGCGGATCTTTGCATCGAGAGACGAGTACCCCGTTATTTGACAACACCAGGTCCACTAACCTATTATTATTGTTACTACTATTATATTGCGAAAGGTTGCAGATGTTAAAAGAGTCTATAAGATTAGTCTGGATATCACCTTGTAGGTTACTCGGATCCAATTACCAATTTTTAAATAAAAGTGTGTCACAGTATGATGGCAAGAGAAATAAATTATTTATTTATTTTAATATTTTTAAAATTAATAATTATTTAAAAAAATGGGATAAGTATATAATGTACCTATAAAATGGTATATTAAGAAATATACCATTTTATAGGTACATTATTCCCATCAGAAATATAAGTTATTTTTACCTTTTTAGTTATTTTATTAACAAGTAATAAAAGTGTTTAAAAAGAAATCGGTTGTCTGTAAAGTCGGTTTACTGACGATATTTGAACGTGACAACGTCATAATAGGAACGCCTCAGAGCGAGGTAACGCCACATAAGTCAGGTTTTTTGTGCGTGCAGCCGGCTCCATCGAATTATAAGACGTTGTCACGTCAAAAAATTTAAGTACATTTATTTTTTTACCCAAACTCGTCTTCGTCTTTTTTGTATAATTATATATGTACCCCTACCCACCCCATTACTCGAAGATGGCTGATCCAATATGAAATTTTTATTATTTTGTTTTGAACGGGTGTACGTGTTACATCCTAGTTGGCCCCATTGTTATCTGGTCAGGATCTGATGATGGGATCCTGGAGATATCAAATGAAATCTTTACAGGAAAAAGGGAACAGTTACAGCAATTTTAGTATTTTTGTGCAAATGTTATCGGAAAGCACAATTTAGTGAAGTGGAACCGATGATGAAGATACACACAGATGGCTACCAGAGCCAATCATTAATAAGTATTTCACGGATTACTTTAATGTGGTTGGTAATATTGGTAATAATATATTAGGTGCAAAATTAAACACACAACCTTACACGTCGTAAGTCGTTAAATTTACCTCAATTTCAAAGTTCGGAAGCTACAGAGCTGTTTATTTCGCATATCAATGATATTTTTGACGTATTTAATTTACGTTAACAACAAACATGAATTCTATAGATTATGATTTGACAAAATTAGTTGTTAAATATATAGCTGGATTTGTAACAAAAAAAAATATATAAAAACTGTACATTGCCTTGATTAAGTTTAATCTCTATAACAGATGCGAACACGATTCTCGTTAATTAATAGTAAAGATTTTGATATTCACGGCCCTGGTTTTATGACTTATCCATCTATAGACGTCATTTACGTTTATCAAAACTGTGATATTTATTTCAGATAACGTGTTAAAACCTGTATGAATTTTGATAAGAAGATTTTTGATAGAACGATATCTCAAATTTTGAGAAATGTGGTTACTGATAAAAAAAAATTTGCACTTTGAACAAACATTAATTTGATCAGGATCCTTTGTGTGACCGTCGATATTTAATTAAATAAATAATTGAAATACATTTGTAAATAATATTTTTTATCTAATAATGTTAGGTATAGGACTGAAAATTAATTAAGAATATGTATATCTCGTTACTATCCGGTACTATGCCATCGACCCTTATCTCAAGCTTGTTCGAAGCCAGCCTTCCGAACCCTTTCGGTCAAGTACGACCCTGCGCGGGCGGAATACTTGGAATAAGTGCATTCATTATAGTTTCAACGTGCGGGAATGATCGGTCAAGTGAGTGAAGCGAGCCAAAAGTATAGCGACCAAAGTCCTAAATAAAGACTTTGGATGCTTTCAATATTTTTTAGCTTTTAAGCTTTCGATTTTAACAAATTTGAACATTTCGCATGTAAATCAAAACTTATAGGGTACTTATCATTGACCTATTCACCTATAATCATGAAATTTGGTAAAAAGCAAGGTCTGACAGCACAAGTAAGGAAAAAATCCGAAAGTCGTTATTTTGTTGTTATAATACAAACTAATATATTGCGTTTGGAAAGTTGACTTTGTCTTAAGTCGATGTATGGGCTAAGATGTTTTATGTCATTGTGTATGGGAGAGTATTTTTAGAACTGCAAAGTTTTTGTGGGAGAGCCATGCTGCATGAGTGAGTGAGGTTACCGGTGGTCATTCGGAACATCCGGGCAAAAATCTTCGAGAATTGATTCTTGAGATGGACGTACTATCTACATATGACCCGATACGACCTTCAAACTTTACGTTACATTATAAGTGTCCATGGGCGACGGTAGTCACTTACGCGTCTGTTTGTTCGCCCCATACCATAAAAAATAAAAAACTGGACATGTGCGAGTCTGACTCGCGCAAGGAGTGTATCGTAAGCCCCGTTAGTTCCTTATTGTGGCTTATGTATACTTTACTTACTTTTTTAGATATAAGGACTAATGTTTTTGTAAAGAAGAAGAATTGGATTTACTTATCACTAACCATTAACACGCGGATAAAGCAAATCGGGAGCACTTTTTCTTCGACTTACTTAACAAAAATCAATGTTTAAGGCCAACTTAGAGGTATAACCTAATTCTAAATATTCAATACTATGCCTTATAAATCCCAGAGATAAGCGCGTTTAAACAAACAATCAAACATACAATAAATCTCTTCAGTTTTATCATATTTGTATAGATTGAATCCAACCCACACTCAAAACATTCACAGAAAGCTGAAGGAGGTCTGTATACAATACACTAATTTAAATTACAATGAAACGCTCGAGTTCTATACAGCTATTACAGTTCGTTCCTTAAACTTAGTATACGATATAATCAAAGACGATAGTATACTAAGTTTATAGTTCGGTCACGTAGTGTTTGTATACTCTTTGGTTCGTTCAACTGGTAAACTGACAATATCATGGCGCTCCTTAAATTTAAGTTGCTTATTTACGAATATCATACAGCCGCCATGTATTGCATTACCTCTGCGAAACAAACCGGTGATGGTGGTTATCAAAACTAAAAATTAACTTATCGCTTTTCAACCAATGTTCTGTGATACAAAATATGTCAACTGCATTACAGTTCACGAACAATTTTATTTCTAGGTCTTTACCCAGCATCCCTCTAATGTTTTTGTGAACCTGGTTAATAACATTCAAATCATTGTTATGAATTAATTTATTATCTTTATCACTAACATTGTTTAGGTGGATTATTGGGCATTTTCTTTTATTATTTACTAGCTACCCGCTCCGGCTTCGCACGGGTGCATTGCAGATACTAATGTGGTGTCAGGGTGGTGTGATTAATACTACACAACTACTACAAGTACTACAGGATGTTTTTATATGTATACAATGTTTACAGCTGTTTTTTCATGAGACAATACAAACATGTTCTTTCCAAACATTAAAATGATTATATATAAAGCTCAAATGCCATAGCTGACTTTTATATTAGTCCCTTTGATTTTATACGTTCAAAGAGTGGGCTAATAAAGAGTATTAATTCCATCATACATAATTTTTTTATACTATTAATTTCAAAAGAATAAAACAGAATTTTCGAAATAAAACCGTTGTCGTAAATAATAAACTACAGACATTGGTATACATTGCAGGTTTTGTATCAACCTATTATAACATATATTTACAGGAACATTCATCGTAACGTTTGATTTATTATTACGTTGGCATATTTATTAAATGCATGCACGTAGAGTAATGTGGAACTATCGAGTGCCACTATTTGACGCGATTTTTGAAGTGAAACTTCTATAGAATCGTTGTGGTTTGAAAATTCGATGAAATGAAAAAGTCACACTAAAAAGAGACAAACATATTCATAAATAGGTTTTAGCCTACGAGGGAATGAGATAGAATACAAGTATACAGTGTTTCGTATAATCTTCGTATGCTAGCACGTGTCTTTGCGCGTGCGTACTACGAAGCCTTCAGAAAATGCGTCACAGTCAACGTGGTGTATCATTCACGTGTATCATTTTTGTGCATTTGCGTATTAAAGTTCGTTGGTTAATTAATTTATGTTAATTATTTAACACATCTGTGTTAATTTGACTAATAACTTTTATATAAATTATCTAAAATTAAATTTGTTAGCATTAGTTAACTATTTACGTTGATTTTACTTTTTATTTCTCATTCTCACGTAGGCTATTTGTCTGAAGTTTTATTTCTGCCGTGTGTGAATGCACACACACTTTTTTTTGTAGGAGATCGTGTACCTGTCTATTATATATTTAATCTAAGATTTACAGGAATTAAAAAAAATTACGTCATCCTCGAGGCAGAATAATGTGAACATGCCACGGATTTCAACATTTACTTATTATCATTGCAAATAAAGATAACTAGAAAATATAATTACACCTATAGTTATACCCCAATGCGGACTGTTTGAGAATACTTTTCTACTTATTACTACTATAAAAAAAATACGGGATCTTGCCACCAATAGGAGTGTATTCAGCGGACACTTCTGTACTTAAAATACCTTATCTTCCTATATAAAAATGAGATATGCACACAGATCGATTCCGTTTTCGTAAGGAATACATTGAATGTACTCTTAATTATAATGATATGGTAAAGGCTCGAGACAATTGTCATGGACAATTTATACAATTAATTATCCAACTGAAGCAGTAGGGCCACGCTGCGTTTGATCCAATGAGCTGAGGGTTTATCAGATGGTAAATAAAATGCTAGCACAAAGTTAGATGAGTGACCAGTAGTAGCTAACACACCTTTTCTCTCTGAAGTTTTATAAAGTGGACACCTATATCTCGAGCCTTCTACAAATTCCGCTTTTAGCTTAGGATACAACCATACCACCGGAAGTACGTCATTTAATATCTTTGGAAGTTGTTCAGCTATAGCAAAGCTCTTTCGGTCCCAGCGTCCCCCATCCATAAACAGTCCCTGCACGTATACTCCCCACCGACAAGGGACATTTTCGTAATCCACATGTCGAACTTCAAAATCAAATACCAATAAATCTATAGGAATTTGTTTAGCTCTAGCATAATTTTGGACGGCACCGGTAAGAAAAGATTGTGTAAAAAAGAATCCCGAAAGCCAAAATGTAGACGGTTTACCATTCTCATACCAATCTTTTAACATATTCAAGCGTTCTATAAAGTCAGATACATAGCTGGGTAGAGGCTTTAAACTTGGATAAGAAAGTTTAGCCCAGTTACTAGGTATTTTACCGAATAACATTGCATGAGACTGTAAATCTAAAGCTGAAGACATTACGATATGACCTTTGACTGCTTTCTGCAACTCTTTCAAAGATACCGTCATCTCGTTTAGTAATGTATTAAAACGTTTCATCTCTTGAATTAAAACTGCATTCATAGACTCGTTATGGTCTACTGGATATTTTTTCTGAGTTATTTCAATGTCAAATAGATCAGGCAATTTAGAAAGAATCTTTGAAGCCATTTCCTCGAGAATATGTTCCGTATTTCCATTCTCATCTCTGCTACCAGCGCTCTCAACAAGCACTAATGATGCGGTTAGTGCCATCGAAGTCGCACAGTCACGAGTTATACCCGCATTCATATGAAGCCCAAACACTTCAGGAGGAGGATTCACAGGAACAGTTTCTAAATGTTTAACGTAGCTATGATATTCACACCTTCGAGGTAAGCCATATTGAGGTCCAATATCACAAAAGGAATAATTTGGATCATTTACTACTTCAGGATTGAAGTAATTGTCTAATATTGTAACTATTAAACGACGATCCCAGTCATCAGTTACCCTGCCACCGTAGTTGCATTCCCCAGTTAAATATTTAATTGCTACATATTGGATTTCTTCATATTGATTCAAAAACATTTGTAGTTGAAGGACTGATATTTGAAAATCGGAATCATTAAAACTGTATTGAGTATTCCACCCCAAAGGACCAAACTTTTTCCTTTCTTGTACTACAGCGTGGAAAAAACTGATTCCATACAGAAGTTTACTGAACTGCCTATCCTTCCCAGGACATGCTTCATAAAATTCAGTTTCTTTTAGCGGCTCCGAGTTGTAAGAGCGATTTAAGTTGTGTTGAAGCCCTGTAGGAGGCTCATTCGTCATTTTAACACCAGCCTGTAGAACAGACTGTGGAAATTTATCCGATGGATAACTTGTTAACCATAACCTAAAACTTAAATCAGTATTAGTTAAATCGAATCCTTCTACAAGTTTTTCAAGGACGGGGAGCCAAGAAACAGCCAAATGACAGTTTTGTAAGCACACCCAGCCTCCTTCAATTTGAGCTTGTTCTATCATAGCCCGTGCAATCGGACCCTGTCCTTGTCCCAAAGACATGGAATTAAACCTATGCGAGTATCCCATTCGTTCACAATACTTCATCAATGCACCCATTGGATCTGATTCAGGTGATAAGATAAATATTAAAGGTACAAGACAGTTTGAATCTTCGAACGACTTTCTAATATCGAAAAGTGGAGGTGTTATGTATTTTTTACCCATTTTTTTTTCAACGAAATCTGAAATAGCTACTATTAATTTATCTGGTCGTAATACTCTTACTAACAACAATTTTTGGAATGATGTTAATTTGCCGTCCCACCCTCCTGGAAGAGTTGTAATATAAGGCTTTAAATCATCGTAAACTGCTTTCCACATTGATAAGTTTTCCACAAAATCAGTCATAAAACCATTAAACGGCGCCAAATCATTTATACGACAAATTTCGTCCCAACTTTTGTCAGGTAACCATTCGGCCGGCTTTTTCAGAGGATTTTCAACAGCAATACCTCCAGTAATTAGAAATAAATGTTCGTCCGGTTCCATTTCATCGGTGGATAACATCATCTTGGAGCACATTATGAAAGAAAACATAAGTTTATCCTTGTCAAACAATGATCTACAAACATTACTGTACAAATTGTAAGTAAACGTATCTTTTAAGAACTTCAACCTCTTTTTTAAATCTTTTGATTTGTTCGCATTTTTTATTGATATTATATATAGATTGATAAACCATTGCAAAGAATATTGATACATAGGGTCAACATTTGGTAATTCAGTAACACAATAATATAATACCGCTGAATGCGAAGCAATAGGTCTATAGCCGAGACGAAATTTCTCTATTAAAGTTTCTGTCTCCAAACTGGCTTCTTGTTTCTTTTTTATATCTATCTCTAACAATTTTGAGGAGTCTAAGATTTTTATTGCACTTTCATCTTCTAAAATATCACCCTTTGATTCTTTTAAAGTGCGTAAAATATCTTCCTCAACTTGCTTAAGTGCTGCTCGATTGGCGGCACTTTGCTCTATTAACTTTTCTCTTTTCTTTTGCAAATCGGGTCTTTCTTTTGCTACAACTATACCTAATAGTTGGTCTTCCAATCCATCTTTAGTGAGTGCAAAGTCAATTAATGTTACTTTGTTCAAAACTTCTGGCAAATAATGAGGATTGCGTAATCTAGTCGTCATATAAAGTCTAAAGTTAGGATGATATTCTATAACATTGTCCTCTATAGTAACGAATTTTTTGTCACTTTGCATGTACGTATTTTTTAGTAGAACTGGATCCAGTGTCGCTTCAAGTTCTTCAAGAACACAATCTATTAAGGCTGGTTTGCCATGTTCTAAACACGTTTCAATAACTTTCATGTAATTGTTATCAGTAAACTTCACTACTTTCAAATTGTTTGATTTTTCCATTGTTTTGATCCATTTATTAGCTTGTCCTTGAGGATCAATAAGTAAGGACCATCTCAATGAACTGTCTTGTATGACTCCATTATCTATAGAAAAAGATTCCCTGGGTAAACCTGCAATACACCAATTTTGAATTTTAATATCAGTGCCAAGGATTTCCTTGAAAACAAAATGTTCTGAATGTGGCATTTCCAATTTGATAACTAAGTCTCGCCATTTGTCTATCATTTCCATTCTAATTGGTAAAGTATACGGAGCTAAATAAGCAATAATACCACACGATACCAGAATATCACCAGCTAAATTATCAAAAAGAGTTTGTAAATTTGCAGCTGCTTGTGTCCAACGTACTTTTTCTCCACCCAAGCTACTTATCAACTTCTCAGCTCGATACAATTTATCAACACATAATCTTACTTCATTTTCGAGAGCTTTCTTTTTTACATTCGCCTCTTCCAAAGCTTGGTTCAGCTCGGCGAGTTTAGCTTCTAATTTAGCTACAGTTGCCTTTTTTTCGTCTAAGATAGCCATTGTTTCAGCGAATTCTTTTTCAGCCGCTTGTAACTTTGCTTTCTTTGGAGCTACCACCTTTGCGACTGCATCATACATATCCATGGCAATTATCCACTTACATAGTCCTTCAGCAGCATTAGAAGCTTTGGCAACAATGTGAGGTTTAAAATCTTTGTTAGAAAGGTATTCCTTTCTAATTTTTTGCATCACTGTCACAGGTATGTTATCCTTGTCAAAGTTTTTCAGTGACTCTAAAAAGCTCATATCACCTAAAATTCTTTTACTTGGCCCCCAAAAATCATACATTTTTTTCCCAGGATTATCAGGATCAAGAATTTTATCAGGAGCAACTCCTTTAATTACACACACTGCAGCCATAACCAGTTTCACTGTATACGGAGGGTTTTTCATAGACTTCACTATTGTTATGTCAGCAGGTTTTAAAGTATTTAAAGCAGCAATAGCTTCTTCAAGAATCGGTAAAGCAAGGGCTAAATCAGCTTCACAATCTTTTTTAAGCTCTTGAGCAGCTGCTGCTTGTACATTAGCGACTTTTTGATCTTCTCTTACTTGAGCTGCTGCTTTGTCAGCAATAGCCGTTTCAGTTGCTATCTCCTCCATCATTCTAACGGATTTTTCGGCCATTGTTATCAATTGAGGTTTTAAGGCATTTAAGTCTCTCTGCATGATAGTTACAGCCTCAGCAGCCTGACCAAGCTTATCCAGACCGTTAGTATATATTAATTTATCAGCTCTAAGTTCTCTTTGTTTTCTATTTGTTAATGTGGTGAACAACTTAATTAAATCTAAGTAAGATGCAGATGTAATGTATGTCTTTCTTCCATAATTATTATAGAAATCAGCTGAGACGACACTAGCATCAACATGAAATTGTTTACAAATAACAACTGCAATAGCCTTTACGCTCTCTGGTACATCCATCTTAAACATACAATGATGTGCTACCATTTCCAAGGCATCTTCAGGCCAACTATCATACCAATCAATTGTGCAGCAATTGACTAAAGATGGGTACAATCTAAGCCTCTTTCGAAAAGCACCTCCTATTGGACTAAAACACAGTACAATATGTAACTTTGCCTTACAGCGACCCACGAAAAAGGATAATATTTGCAATGGGTTTATATCTAAATTTCTGTTTCCTCCCTGTGCTGCCAAGCGAACCAGTTCAATAATCTCCCGTTGTTCATCTAAACCGTAGAGATTAGGGACTTCACCCGAATTAAGAAGGCTGTCTAAATTTTGAATAAATAGTTCTTCCCTTATTTGATTCTCACTAAATAAAAAAGTTGTGTCTTTGTTGAGGCCACCAGATTCACGAATTACTCGTTTTAAATCCCCTTGCCAGTCTTTAATACTATATTTTTTTGTGATTACCGGTTGAAAAACACTTTGACCCAGCATAGTTGTAGCTAATCGCGTGAGCGATTGACGGCCGGAGCCTCCTACGCCTACCAACAAAGCATTTCCTGAAGGCATAGAGAGAAGTCTGCAAATTTTCGATAAATGTTCTAGAGCATAGTTAAATAATACTATATTCATTTTAGTTTTATGCATAGTGTTATATTCATTTAACATAGTAGTAGCACACTTTGATACCGCTTCCCTCGACGGCACTTCTTCATATCGTCTTTCACCTTCGGCACTATCTGTATCTAAATAGCAACCAAACATCATACTCTTGATAGTTTCTTGAGTAACTAATTCTTTGTCGTTTTGGTAAGTATCCAGTGCATTTTCAAATAAGTCTTTCATAAAATCTCTGGTGGATGTTTTTAAAATATTAAAAAACCATGTTCGATCATCTGCGTCCACAAGTCGATCATAAAATACGCGCATAATTTCGTGAACCCAGATTCTAATGAACGTCTTTCTATTATCTGCTGATTCTTTTCTTAGCAGGGCACAACCCTGAACTACTCTCGAAAAATCTCTTAAATTAAATATGTAATGCAACTTTGAAGGTGTCGGTCTCAAGCCAGCAACCGCTTGCTCATATATGTCCATTGTAGCGGCTATGATATTTATCGTGTGGGCGTAAGCGTCTTGACCGAATCCATTTCTCTTCCACCCTAATTGCAATAAAGTCGTAAATATCTTACTCATAGTTTCTTTAGAAAACTCATTAATGGAGTAAATATTGTAATGTCTTAACATTCTTGGATATATTAGCTGGCGGCTACTGCCAACTGGAGCTATGGTTCCATAGATGAATGTATCTAATATGTATAATTTTTCAGTTGTTCTTAAGTCATACCAATGTTTCTGATCGAAGTATAACCTCAATAACTCTATAGCTGGTTGGGCACCGTAAACTTCTTTTGCGGGCAAGTTCATATCATCAATGAATATTATAGCCTTTTTCCCCTTAGTAGGGCCGTAGATACCTTCATTTCTCCTGATCAGTTTTGAAAGGACCAAATCTTGTGTTTGATTACAAGTGGTCGTAGTGGTAAACGTTAATAAGCAAGGTGTATATTTGTCAATACTAATCGAATTCATCAAAAAGTTTTGAATGTAAAAACTTTTACCAGTTCCCGTTGGTCCAATGAGGAGTAACGGTAAACAAAATTTTGTATGTAAAGTTAGAAGAGCATTATACTTCTCACTTTCCAGAGTTGGAATAACAGTTTCAAATAGGTTAATCTTTTCATGTAGAGGACTTGATTTGACCACATCCACATATGATTTCCAACAACCCTTTCCTTTATAAATGTAAAAATAATCAATTATCATACCTTCACTTGGAAAAGATACATCAATTCGGTCGATACCATCTGGTATACCGTGCTCACCTCTCATGTAATCTTTTAATAAAGCATCAAATTGTTCTCGAGAATGTGAATTTAATATTCCACCGACACCCCAAACCAACGCAGTCATAAATGATGCTAAAAACCAAGTTCTTGTATATTTTGTTTCGTCTTCTTCTTCTATTGCAACATCCATTAACATAACTACAAGTCGCAGTGTGCTGACAACTAAATTCACTTCTCCAGCTGTCACCAGTTGTACGCATTGTCTTCGCACGAAATATACTAGCGGATCAAAGAGCCACTTGCACATCCCGAAAATGTATTCCTCATTGTCTTCTAACCAAATGGGATTAAGAGTATTTAGCCAGGATTTGTAAAAAGGCATAAAGCCGAGTGTAGCTGATTCCATGTATATCATTCCACATCTAGATACTATGGCAGGGGACGCTTCAGTTAAGTCCATGACTTCAAATATCAAAGACATTACATTCGACATAGAAATCATTTCTCCAGAAGCTAAACACAGTTTTTTGTTGTCGTCTAATACAGTGTTCATATTATCAATCCACACAGCGTCTACTGGACCGTCAAACACAATCCATTTTCTAACAGGGGTATCTTCCGCTGCAAAATCTCTAAACATTGTAGCTACTATACCATCAGTCCATTCATTAGATATGGGGTCAAAGGCACCGTACAATTGACCCATAGTAACTGCTTTTGGATTTAATACCTTATATGTGCATTTCGACCCATTTGGTAGTTTTTTTTCATACATAATAGTAAGGGCCTGAGATAATATCTTCAATGTCATTGACTTGCCAGAAAAAGGATCACCCACTAATATAAATCCGTGTCTTACAATCATCATTTCATAAGTTTGCCTTATCTTTAGTAGAAAACATTCCATTGGCTGAAGATTATCCTCTTTACAACTTTCGACGCAGGCGTTTAGGAAATCGTCGTAATCCCGTTTCGGTAAACTAATACCAGGAAACATGTCCGATATAATACCTTCAAATAAAGGTACGTCAAATGATAAAAACTGCGGTAGGGTTACGTCAGTAATAGATCGAAGTAGCAGGATACTTTCACTTTCATTTGGAAAATCTCTTTTTAAGTTCCCAGCTGCTGATAAAACAATTTTTACAGCACGCAGTCCATAGTCGTAGTGGTTTTGTGACGAAAGTTGTTCTGAACATAATTGATATGTTGTGACAATTTTAACAGATAAGCTTCGAGCATCTATAAAACCAAAAGAATATAAAGAAATTTCACCAATCATTGCGTAATCTGGCACCATCATAGTGACTGTCCTGAAAAGAACTTTCAAGTTATCAGGTAACTCGAAACGCCCTGCATAGCCCGGATTCATAGTTATACAAACATAACAAGCAGGATTTAAAGTTAAAGTAGTTCCTTCAAATAAAAAGTTTCCTAATTTCCGACGGACGGCTTGAACGATGCATAGAATTTGCTGAGCTATAACAGATAATACTTCAACACCTATCCTGTTAAATTCATCAAAACACGCCCAGGACCCACATGAAGCTAACCCTTTAAAAAAATTACCCATGACTTTATAATCTAGCCCATCTGAACAATTAAATACAACACACTGAACAGCGAGTGCTTTAGCTAAATCCTTTGTTGTTTCAGTTTTTCCAGTTCCAGCTGGTCCTTCTGGAGCACCATTTAAGTGAAGATAGTACGCGCCTACTAGTGTTCGGTAACATCTATCAGTTAACGGTGTAATTACCAAACGGTCAGTATTGCCAAGATATTCATAGGCATAGTTCACAACGGCATTTATTATTTTAACTACTACTTTTTCATCCTCCCAGTAATATCGAAGTTCTGCTAGCCATTGAAAGTCCGTAACCTCGTTTACTTCTTTTTCTACTAAATCAGAGATCACATCTTTTGCATGCACGTCGATTACAATAAGAGCTTTTACTGTTATACAGTTTAATTTACTTATATCTGTGCGCCGAATAATGCTAACAGTTTCATTGAGTTGTTTGTTTAACGAGTTGCTAAATGCTTTCAGTTCACCCACTTTATGACTGTTTATTGCATCGTGAACATCTGCAGCCCAGTATATTTGAGAAATTGCAAGAACAACCATACCTTCCCAGGACAGTATCCATTTAGGTCTAGCCAAGTTCTGATAGTCATAATAAGATAATTCGGTTTCTGATTTAACAGCTTTCAACATTTGTTCTTCTACTTGTACTAACCATTTCTCTACAGAACCTCTTGCAGCTTGGACACTAATCATTTTAGGAAATTCAACTTGTTCTTCTTCTATAGATACCATAGCTGAAATATTAAACTCTTCATCTAACACTAATTTGTTAATGCCTTCGAAACATTTTTTTAAATGTGGTTGCACTTTGTAAGGCATATTAATTTCGGATAAAATTTCAAACATTTCGTTGTTAGACAAAAAAAAGAATCGCGGAAAAAAAAATCTCTTTTTTTCCAAGTAATTATTTACACCATTTTTAATTTTCTCCAGCAACTCTGACGCTATTTTGAAATGTTCTAATACTCCAACAGCTCCAGCGAGCTCGATTGCATGTGGGTCTTTATCTACACAGCCCATATATCTACGATATATATTATTAACTTCAACAAACATTATTTCTTCTTCTGGCATTTGCACCACAATATCTTTAAAAGAATAAATAGGCAATAGATACAGCCACTGACTTTGGACTTTATCCCACTCATCTATTGTAGCGTTTGTTCTTATAATTTTGTCATACCATGCTTTTACTTGTGATGCGAACGGCTTAACAAAAGCAGATCCTCTCATACCAATCGTTTTAACAATGTGGTCATCTAAAACACTTCGTATATCATCTAATCCTGAAAGTATGTTTATACATGTATCTTTGTACGGACTTGTTTTGAAACATACGTCATTCCATTCAGCCATCATATTATTAAAACTCGTTATGAGAGCAAGTTCTTTTGTAGCAGCTACGCTTACAATATCATACTGGTCAATTTTATCCCAAAGATCAAAATTTATAATTTTTCTGAGAGTTGTCCCAGCTGTGGGAGTTAAATCAAAACCAGCAATTAGTGACATTTCGTCCCAGTGCCTTTGTACTAACGCAGGATTGCACATGATGTGAGCAATTTTTACGTTAGGCTTCCAATCCTTTAATTTAGTTACTGCCTGAGCACACAGCTTTATAGGTGCTGGAAGATTATTTACATCCGGATCATCGACTAGCCCTTGGAATCTCCTTTCTATACCTTCAGTAATTTGCTGTTTAATTCTGTTCCTATAGTTATTTGACATTTTTGAAAATTCTTCGTAATAAAATTCATACTCTTGTTCTATCTTGTCATGGTTCATATATTCAAACGGTCCATCCATCCAAGTGTAATACTTTCTCTTCCAGGTATGAAGTAAGTATATAAGGCTGTGGAAAGGTAAGATATATTCCTTTAATTCATCAAACTCTGCATAGGTAGAAACAGGAAATTTAAATGTTTGTTCTTCTTTATTAATCCACGCGACAAGTTTGTCGCACGCGTCCAATCGACGAACAAGTTTCCTTAAATACTCTAAATATTCGAGCGTTTGGTCAATGTCGTCCATGTTATCTAACATTTCTAAGTAAGGTTGCATTTCTGCGACTTCATTATTGAGAAGTGCAATTTGAGCTTGCAAATTATCCTCCATATCTCCTTTAAACGTCTCATATGAAGCAGCGTTTTTCTCAAATACTGGTTTAATGTCATTCAGCCAGTTAAATGTTCGAGTATTCAATGCCAAATGTTCCACTGTAAGCGATGTCACTTGAAGAAGATTAATAATAATATTAAGTTGTAATGAAATTCTTTTTGTTAAGTTTTCTAATAGAACATTTTTTGCATGTAAAATAAATACTCCTTGTTCTAATAATTCTTCTGCATTTTGTGGTTGTTTGAGAGCTCTCGCCGCAATATGTTCAAACTCAGAACAAATGTCGTTATTTTCAAGCATGTGTGATTTCACTATGCCTACTGTTATTTCGTTTATGAACTCAGCAGCTTTATCTTTCAAACCATCAACCATTTTTAACTGGCAAACAACTGCACAATTGAAGTATTCATTCTGTAAGATACCCGTTATCTCCGAATGAATTTTTTGGTAATACTGAATTTTATCTCGGGATACTTCAAATTCTTTATGATTTTTAATGAATTTACAATGTTCTTCCATTGCAGTATCTCCATACAGCATACTATACCGTTCCTGCAAGCTGAATAAATAATTACGTAATGGTTCGTACACTATATATAGCTGATTTTTTATTTTTTTATGACCATCTTTATTTAACCAAGCATTGTAATGGACAGGTAACGCATCATAATTATAAGGCAATTTAAGATATTGTTCTATAGGCATAAGTCTTTGAGCAATATTCGAAACCGCTTGTACAATATCATGGAATACTTCGTTAACTGTATTAATAGGTGGATTATACATAAATTCTCCGTCCTCAAAATTTAAATCAAAATTCAAAATAGGGACCGACTCAAAGTCCTTGAGAACTTCTATAATATCGTTAATAGATCTACGCATTAATTCCTGAATTTGCATCGATATCATTCTAGAAGCACATATTATAAATTTAGATATCGTGCTAGAACTCATTCCTTTCAAACAACGCGGATTTTTTAGCCATTTAATAAGAACGGCGTACCATGTGCTAGATACTACATAATCGGCACGCTTAATATTGTCCAAAGCCTTTGCCTTGAAATCATTTATATTTAATGGCCCTAGGTCTCTAAACTTAGCTAAATCGATTATATGTACTGGAAACATTTTTTCGGATGTTTCAAAAATGAGTCTTATAAAAGGATGTAATAAGAAAGACCCTTCTTGAAGCTTTTTACGAAATTTAATAAATTGGCTATAATTTTCCGTGACGCCTCTATATTTGAAACAGGGCTCTTGGTATCTAACTCTAGATACACCTGGTACATCTCTGATGACAGTCTTAACCGCTAGTTTGTGCAAGTCCGTGTCCCATTGCTCCTTACTCTCATCTATTAAATCTTTAATGACATAAGGAAACGCGTTATGAAGGTGAGCAGGAATTAGGTCGTAAATTTTTCGCTCCCATTGCTTCAACATAGATGGTACCTGAACGTCGTTAGCACATTGACGTAGTACTTCAATATGTCGTGATTGTGATATGTTTATACGACCACGCTCGCTTCGCTCCAAGTGCAGCCGGGTTACCTCTACTTTGTTTCTTGATACTTTTTCCTCGCGTATTCCTCGAAACTTGACTTGTCTGCTCTGCAATAGAGAATCCTAATTAACTACAAGACTTAGGTCGTTACTTATTAACGTCCTTATCGAATTGATTTATCATATTTTAACATTCTCAAAAAATGTTATCCTTAACGAGGAATGTCATAACTAATTATAATATGAATATACCATATATGAGTTTACCAGGTAGGAGACAATAGCCGCTGGTTATAAAATCTTTGTGTGATTATGTATACTGAAGGTCCCCCCCCCCCCTCCGCGTTCCTCTCACGCGACGCCATTGCTTTGGGCAGTTTACTTTAAAAATGCGAAGTGATAATGTAAAATTGCAAAATACGTGACGTCTCACAGTGAGGGGGGGGGGGGGTTCCACAGTAACCACTTGTTACAAGGTCTAAAATTCGTGTGACGTAATTTATGAATGACTCCTTATTACAATTCATCATGATTTAGGCACATTGAAATCGGTGATACTTTTTTTAAAAGATTCAATAAGTATTAAGTAGTTTTAAATAATTACTAATACAAATGCTGGAATAACTTCTTAAGATAGCAGTGTAATAATTATAGACAGCTATATAATATAGGTACCTACCGCATATTACCTTAATTCTATTATATGGTGGCAAAGGCGTGAAAGGTAGCTGATCCATTTGATGGGTATCAGGGATAGGCTTCATTTTCGGGACACGGCAGCCGTTCTTCGTTTTCAATAGTTTTCTTAATTCACTCTCCTCCATTATAATTGTTTATGTAAGTATTTAAAAAACAGTTACAGCAACGTTTTTCAATATTTGTTCTCTACGAATCTCTGCAAATAGGACAATCAGGGTAATTTCAGGTTTGTTTGTGGAATTCGTGAGAAGTCATGGTAACCACCTCTAGTAACAGTTGTTTGTTAGATTACGAAAACGAAAACAATATTAAGGGTAACCGGTAAGGCTTCCTAGAATTAATTAGTTGTACTCTTAGTTACTTCCAGATCTTTTAATATAACTAAAAATAAAATAAAAAGCAAGAGCAATATGGATGACGGCCTCTTCAAAATATTTTACAAGTATTTTTTTTTATATCAGCACCAGTCGTAAAAAGAGACAGAAGTGTTGTCCATGCTCTGTCTCATCTCATTCTTGAAGTATCCGTAACAAAGGAGAGCAAGGAGACCAAACAAGAATAATTAATTTTATTAATAAGCTGGAATCCGAGGTTCTCGCTATACAACGAGCGAGAACCTGCGAGAGTAGCATACCTTTTAGTCCATTCAGTTACTCCATGTGTGCATCTCTGCTTGAGTAACCGTGACGGGGATTTCTTTCACGCAGTCTATCCATTTTTTCTTTAGTCATCCTCTACTCTTGTACCCGTCAGTCAAAGGCAGGTGAATCGGTTGTGTGCTAAGTACCTTTCTCACCTAAAATGGTGGGCCGAACTAGCCTAATTGGATAATCAGGCGAGTCATTCATTACCCACTTCCCAGTTACATGGCACCGGGAGGACGTGGGACGCATCCTTTTGCCGTCATAGGTAAACCTATAGGAGTTATTTAGTTTTTATTAATAAGTAGGTTACGTTAGAAGACAATCCACTGCAGTTCTAAGGAATAAATCTTACCTACAAATCTCATGTTCTTCATATGTAAAAATAATTTCTGCATTTTGTGACGTACATTTTAGGTACTAAAATCGTTATAAATCTATAGGGTAATTTATAGGGTAATTCTAGTTTAGGGATCCAATGGAATATTATTTAAAACCAATGCATAAGAAAGGAGACGACCTTTTTTTATGTGTGCGTTCGAGCAGCGGAATGTTGTTGAATTTAAAGATTTTAATTATGCAGATATTTAGTGTATGACGTCGTGTAATTGTGTATAGTAAAAAAAAATTGTGCATGCAGCCATTGTGGAGAAATTCGCTAAAAACTGATTCCGCTGGGCGAACGTTGTCCTGGCGGAACTCGTTGTCCTGGCGGAACTTTTTTTAATCCATGGACTTAGAAGAAAAAAAATGTGTCCAAAAATTAGTGTGTATTTGTGTGTAATTGTGTATGTATGAATAAAATTAGTGCATGCATAAACTTCGGAGAAATTCAAGTTTCCGCTACGCGAACGTTTGGCTATTAGCTAGTTTTCATATAAAGCGCTTATATAAAGAGCTGTAGATTTTTACATACGTTGTTTTGAATTTGTTTATATTTGTTTAAAAAATAGATTTAGAAAAAATCGTAGGGTTTAAAAGATAAAAATATAAACGTAAAATACGCGTATTAGGTCTTAGTTCGTAAAGTATGCACTTTGGGGTCTAGATTTTCATGTTTATACAAACCTTGTAAGAGTGTGCAACATGTTGCCAAGTATCAATGATGTTCCGTTAGTAATTAAAGAGTTATAGGACTAGGATATAATTTTGGACACATTTTTTGTCCATGTCCATGGATTAAAAAAAGTTCCGCCAGGACAACGTTCGCCCAGCGGAATCAGTTTTTAGCGAATTTCTCCACAATGGCTGCATGCACAAATTTTTTTTTACCATACACAATTACACGACGTCATACACTAAATATCTGCATAATTAAAATCTTTAAATTCAACAACATTCCGCTATGCGAACGCACACTTTTTTTATATTTGGAACGCAGAGGTGAAGTACCTATTACTAAATGATTTAATACACAGTCCGCTTGCGGAGCCTCATTTATAACCTGAGACGTAGATATCCTCTAACAGTGTAATAAGTAAACATCAAAATAAATAACAGATTGCTAACTAAAACGTGAATTGCGATATATTTCTGAAGTTGAAAATTATTAGCCTACCTATATGAATACTGAAATGATTCATTAGAGTTAAATATATCCTACTAATATTATAAACGTGAAACTTTGTGAGGATGTATGGATGTTTGTTTCACGCAAAAACTACTGAACCCATTGCGATGAAACTTGGTATGTAAAGAGCTGGAGACCTGGATTAAGACATAGGCTACTTTTAATCTCGATATTCCTACAGCATCGAGACTTACGCTATGAAACCCCGGGGCGCAGCTAGTGTTAAATAAAAGGCTAATAAACACGTGATGTGAATTATATTCGCACAAACAATGAACATCTGCACAAATATGTATATCAAGGATCAATATATATATATATATATATATATATATATACATTACAGTTTTTGTAAAACTTGTCCTTAACTTCAATATTTACATAGATCACAATCATAGATGATATTTTTATACCAAAGAGTACATAATTAGGAAAACTTAATATCATTCAAACACTTTTATTTTAGTTGAATCAGATCAAATTGTTTGTATTTAAGTATTGCAATTGACAAACGAGCGCGGTATTCGTTTATAGTGGCTTGTATGTACTGATCTACCACCCACTATAATAGTTAGAACTTATAAACTAGAAACTATAATGGGAGGTTGAACAGTACCTACTACCCACTCAGTATATATCATAGGGTAGCCAGAGCGGACCAAAATGCCACGGGCCCCTGGCCCTAAGGGGCCCAGAGGCCTACAACTCATACAAGGCTCTGAACACAGGAGGTAGTTAGAGAGAGGCGCTTTCGTACAGTCTGTAAACAATTTCAAGTGTCGACCTATTGTCATTATTAAGGTCCAGCAAAAAAAGCATTACCCACTTTCTATAACTGTTAGGCCGTAGGCCTTGAACTGTAAGATAGTGACAGACAGACAAGACACATGAAGGCTTCCTATTACAGTTCAAGGGCTACGAATAAATCACGTCTCGTGTATGGGAGCTCACTTTCATTTTTAATTTTATTATTTGTTTTTATAGCGGCAATTTCAACTGTCTACCTATTACGGTACAGGAGACACAGCCCGCTAACAGAAAAATAGACAGCGGAGGCTTAGTAACTAATAGGGTTCCGTTGGCATCCTTTGAGTACAGAACCTTAAAGACATCGCAACAACAACAAGCTAAATTCAGAGCACTTCGCGTCTCATTTCTTCAGAACACATCTTGCTTCCTGGCAATGAAAATAAAAGTTTACAATATTTCAAGCTGTCACTTAGTGATTTATAAAAGTAAACCTACAAGCCTTATTAGATTAAGGGTGCCAAGCACACCAATCGATCGACAACTTCGATTAATTGGTGTGGTGGCTTTTTAGACCCATTAGTGCGGTGACTGATAACGACGAAAACTGATTCATTCTATCAGTGATCGATGAGTGGTGGCACGGGCCTCAGATGGTATAGTTACGCCACTGTATCCACTACAAACAATATGCTATTAAATTATGTAATCTGCTAATACTATATCCTAGTTTATAAACTCGTTTTAAATAATGTTTTTATAAAAATAGCATTCAAGATAATGTTAGTAAAGGACAACAAAGATCTTTGTAGAGTTTAAATTCTTCCATAAGGTTTTGTTAACTGTAATGGAACGTTATACTTATTCTTTAAAAATAATTGAAATATATAGCCTTGGTTCAGTGAAGAAACTCGATCCGCATTCGTCAATTGCAATAAATCAATACAATAGGGAATATGCATGTATTTTTTTTTTCTTTTATTGACTTGTTCCATTATTCTACCCTAATAAAAAATATAAATAACCTTGGCAATGTTCAAATTAATTTTTAAAATAACATTGAAAACATCGATAAAATTTGATATGTTTGAACGACGCCATATTTAGCGGGCCTATGATGACGTCACGTTCCACGCTTAGTGTTTGTTTCATAAACTTACTTGAAGTGTTACAGTAATTTTATACCGATTTCCAGTTGTAATTACTGTTTATTGTAATTAATAGACGATGGATAAAGTTAAAAAACCATTTTATAGGTATTGCCTTGTCTCTAAGTGGAAAAACACTATAAGTATACCCAATACAGTATTTTTTCCTGTACAAAACAATAATGTAAAATACGAAAACAATGGTGTACATTAATGAGAAGAGATGAAGTATCTTCAATATCGTGTTTATATTGTTGTGAAGATCACTTTAATGTAAGCATGTTACAATTTAATTGCTAGTATAGTGTGAATTAGTCAGCAATAATTTATGTTTGTTTTAAATATCAAGCAGAAGGCAACTTGCTTGTCTACTTAAACTAGGTAACAAAAGTCCAATAAAACTTCATGAATATAACTAACTATACATATGTTACCTATCCTTTAGATTATAATATAACAAGTATTACCTTGCGGCTTTCACTCCTTTAACCTCAGCGGTCTTAAAATCTGGATTTGATGCAAAATATATAGTCATCATGAATGCACCTATTTTCGGTAGATTGTCCGATTGTGATTTGACAAAACTACATTCAGTCATTGTCCTAGATGATTTCTAATATCACTTAAATGCTTAAATTGCACTAGCTAAGAGCAAAAACCACAGGAACACCTATCTTTCCCCGTAACACTACGAATATAGGGGCCGATAAATGACAGAACGTGGAATGTCACGTCATGTTTTGTTTCGACCAATGGTGAGGCGTTTTGCAAAGTTGAATTTCGCGCTCTTATTTTTAATATTTTTTGCCATTAAACACGAACTAAATAAGAAAATAATTGTTTAGGCATAATATCTGGACAATAAAGATTCAAGGGAAAATTAATGAAGTAAATTTAAACAACATGCATATTCCCTATTGTAACAATTCACAAATCGTACCTTTCGCGCCTTTTATCGTAACTAAATGTTCTTTAATAACCTATCTAACATTTTTAACATATAATCATTGAGTTTTAACAGTACCATTTCAGCGATAAAATCTATGCGTGATGCTTTTAGATAGCTTCAGGTATACAAGGAATGTAATTTTAGTTAAATAACGTTTTAATACAAAATAAGAATTTGGCGCCTTGAAGTGACCTTCGCATAACAACTTACTTCAAAAAACTATTTTAAGTTTAATACATTATCATTACTTTTATTTATAAACAAGTGTCTTTGCCAACATAAGATGATATAAGGTAATTGTAAGTTTTGACTTAATTTGCGTCGATTGACTGTAGGTATGTTAGGAACTTCCCACGATACAGAAAATCTCTACAGTTTTTTTTTATTGTGTAATGGAATAGACGTTTGTCTTCCAACTCACCTGATGGGAAGTGACGATGAAGACGAAGATGGTACACGTCTATCCAAGAGAAACCTATTCACTCTACACTTGAACGTTCCAGGATTATAATTGACTGCAAAAAACCGGTAGAAACGAAATAGTAATGAATACGGTCAACAGACTACTCAGCAGAGGAACAGATTTGGGACCAAGTCCACTAAGTAACTCCTTGTTAGTTGTCGTGGTTGTAACAACAAATATTTGATACCAAGTTAAATAAATGGTAGTTATAATTATTTGAATACAGCTACTATGCGAAGGTCGTGTCAGTAATACTTATGTGGTGTAACAATTAAACACTTATGTGATTTGCTACTCTAACGAGTGCTCTAAACATGAAGAATTTCACAGGAATATATTCGTCGCGACTTCTTCAGTCTTTATTCGATGTCAGTGTACATATATTTTTGTCAAAAACAATTCTAATACATGGCACTACTATGAGGATCTAAGTACTTTACAGTGTAGGAACATTAAAATTATTACATGTTTAAAAGTAAAATGTATAAAAATATTTTTTTTTATCATTAATTAATTTTAATTGAAGCAAAATGGCATATTTGTACAATTTTTTTACTTCGACGTTCGATAAAGCGATACATTTCAATTCCATACGCGCTGAATTCTGGAACGGAATCTAATTAGATCCAACTGTATCAGTCAGTCGTTAAAAGTACAAATACCTCATTTTAGTACCTACCTACTACAAAAACATTGTATTTACAATAAGTATGGCAACATCGTTTTTAAGTATTGCCCTAGTAAAAAATAAAAAATACCAATATAAATGTTTTTTACATTTCTAATTATATTTTAATATAAGCCTTTATAAAAATTAATATTATTGTGTTTCGTTATATCTAAAGGAAGTATATAATATATTTTGAAATGTCTGAATAGGTACTTTTATGTGTACATTTTACTTTATGATAACTACATATAAACTTGCCGTATGTACACAAGGTTAAGTTTTGATAATACGTACATATGTACAATATCTAATATTTTGTTATTTATTAGAATTCGAGTGATGCGAATTGAAAAACCGATATTTTTATTACCATTCAAAATCTCTCATTAGTCGATTTACATATACCTAGATTATTTGCCGACTAATGAGCGACTAGATAATTATCCGGCAAGTGAGCAGTGACTCCCGAACAGGGCGCAGCTAAAATTCAACATGCATGTAAAGGCAGAAAACAATCTCAATGTAAATTCCAAAATTTGGAGCGCAGATGGCGGTTTCTCAACTACGTTTGTATTTAAAAATAAACTCAAAAATTTTGACATTTTTTTAATGTCCGCGGGCCAAGGTTCTTACAATCTATAGGACTGTCTTTCTACGCAGCTACGTCCATGTTCAATATTATAGTGACTAATTTGAGAGATTATTAATTAAGCCCGGAACACACTGGGCTTCCTGTATGGTCATACGCTGGCGCCCAACAGTCGTTCATCTGCAGAATGCTCGTCTTCGTCTGACCCTGACTTTTCTTTTTTGATGGACTGATATCTTACCTGAAAAAAGATACATGAGCTTCAAATTGTAAACATTGTAAACAGATCATTCAAATAAAACTGCAGATTTAGTTATGGCTGCCGCTAATTTGTAGTACCGCAGGTCAAACTATTTTGTAACTCATTCCAAACACTCGTTTTCATCGGAGTCCTAGGCCTTCCGCGAAAAATATTGACATTAGAAGAAGGCTCTAAAATAGGAGGAAATTCACAGATATGTTCTTAATCCATAAATACATATCCTGAACTATTTGGCTACCTGTAAGTAAGTATCTCGATTCGTCATACATAAGTCATGACTATTAAGCACTAGCAACCCGTCCCGGCTTCGCACACACGCCGGATATCCGGCCAAACTGAGTTGAAAACTTCTGATCTACCAGGCCAGGCCTCGTCGTAAGCTGAATCAGAAAATATTTGGGACTTGGGAAAAGCACTATAAGCTATAAGATTTTTTTTTGTTTTTAAGTTACTTTAATACTTAATTGTTTACTTTATGATTTACCGAGTCAGGTTGCTTTGTTTTAAGATATTTGCAGTATCATAAACAATACTTACTTGTTCTCTCTACAATCAATTTCTTTGTGTTCTGTTCACTATCATAGAGTAACAAGTACATAAAGTATAGTTAATTGAAATTTATTGAACGATAAAATTTTCAATAAAGTGACAATTAATTAATAGAAATCGGTATTCAAATACCATAATGCCTGTAGGACAGTATAAGTTCTATTATTATATATATACTATTATTGTATTGTTGTAAATTAAAACATGACGATTATATTTTGTTACGTGATTTAAATAAAGTACCTAAATTTACTACCCAGTATCCAGCCGCATACTTGCTTACTATCAAACTTAGATACCGGATAGTAAATTTAGGCCGGATAGGCCGGATATCCTATTTATCTCTACTATCTCTCTACGACTCGCTGTCGGTTTTTACTGAAGCTAAAACCGTATAATGAAGGGGGCATTTTCAAATGCATATTTTATAAGTGAAACGACATATGTAGTAATTACAACTTTGAATGACAGTTTATTATATTATGTTCTCAGTTCTTCACGAACAGCATGTGCTTTTCCTGTCGAGTAAGAGTTTAAAAAAAAATTAAATGAATATTAATGAGTACAAAACAGATTATTAAATACACTAACTTGAAAATTTGAGATTTACAAACTCGCTACGTAATTAGACTGTTTTTATTTACACTTTTCAGTTGTTAAAATTAAAATGAAAAACAAAAATTTATTGTGGTCGTTTAATACGTGCGCAATGGGAACATTGGTCATTGTATTGAGTTCAGAAGAAGATTAGATTTTTTAAATTCAGTTATATTATAAAAGTAAGTAAAATAAAAGAAACTCACCCTTGTTTTAATTTTCGAACTGACCCCTCTTGGATGATACATGAGAAAGTTGTCCGTCACCCAAAATATTAAAATCTGAAAACAAGAATAAAATGCTTATTATAAAAAAAAAACTTGTCTTTTTTTTGTTTACTTGATGGGACTGAGTATATTGTTTATTGCCAATTGTGTTTTTCTTTCTTAAGTCTATAACTAGTAACATACACATTCCTAGAAGTCTGGTTAACAAATTAAACTAAACGCTTGTCTCGTAGTGAATTTGACTCCGACTTACATTAACCTAAAAAAAAGCTGTTGTTGTTTGAACGCTCCCATAATTATGGCTCATACTTTAGGATTAGCCATAGATTAGACATAGATTCTTGGGCTATTGTTTCATACAGAAAGGAAGACCAAACTATCGTAAGACAATTTACATAACCTGTAGTAACAAATATTATGGATTTAAAAAATAATACGAATGTCTCGAACGTTTATGGAATGTCAGGTCGCCAGCTAAACTATCACACAACCACATTAAAATATATCTAAACTTATACGTACATAATATATGAGCTCGTATAAGTCTATACTGTACATTATAACGCTCGGAGTAAATACATAACTAAATGCAGCTAATACGAAAGAAATATTGGCCCCAATTCTGTTACTTCACTCGCTAAATTAAAATTCACTAAATTTTCTTTATATAAGAAGTAAACTTTGTACACTTAGAAACAAGGTCTTATTTCAAATTGAAACAAGTAGGTAACATATGTCGCTATCGAAATAAGCAATTTATTTGTCGACTAAAGTCTGATACGCTTAAATAAACTTTAATACCACGTAGCAAGAGCCGCTATCTGTTGAATGCCATCTCTTTTGCTTTGTGTCTTTAGTAAGCGTCTTCGTAGGTGTAGCTTAAAAACACGTCATCCTTGTCCGTTTTGAACAAGTTTTTATACGGCAATTATACAGCGTTTGAATAAATGAAGACTCTCGCTGCGTGGAAATAAAGTTGAGTATACGTTGACAGGTTTTATTGAAATTTAGCGGCGCTGAGAAATAGATGCTAGTAACAAATAGACCTTATTACTAAGAACACTAGGTTGATTTCATATGAAGAAATTTAGTCAGGTTTTAGTTTAGTCGAGTGTACAATAGAATCGGCACCGTTGACTGTTAGAACTGACTAATTCAAGTAAGATAAAGCAGCTCAATTACCATAGGTTTAACAAACAGAACGAACGGTCTTATTTGTGATATTTTAGTGACTCCTTTATAGGGATGCCATCCGTCCGGGTTTCCCTGGATTTGTCCTAGGTTAGAGGGCGTCCGGGGTGGGGGCGCGTCCGGGCGGGGTTTTCAAAAAGCGTCCGGGTAAAACCCGGACACTCTATGCCAGGGGCAACTTATAATTATTAGATGAACAAGCTATTTAATTTAATAAAAAAAAATGGAATCGGCGTTTTGTTATTCAAGGTGTCCAGGAAAGAATCTCGATTTCACACATGTGTCAGGGATTTTTGAAGAGATTGTCCGGCGTCGGCAATTTAAGTGATAGTAGGCCTACTCCTTTAAAAAGCTGTTTTCAGGGTATTCAGAGCTTTAGAAAAGCTCTGATGACCCAGTTAACAGTGTCTATAAACACTCGCAACTCCAAATGAATTTTCTGCGTGTTGGCAAGCCTGTGCCGCTCCCCGCCCCGTAAATCTCGCGACCTACTGTTAGTTGGGAGTTTGGGACTAACGTTAGGGTTAATAAATAATTTCAAAAGAAATCTGCCCTAGCTTCTATGAGACCTAATCCCTTCGTATATTTATGAAGCTTCGGTCGCTTCGGTTGTGGCACACGCAACACAATCATGTTTGTACAACATGTTGGCGTTTAAGAGGCAATTTTCATTAATTATACATACGTCTAGCGATATGTTTATTCAACTGTTCTTTTTATGGTTTAAATATTTTCATTTTCAAATGTTACCTTAAAATTTTTTAATACATAATATTTCCTTGGAAGAGTAAAATTTATCAACCTTGAACTTTAAGCTGTAACAATGCACCAGGAAGTAAAGACGTAGATCATTTATTGTGTGTAAGGCAGACACAATAAATATCATTTTATGTTTATTTGCCTCGCCTTATCAACTATCTCGCATGCTTGTATAGAGGATACATATTTCCTAGCAGCTGGTTTGTTCGTGCAAATATATTAGAGATCAGTTTGCTATTTTTTTATTAAATATCTAATTTGAACATCAAACGACATTATGCAAATAATAACCAAAGAAGACACAACCACAACATTCATGACACACATCACACATATAGTGAACACTTTAAAAAAGTTTAACAACACTTAGCACTACATTTACAACCGCACCATACTCTCGACCTCATAAATAACATGTAAATAGCAGTAAAATAGTACAACATAGTAAATAATTTAAATAATGTAAAAATGGTAAATAGGTAACTGTATATTTTGCAACATTTACTTGACTTTATGTACTAAATTTTTATAAATATGTAAATAATAATTGTAATAGATACTCCAGTAAGCACTAAAACTCTGTATCAAATAGCAGAGCGTATCAAATCGCAATAAACTCTCATGGGGGGTGGTTAACCTTCCATGGAAAAAAAAAAAAAAAGGCTTCTACCCTGGTCTATTGGTTTTTGTAAGTATAATATACCATCTCTTTTTCTTAAACTCAAGTAGATAGGTACTCGTAGGGAAATTCGTGTCTTTATCAGTGTTAAGTAGCTACTGTGTTAAAGTTTCTGTCCATAGGAAAAATCGTATCACGAATTTAATTTATAAAAGTAGATAGGTAATTGATACTTACATTAACAAAGAAAGGTATAATGAGCATAACAACAGCGAGTTCGAGTCTCGCATCTGACACCGGCGATAGCCGGAGTTTGGAAAGTACGGCGACCACCGGCGGTAGTCGCAGCACTAGCGCTAAAACTGACTTGGCGAATGTCGCCAACGCCGCGTACAATATACACTGGCATATCCATGCTGCGAACATTGGTGGCTTACCTACAGGCATAAACTACAGATTAGGACTGTAATTATACAAACAGATTGTTTTATACGTAAGGGTGCTTCTACGTTACCGATTCACCGATAATAGCGTGAGTCCGCACTACACTCACCACACTCAGGGCAATAAACATAAACTACTTTTGTATTTGTCACTGGTAGTTTTGTGACTGCAATGCGCTTTTGGCGAAACCACAGAAGACATCTTTAGCACATTTTTAAGATGCTTCTGAACTTATTAGTTCAGTGAAATGATAATTATAAGGAAACATTACACTTTCTTATTCCATACCAGAAGGGAATTGAGGAGAAAGCAATATCATGAACAAGAATCCCTTAAGGCAACAGTTATACAAATTTTTAAAACCTATCTAAACCTATCTTAAAATCCCTTTAACAATTAGAAAAGAGATAAACTTGAAACTTTGAACGATGTTTTTGAATTATAGCTAAGAACACTCTCAATTAGTCACCTTTCAATGAAAAAACACTAAATCAAAATTGATCCATCCATTTAGGAGCTATGATGCCACAGACAGATTTTAAATATATAACACCCCTCTTTGTGCATTGGGAGTGAAAAAATAATTACCATATTCTCCAAAATTGATAAGTGGAATATCGTATACTCTTGCATAGTATTGAGCAAGTCTAATGCCAGCCCATATTATTAACAGACCAAGCGTCGAGTCCAGCATGAAATTTACTATATACCTGTGGAAAACAATATTAAAATAAAAGCATAAATCTTTTTGAGGTAGGCTAATTTTGTGCTACATTTTGAAATGCAAAACTGTGGAACCCTAACCCTACAGAAAAACACTGTCACAATAATACAAACTTAAACATAAAATTTACATTACATAATAATCCAGATCATGTTTGGAATACACACCACAGCAACAAATTATAATTTACTTGTTATTCAATAGGTTATATTAATAATATGTATTTAACTTTTTTATCTTATTACTTTAAACAAGAAATTCTTGTATGTATGTTTTTATATTTCAGGTATCTCGGAAACGGCTCTAACGATTTTGATGAAATTTTGTATACAGATATAGTTTTGCATTTTAAGCTGAACTACATAGCTGTATTTCTTGTAAAAACACATGTTTACAAATAATATAAAAAAAAAATGGCGATTTTACAAAAAGCTACGGAGGGAAGCTCGATCTCCCAGGTATGAAACTTAGGCACAATACTTTGCTATTTATATAATCCAAAACTACTAATACTGATTCCCAAACTAGCCTGATGCCAGTATTATAAGAGTTTATTTACTTATTTTACTTAACTCAATTCTAAATATTGAGGTCTTACCAAGTACATGGGTTTCCTGTTAAATGTGGTGAGAGCCACACATTGGCCGCATGTATTATTAATGCCCCTAGGCCTTGTTTTGATGTGTCATAAAACCAAATTAGCCATGGTCTTCTGGCATAACGGGGTTCACAGAATCGTTTGCCTAAAAATATTTTTGTAAATATTATTAAATACAGATGGCTAACAAATAAAAAATTGATTGGTCTTTCGATCTCAAATCATCAATCAAATCATTTGCATCATGTGACAGATTTTTTTTAATGTTTAGTTGTAATCCAGGTAGAGCCTAGTCTAGCCTAGGCCTGTGAGAAAAAGGGATGTATTAAAAACTCAGTCCCGCTTTTCCAATTGCCAAATTACATAGCAACTACTGTGGACAAGCTTGCTTGCTTGCTCCAAATAATCGCAATTAACATATTAATACTCTCAGAAGTTAAAAGATTTTAGAAATAAATATTTATTTTATGCTGTAATAAATTTGTTGTAAAGTTTCATCTAACATTTGAGTGCATTAAATTTTCATTTTCCATAGTCCAGTGGACGGGTGTACATCTATATGTGGTGGAATGCTTCAGCCGTAATAGTGCCTGAGTGTCTAATTGAGTAAGACACGGCAGAATACTGCGCAACACTGTAATATCACTATCGTCCTACCATGAACTCCGGCTTGCTATAATTCACAAAATCTTACCTATTAAGCATGTAAAAGCTAATACAGCCAATAGAAATTGCATGAACCAGCCATAGGTATCCGTCAGGGCATCCTTTGAGCAATGTAGCTCCGACCAATATATATAATCAGAGCTATTATTCATTTTTCATTTCTCGTGATGGAATAAATAATTCAAGGATATGAAACACTTGGACTGTTTATTCTCATTATAAAAATGTTTGCAACATTTAGCTACAATAATAAAATAAAAAAAAGTAAAATATCAAAACTACTGCCAAAACAAATTACTGAAAAATACTAGGGTCTAGAATCGCATTTGCTAAATTCTCACGCATTTGTGACAGCTTTGACATTTCTTTTAAGTTTATAATATCGTGCAGTACTATTAAAAGTTCACGATATATACAGGATACATCCCAGAACCACTAAAATAATATTGATCCCGACCTTCGGATGTTATGATTTCATTATTTTACGTCGTGAAAAATAAGAATAATTTTCTGAAGTTACCAAAACCGAGACAAAGTTAGTCTTAGCATAAGTATTTATCATGTGCACTTGCGAGCAAAAGAATCGATTCTACCGAGAATGTTTTTGAAATGAAATGATGATACATCTCGGAAGGAATTGTTGAAAATACTTTAATATGCAATTACTGGGGTATTACATTATATTTAAAAGTTGACAAAAAAGTTAACGAAGAAACAAAGAAAATATTTGTGTGTGAGATGTGTGGAGTTATTATTATTATTATTTGCCATTTCCTCCTGTACTCTGTAGTAAAAGGTATTCAATTTGCCAAGATATTATTTTAATCATGTATTATTTAAATAAGTAATAAGTAATGATACATGATCAAAAATAAAGTGATAAATAATATAATAATACAAACTCCGACTTGGATTGACCTTCCCTCATCGAGTTTCCTAAGAAAATAATATTTTATACAATGTTATTTACAATATTAAACAAAACGTACAAGGGTTGCTGTCTCATATCTACTGTGCAAGGCTATTTTTAATTTAAAAGTTTTTTTTGACAAAAGACGATTTTTTAATGCTAAAAGATATAAATAAATTGCCTAAGTAAGGTTGTCTATCTTTTTTCAAGCAAGGATTAGGGTTGCGAGGTGTAAAAAAGTAAACGTGCATTAGTAATTTACTCTCATCGAGTTTCTGCCACTAGCCGCCTCAGGTACCCTGGCACTCCGTGATAGTGAAGTGCTTCCCTGATGCAGCTAAATGGCAGACTATTGAACGCGTAAGCGCTGTCCAACGACACCGCCAACAGCACGCCGCCACAGCTCACTACCTCTTCGGTCATGGCACTCCGGCGCAACACAGCACCGACCGTCGAACGCCCTGCTCGAAAACCGAATTGGGCGTCCGACAAATGAGGGCCGACTTCGCGAAGGTGCTGCACGATGCGAGCAGAGAGGACCCTCTCAAACAGTTTACCCGCCTCGTCCAGCAACACGATGGGCCTGTAGGCCACGACCGAATCGGTAGGTCGTCCCGGCTTCCTTAAAAGTACCAGCTTCCCACTCTTCCAGCAGTCAGGAAGCGTCCGGACGCCACCTTTAGGCGGTCGGACATGTGGTCGAGGGCCAGGGCCAACACTCGGGCAGGGATCCCGTCTGGCCCGGGGGCGGTGTTCTTGGAACGGATCCGTAGAACAGCCTCCGCCTCCGTGATGGGTGGAACACCATGCTCGTCCTCCCCGTCGTCTCCAGCCATCCATTCAGTCCATCCATGTGCTCCATCCGTTGCGGGAAAAGGCCCTCAACCACTTCCTGCAGAAAGCTGGGTTGGAGAGTCTCCGTAAGGGGGAGGGCCCGACGCGCGGAGCTTTTGTTGCCGTAGACCTCCTGATCATTTTTAAGAACTGCGTCAGCCACACACCTGTAATATGGCACCTCTGAGTTCACAAGCTTGTTTCTAATGGCAAGTTGTTGATGTACAACCCTGACTACTTGGTTGTGTCTGTGCAAATATTCACCGTTCCCAAAACGTGAACAATCAGAAATTATTATTATTAAACATATAAACCGAAATATATGCATACACTGACACCTGTATCCATGTAGGTGTAGCCAGAGGCTTACTAAACACCCACATTTTACCAACTATAATTTAGTCCCACTCAGGGTATAGGGGGCGAATATATTGTCAGGAAAAGGTAGATACGAATAGAAGGCAATGGAAGATAAAGGACATTGATTATATGTATGAATAAAGTATTGTAAGCAATAGTAATTAGGTACTCGATAACTGTGTTACACACAGCTGCTTTTGTGCATGCATCTTTTTTAATCGCATTTGCTTATACAGTCAGTGTTTCTCTTTTACACCATACTCTCTTTCGTTTTCCCATGAGAACCCTATCCCATCGTGTTCGTAATATTATTATTTACTTTTTCATATGATTTGTATATAAACAAGATAATTATCAAAAAAAAAAATTATAATAACTTTTAAATTAAAAATAGCCTCGTGCAGATATGAGATAGCCACTCTAGCACGTTTTGTTAAATTATACATTACTAGCTGCGCCTCGCGGTTTCACCCGCGTAAGACCCGATGCCGTGGGAATATCGGCGTAAAGAAATCCAGATCTCCAGCTATCTACATACCAAGTTACATCGCAATCGGTTCAATAGTTTTTATGTGAAAGAGCAAAAAACATGCATCCATCCTCACAAACTTTCACGTTTATTATATTAGTAGGATATTGTATAAAATATTCTTTTTTTAAGAAACTCGATGAGGGAAGGTTAATCCAAGTGTTGTACATTTCGGCTATAAGTCATTTCTAAGATTCTTTAGTGATTAATTATCTTCTGGAATTTGTTTCACTCGTTAGAATAATGTTTATTAAATTAAAACAAAAAGAAACAATTTAATAATACCTCTTAAAATTTATCTAATACTAGTTGACATGTTATAACCATTAGTATTAACAAAAAAAAATATTTAAATAGGCAGTCATAGGACTGCCGACAGAAATGAAAACTTAGAACGACCGTGACGTGAACCTATAACTTTTGCCCCTACCAAATAACGCTCAACGCGGCTAAAGAAGTTTTCATTTCAATCACAATTCAGTATGAACTTCATAACTCTAATATTAGCACAATAAACCACTAACTACACACACTAACCTCACAATGTAAACCAAATAATTGTTAAAATAATTATTATTACGTACCAATAATAACTGTTGAATTAATAATGACAATTATTACACATTAATTGAATATACTAAACACAGCGACACAACAGCGAAGAGCAGCTGACTGTATCTTACTCGCTCGAGTACACTCGGCGGTCCCGAGTTCACTCGATCGAACCTTCCACCTCAGAGCGTGACGGATCAGCCTAACTTACTACCTACGAAAAAATGTGTGTGCAGTGCGCCAAAAGAAGTTTTCACTTCAAAAGAACGTGTGCGTCTCGGGACGCCCGACAGAAGTGATAACTTAAACGCCAGACAGACTGACGCCATAACGCGTTACGTAACTCATTGCTTCACTGCCGGTTTTCTGTGAAGCCGTCTCTCCGGTCGAGCCGGCCCATATGTGCCGAAGCATGACTTTCCCACGATAAGTGATAATAATAGTATTATAATTATTTGTTGTTTTTAACCATAGAGATGTGCTAGAATTTTAATTTGCTTATAAATTTGTTTCATAGAAACTCCTAAAATAGTACAACAGGTATGTGGTATGGTAATATATAATTAAAAACCTACCAAACATCTTTTTTATCATTGCCGCCATTTTTTTGTGGTTTTCCTGTTTCGCAATTTAATTTAGTTTATACTCTACATGAATACGAAATTATCTTAGAGGAATAAGTATTTGTGAAGATTTTAACTAGTGGTATATTTCGTCTGTGAAAGGTATGTTTGCTTTGAATATTAATCTATCATTGAGAGTAACACGACAGTCTGTCATGTTATATCGATTATTTTGCAGCCGGCTTTGTTTCTAATTCAATAATTTTTAAATATTAACGTGTATGAAGTATGTGATGAGACAGCAATCAATTTAAACCGACACGTTCTAAATCCAACGTTTAGATTAAATTTGCTCTGACGCAGTACGAGACTTCATAATTTCGTGCATCAATGCTTCGAAATGCAAATGTAATCGTTGCTTTTAACACAGTACAGGATAAGTGTTTATGACGTTCATCATAACATCGGAAAAAAAGTTGTATGCAATTGGTATTATCAAGTTTTAATTATACAATTACCTTCTATTGTCTTAAGAGAGATGTATGATCAATTCTCACATTTGGTTAATTTACTTTTACTGTTGTAATTCACTGCTAAGTTACAGACAGTACAGTTTATTTCTCTGTATGGAAGTAAATAACTATCTATGAAAACCATAGGGTCCAGTGGTTTTGTTCTATATCCCATGTTGATATGACACCATTAATGACTAGGTTTACTAGAGCACAATACTCTTTCATTTACCCTATCTAAATGACAGTATTTAGGCCTGAAACGCCACATAGTAAAAGACCATAGATTTTCTAGAAGGTATGATTGTCAATATAATTACTTTGAAATGAATGTGTGTGGTGTAATTATTATTCAGTGTCAATATGGTTGCTGACAATCTTATTTACACATCAAACAACACCATGTTGTTTCTATGTCGACTTTGTCCTACATTACAACTGTCATTATAAAACAGCAACTAGGTACATATGTAAATTATAGGTAATTTTTATGTTGTAATAAAATAATGTACCTAGCTCAATAGTTTGTTCATTTGATACAATGAAATAAAAATTACAAAGTCTTGCAGGTTATGGGTCCAAACTCCAACCAGTTAAAAAGCACTAATCTTGGTGACTAGTGATCCTTTTACAAAAAGTTGCACTTTAAGAAAAATCTCTGTTGTATATTGTGTGCCACATATTCAAATTCAATGGAAAATTTGATCTTTATTTACTTGCTCATTAGCTCATTAGCGCATATGCCATCTTATGATGCCTTAAGACTTATTATATCCTTTTTGGTTAAGAACTTCCTCTAGGGCAAACTATCCAAAATAAAGTTGATAATTCTGATGAAGTAGCATGCGTCATGCTATTCTCAACTACTTCCAAATTTATACTACCAAATTATTCAGCCGATACTTTCCAGCTACATAGCTGGAAAGTATCGGCTAGTTTTAAAAAGGTATTTCATTTAGCCCAAGACTTACAACAAAAAAAATGAAAAATGTTTTCGTAGTTCATTATAATAAAGTGGGAGAAAAACAGATACTTGTAAGAGAATTGATTGCAAGTCATTATATTAAACTCTATAGTGACAATATATACTTGTAAAACCGTAACAATACTATAAATAACAATAACAGTGAAATACATAAAAATTGTTTATAATAGAAAGTTAAACTTTACAAACCTGTTAATAAGTAATTTAAATATGGAAATAGAAAAAGTGGACATAATTCTAATAAATATATTCCAATTCTGCAATTTCATTCACAAAGCAGCTCAACCGCACCACATATAACAAATTAAAATCAACATAGTCATTTATAACATTAATATCAACAGATATTATTAAACCACTAATTCCAACAAACATTGATAACAGTGACATAATAGATGTCACTTTTATATAGCAATGTATTGTTACTGGTAGATCAATACAAATGACCAACATAGCTGAACCGCTTTACAACCGCTACATATAAAAGAGGACACTACAGACATGAAATAGTACATTCTATCATAACATTCATCTAAAAGACCTGATTGAATAGTGAACCTTAAGAACAACTATTTTAGTAGACTAAGACTGGTAAGCGCATTGTGTATGTTATTGGCTTGGCAAAGATGGAGCCGCAACTTCGAGCCTCACTTGACACTATGCATCACTTTTTTGACTTATTTCTCGGTATAAATGAATAATTCCCATATAACATGAAGTAATAAGGAACAAAACAAAGACATACACAAGGAACTTAGTAATATTAAATCCATGATACCTACCAGACATTTATGTGAATCGATGAAGATTATATATACAACAAATCAAACGAAATAATAAATGTATATATGGTTTCTATCTAATAAAATATTATAGAGTTGGTGAAAATTTATTCCTGTGACAGAAACATTACTAAGTATCAGAAGTTGTAAAGGCAGTAAAAGCGAGGACTTTATTGATAGTTCTTCGAGCGTTCTACGTATCTTTTTATACGTAGTTAGCCCGATTTATCAAGAGTATAATTAACTACCGAAGTGGAAGGATTAAGATTCAAAATAACAAAGCTAAAAATGGACTTAGAGAAAACTCAGAAGACATATGCAAAGACTTTTATAAATCGGACTACTGACTACGGAATCCGTTTAGGATACAGTGGTGGTCATATAATTAAGAACGATTTGTATTATTATCTCAAAAACCGTAAGTCTTATTAAAAAAAGTAATACTACGTTTTTTTGTAGGTAATTTTCTAAGCTTGCGCCGGAGCGCGCAGAATGATTTCCGGCCTCCATGAACGCTGGCCTGGGGGTAACGGGTGAGGCTGCCCGTTACTCTAGCAAAAGCAGGCCTGAGACGGTGGCGCGCCGTGTTCCGCGCGCGCCGCCTCTCTTAATCGGAAGGAGGGCAGGGCCCTCCGCACGCAAGGGCGTGGGTGCCTTTTGTTTAAGAGGCGGCCAAGATCTGCCGGGGTTCTCGGGGACTTCCTTCCTAGGGTATAACCGAGTCCCTTGCAATAGACTCATTTATGACGGAACACCGTGTGGTTTTAGTCGGTTCGATTCCGACATACCACTTCACTGGCACCCCGGTGGGGTGATGACCCGAGGGGACTTCCACACGATAAAAAAAAGGTAGTTTTTTAAGCTACAAACCACTATTTTCTCGATAACAATGATTTCGAGATATTCGCGAGAAACCGCATTTACCTTTGATCCCGAGTAACTTTTTTAGCGGCACACTGATCGGTGAGGAGTTTTGGGATTTTGTTTAGAACCACAAAATGAAGGTTCGTGCCAAAATCCAGCTTTCCCAAATTTTTCCGAAGTTCGGTCTTTTTCTTCTTTATTCTCTGAATAAAGTGTATTATTAGGTGTGCCCCGAGTAGTGATGTTCCGGGCATCCGTATCCGCGGATATCCGAGGGAAAGGAAAAAAAAAATCTGTATCCGTTACTTTTTAGCGGATCTTGAACGGATATTTTACGTTACTATTCGTTAATATTCCTAAAACAAATCCATTTTGGGTAACACGTTGGTCGACAACGTGATAACATGCCATATCCTAGACCATACCATATCCTCTGTTAACGTATGGTGTACTGGGGAACTTAATGTTGTTATTGCATAATCTGATTTGTACATCTGACATTAGAATATTCTTCATTTTATTATGTTTTAACTTTTATTGTTATTTATTATTTCTGTGCTGTTATCCTTTGAATTTAATTTGTGACATTAATTGGAATTGACTTCGTGATATATTCTTCCCTCGTGCATGATATATAGAACTACCAGGTCCTTGGCTTATTTACAATTTAATTATATTATGTACTAGCAGTGCCCCGCGGTTTCACCCGCGTAAGTCCCGATCCCGTGGGAATATCATGATAAAAAGTAGCCTATATGTTAATCCAGGTCTCCAGCTAGCTACATACCAGTTTCATCGTAATCGATTCAGTAGTTTTGGCGTAAAAAAGTAACAAACATCCATACATACACAAACTTTCACGTTTATAATATTAGTAGGATGAAATTGGCATTTCATATGGAAAAAAATGTTTTATGTAGTTATATATTTAATTAATCAAAGTATGTAGTTATCTATGCACTTTCGCCATTTTATAGGAACATGTGAGAACGAGAATCAATGAAATCTTTGAAGGTGGTTTAGACTGCCTCATCGGAAATGTGTCTTTTTTCCTCGCAAGAAATTGTCCTAATTCCGGAACAAATGGTCTGTTGGAGCAAGGTCCGAGGAGTATGGTGGTCGGGTACATTCTAATAGCAGCTCCTCTAATTTTGCGGTCGTCTCTTGTCGATCGTGTGTGTGGTTTAGCGTTGTCCTGAAGTAGCAATGGGCTAAAGCAATAGTCAATTGCCTCGGTTGTTTAATGGTTAGCTTACGGTTAGTTCTGCCGTAATCATATGGCCAGATTTTAGGAATCTTTAGTTAACAACAGCAGCACAAACACTCCCAGTACCTTTTTTGAGTCAACTTTCGCCTGAGACAAGATTTGGCCTGGGTTCTCCTGGGTTCAACCATAGTGGTGAGCGTTTTCGATTATCGTACAAGATCAATTTTTCATCAGAAGTAACAATACGATTCAAAATCTCCTCGTTTTTGTGACGATTGAGTATTCTAGCGCAACACTCAACGCGTGTTTGTTGGTGTGCATCACTCAGTTCATGCGGTACCCATTTTTTTAGCTTTTTCACTTTTCCAATTTGATTTAAGTGAATAATTTTTTTTTTATCACTTACACCGAAGTCTGCGACCAATTCTTCGCATCGCATCGCAGTTTGCGATGGATCTGCTTCTTCTCATTTTATTCTTCATTGTCCACTAGGACGTGGACGACCACGATGTTAATTCTGAAAAATGTTGGAACCAAAAAGGTACCGCGCTTTCTTTTACAGTAGCTTCCCCATACACATTAATTTGATAATAATTAATTTGAATTTGGAATTCCTATCCAAACGCCAGTTATTTGAGATCGAAGTGTCCAGTTCGACAAACCGCCAATTTCATATGTCTATTTATACTTAATACTTGACTACATATTTTATTTCCGTGATAGGTATATGTATATCTTAAATTATTTTTAATTATAAAGATATCGACACAGGTGTCGAAACATTGTGTACCATTTAAAATCTTTTACATTTTTTTTTAAATACATTAGTACCCATACTCAGATATAAATGACTTGATTTGATTTATCAAAAGCGAACACACAATCGAATGTACTAAAAAGCAAATTAATAATTTAGTTAGATAATGATCCCAATAGGGAATATGCATGTATTTTTTTTATATTTTATTGACTTGTTCCATCATTTTACCCTAATAAAAAATATAAATAACCTTGGCAATGTCCAAAATAATTTTTAAAATAACATTGAAAACATCGATAAAATTTGATCTGTTTGAACGCCGCCATATTTCGCGGGCGTTGGATGACGTCACGTTCCACGCTTAGTGTTTGTTTCATAAACTTGAAGTGTTACAGTAATTTTATACCGATTTCCAGTTGTAATTACTATTTATTGTAATTAATAGACGATGGATAAAGTTAGAAAACCATTTTATAGGTATTGCCTTGTTCCTAAGTGTAAAAACACTATTAGAAGTACACCCAATACAGTATTTTTTCCTGTACAAAATAATAATATAAAATACGAAAACAATGGTGTACATTAATGAGAAGAGATGAAGTATCTTCAATATCGTGTTTATATTGACTCTTGCTCCGACACAATAAGGTGCAATTCAGATCGCACACCGCTAATTCCAAATGGCTTATATTAACCTAAAACTTGCCTCTCTTTCTATCGCATAACTCTTATCTGTTCTGATGCCGTTAAGATTGTCTTCTGTAAGAAGAATTAATCTAAATATTTAATAACCAGTTATGTGCCTATTACTTTACTTCTGTAAACAAATGAAGTTTTAAATAAACCTAGACTAGGTATTTACCTACTTAGTAGTACCTACGTAGATGTAACTTATATTAATGAAAACTATTTTATTTCACAATCTCTGCATAGATACTTTAATCTCTAAGAAGATAGGGCATTTGCCATAACGTTAGTGTGTACCTTGGAATGAAACTATCTCTTTTAGGTGTTTAACTAGGTAGGTATATGCCAATCAAATCGCGGAACCCTACTCCTTATAACACCAGCTATTTGCCAGTGAAAGTCATATGGCAATCGGTCCACCCGTTGCGGAGATTAGCCGAACAAATAGACAGACAAACAGACAAAATTGTTGTAGTCCTAAACTTATCAAAGCTAAACTTGACTAAGTTACTCCTTATAACACCAGCTATCTGTCAGTTAAAGTCCCGTGGAAATCGGTATACCCGTTCAGTAGATTAGCCGGAACAAACAGACAGACAGACAAAAATGTGAAAAATATTTTTTTGGTATAAGTACCGTGTAAACATTCAGATGCATTTAGTAAAAATCTGTCATTATGTCATTACAAACGGACACTTCAAATTTATTTATTTACTAGCAGTTCCCGCGCGGCTTCGCTCGCGTGTACATATTTATATATTTTGCGCGGAACCTTAATCCTTTTTTCAAAATCACAGTAGCATAAGTTACTTCTTTTAACATCAGCTATCTAACAGTGAAAGTCCCGTGGAAATCGGTCCACCTGTTCCGGGGATTAGCCGAAACAAACAGACAGACAGACAGACAAAAATTGAAAAACATGTTGTTTTGGTATATGTACCGTATATACATCCAAATGCACTTAGTAAAAAGCGGTTATTTTAATATTACAAACAGACACTCCAATTTTATTTATTTCTAAAGAGTATAGATAGAAGATGTGTCTCAGTTGTTGTGGTCCTAATAAATAAATATACTTATCATAGCTAAACTTGACCTTGTAAACAGAACTTGTAAATATCTAACTATACTGATTATCACTAATAATATAATCTAAATACGGGAAACGTAATTCGTAAGCGACGAAGGGGCGCAGCGACGTAGCGCGGGAGTGAGTATCGAAGTAACGTGCTACCCGGCCGGCGCGTGGCAGCCCACTGAATTTCGCTCGACTCGTCGCCGCTGCTAGGTACCTGTAACTTCATACCTACTGACCGTAGTGGGCCTAGCCTGGTATAGTGTGAATTAGTCAGCAGTAATTTATGTTTGTTGTAAATATCAAGCAAAAGGCAACTTGCTTGTCTACTTAAACTAGGTAACAAAAGTCATATAAAACTTCTCTATCCTATCTAATCTTACCTATCCTTTAGATTATAATATAACAAGTATTATAATAATTACCTTGCGGCTTTCACTCCTTTAACCTCAGTGGACGTAAAATCTCGATTTGAAGCAAAATATATAGTCATCATGAATGCACCTATTTTCGGTAGATTGTCCGATTGTGCTTTGACAAAACTACATTCAGTCATTGTCCTAAATGATTTCTAATATCACTAGAATGCTTTAATTGCACTAGCTAAGAGCAAAAACAACAGGTAACACTACGAATATAGGCGCCGATAAATGACAGAACGTGGAATGGCACGTCATGTTTTGTTTCGACCAATGGTGAAGGGTTTTGCAAAGTTGAATTTCGCGCCCTTATTTTGCATATTTTAATTAATATTTTTTGCAATTAAACACTAACTAAATAAGAAAATAATTGTTTAGGCATAATATCTGGACAATAAAGATTCAAGGGAAAATTAATCAAGTAAATTTAAACAACATGCATATTCCCTATTCTGTTACTGCACTCGCTAAATTAAAATTCACTAAATTTTCTTCATATAAGATGTAAACCTTGTATACTTCGAAACCAGGTGTTGTTTTAAATTGAAACAAGTAGGTAACATATGTCGCTATCGAAATAAGCAACTTATTTGTCGACTAAAGTCTGATACGCTTAAATAAACTTTATTACCACGTAGCGAGAGCCGCTATCCGTTGAATGCCATCTCTTTTGCTCTGTGTTTTTAGAAAGCGTCTTCGTAGGTGTCGATTAAAATAACGTCATCTTAGTTCGTTTGAATATTTGAATATTTGAGGACTATCGCTGCGTGGCAATTATACGGCATTTGAATAAATGGGGACTCTCGCTGCGCGGAAATAAAGTTGAGTATACGTTGACAGGTTTTAGTGAAATTTAGTGGTGCTGAGAAATAGATGCCAGTAACAAATAGACGTTATTACAAAAAGCACAAGGTTGATTTCATATGAAGAAATTAAGTCAGGTTTTAGTTTAGTCGAGTGTTCAATAGAATCGACACCAATATCAACTTAAGTCACAAAATAAGTCTTAATATTTTTTCTATCCTAAACTACAAACGGCAGAGTCGTATTCACCGATTTATTTATTGCTTGTTACATGGTTGTGCGTTTTGTCCAACAATTATGTTGTAATATGCATAAAGAAGGACCAGATTATGATAAATAATGGAGATTAAAAAATAAATTCATAACCTGATTACATTAGTCGTTACTCAAACTGCTAGAACAATGTAAATAAGGCTTTAATTAATCACTTGGTCCATTACATATTACCCAAACGATTGATTGCCGCCTCGAGCGGGTTTTCTAAGGCTAAGAAATAGTCAGATATCATATATTTTTATTGGCTTGCCAAATTATTACAAGAAAAATTATTTAGTTTGGCGAAACCTGGCGCTTTAAGTTCGTAAGAGCTGACTGAGTTGGACTAAGTTAGGAAACACCCATGAAAAATGGAATTGGTACATCTGACAATGCGACACTTGCTTAAATCACTGAAAGGGGGCTCTAGTATGCTGTTACAACAAGAAGTTTTGAAATAAATACTATCCGTTTAAAAGTTATATGACCGTTTGAATTTCCAGGTAATATATCACCTGCGATTCTCATAAAAGCAAGCGGAATGTGCAAAGTTAAAGATTTTATTTGGAACATATTTTAATTTTTTCGAAAAATTCACTCCGTTATTGAGAAAAACCATAAAAACTAGCTTCAAAAATTATGTAGATCACTTGATGCTAAACTTTTGAAGTCTGGTTTGTCAGTTCGTCAGTTGACAGTCGTTTACTTTAATTTGTACAATGTTATTTTTATTGACCGCCGAACACCCCATGGGGAAGCGACGTAGGATTAAAACAAAGTCATTTATTGATTACACAAAAAATATTTATTAAATTCATTGTAGACTGTATTAAGCCTATCATTTGTGTGAACAACCTGAGTAGCCTCCAGCCTTTGATAGTATACCTGTCTAGATAGAGTTATCTAGACAGGTATATAATTTCATGTTTCACAATAATGGTTAGAATTGGGAAAATGCTAAATGACAAATAATATAATACCAATAAAACTGCTTATAATTTGCTTTGTCCGTGATTTCTGTCAACCAACCAACAACATTAAACTTTCACCTATTAAAAATACTACTACAGTACAGTACACTACAGTACAGTACACTACAGTACAGTACACTACAGTACAGTACACTACAGTACACAGTAACTTCCAACCTATCGGTTTTTTTTTAATATACCACCCACACCTACCGCGACACAGTTAAAAAAAAAACTTGATCTTAATATCTCTGAATTATTCTTTGATTATCTATAATTATAGAGTAGTTGTAAACTTAACTTTCCCTCTCATTCTTGAAATGTGGTTTAAGTTTTCAAGATAATTCTTTACAAAATCAAAAATCTCTGTTAAATTTAAAACCACTTGTCTTGCAGATATACCATAACATTTCACTGCAATGAGGGTACTCAAATATATCATAAACATGTTAATGATTTTATTCAGTAGCCCATCGGTGCTATTTGTCTACGGGGACATTAAATAGAGCCATGTTATTTATTGCCTCGCGTGCGTGCACCGTACCTATGACTGCTTTTACGGTGTCTGCCATTTAATTTGAGCGTACATGCAATACGGTATTGGAGAAAACGGGAATCTAATTGTCGCCTCATCCCTCTGGGAGTGGTGGTGGCTGTAGCCACCACAAAGTGGGGCGGTGCCGATAGTCACTGGAATCGAAAGTAGAACGTAATAATTACCGGTGGTGGGACCGGTGGGCACTGGGTGGTAGGAGGCCGGTGGTCGCGGTTCCCGCGGCTCGACCGTCAACAAACCGTCGCGCAGCAACTGCTCATGACATATGCATGAGAGCGGCACGGACGACGCCGCTTAAATATACAACGACGGACGGGGAAATTACTAGAGAAGCAAATACAAGATGTCTCCCGCCCGCCTATGCTACCGTAGCGTGCGGCACGCCCACGAACCTCTCCAATTACACTCACGAAACGTCCGTCCGATACCTTTCTTACTATTCGAGACTATTTTTACTCCGTAACCACCACGTCGCGTCGTCTTCATAAGTCATGAAAACAACCCCATTACAACCTTAATACTGCATTCTAAATTTCGTTTGTCTCATAGACCTGCACGCGATTATCGAATACAAAATTATTACAGCAGATATGAGGACTTGCATATTGAATGCGTCTTGTTGTCCACTTTGAATGAAAATTAAAACCCTCCAGTCACGGCGTCGTTATTTAATTTGATATCATCTTAATAGATTATCTGCATCTTGTGGCTTCAAAAATCACATACAATCACAAAGTGATATTTATAAATCAAAATTAATATTACAAATAAATTATTCTAGTCAAAGACCAATTGATTAATCAGCATTTCAAATGTACCTTAATATGACCACAATTTAGAATAGTATCTAATCTAATCAGACATAAAGTAAAAAATTTAATTAGAATAGCATCGGACACTTGGATATAAAGTCCTGTACAGTATCTCCAAAAGCAAGACCGGTGGATGACATGTTCTAATCAATTAAATCTATAAGGGTAATAGGAAAATAAATACAATATTATATTATATACTCATAACACTTGAGTCCAAATACTCAAACGACACTTAATTATAAGGCTCGTGCTGTCACCATGGCAGACCTGACGACATCCTACATTTTATTTTGAAACAGTTTCAAGCACTTAATTCGTGAATGTACGTATTTGAGCATGAAATAGATTATATGTACAATGTTCTTAAACAGAATTGAAAAAACAAATTGGCTACTCGCACGCCTATCGCACGAAAATGGGCTTTAAGAAGTTATGATCGATAGAAACATCAAATATTCACACACCACCGGCCCTCGAGGCAACGAAATGGATGACCGTTGTCCGAAAGGTCACAAGGGGCGAACGTGGTCCTCTTCGCTGTGCCATTCTCATAATTACCTAAAAGTTTTCTTCATATAAAGAAACACGAAGTGGGTACTCGTCATTCTTTAACTCCGCACCGTTAACATTTTTGAACTAAGAATAAGTTCTGCGTTCAGGAATGCCAACACTGTTCTTGATTACTCGTTATAACATTCATAATATGTTAATTTACTCTACCCCGTCCTATTGGAATAAAAATAGGCTTTTAGCTAAAACTATTCGTAATTTAAACCTTCACACGACGTTGACTTTTTATTAGGGTTCCGTACCTAAAAAGGAGGTATCCTTATTGATCACTTCGTCTTCCGTCTGTCTATTGAGACCCTATTTCTCAGTAATAAGTGGAGGTATTAAGTTAAAATAATATTTATTGAATTGAAAATTTAAATAATACTTATGCCTGCGGCCCCTTAAACCTAAAAAAAATCAAGCTTCTAAGTCAAGGCAATGAGAAGGTGCACCCATTTAAGCCTTTTATTTTAACATATTTTATGAACACTGTAGCGGGGTAATATTTAGGTATTTAATAAAACAGCAAATTAACGATGTGGAGACTTGTACTGTGCTTTTGATACAAAAATGGGAGGGGTAAAAACTCGGAGCTTGCAACTTAATGTCAATCCTGCACTGGCTATAACTAATTGAATAGGCGTTGCGCGAACAAACTCTTCGCGGGTAAATCATAACCTATAGGGAACTTCCCATTGACCTAGAATCATGAAATTTGGAGAGCACAAGTAAAGAAAAAAATCCGGAAGTCGTTAATTTTTTATAAAGGGTCTTTCAACAAGGACGGGTCGATGTTAAAATTGAATAAAACAAGATGAAATGTGTGAAATATTAACGAAATTTATTTTTTATTTAAAAGCCCCGTTTATACCATTATGGATGGAATATGACATCGTTCAAATGTCCGCCGCGGCCTCGTATTCTGGCACGAATCCGAGAGGTCCAATTTTTAATAACTCTGCTGCATAGATACGGCTGAATCTGAGCGATGGCCTGCGTTATGTTAGCTTTCAGGGCAACGGTCGATTGTGGCTTATTGGCATAGACCTGCGACTTCAGAAAACCCCACAAGAAAAAGTCTAGCGGAGTCAAATCACACGATCTTGGTGGCCAATTCACGTCACCTCTGCGAGAGATAACCCTTACCCTCAAACCGTTCATTGCAGAATATCCATTGTGTCGTTTGCTGTGTGGCAAGTAGCGCCATCTTGTTGGAACCACATGTCGTTCACGTCCATATTGTTCAATTCTGTTAACGTCGTTTTCGAAGAAGTACGAACCAATGACGCCGCCAGACCAAAATCCGCACCAAACAGTAACTTTTTGTGGATGCATTGTCACCTGGTGAACCTCATGTGGGTTGTGGTCATCCCATATACGGCAATTTTGCTTATTAACAAAACCATTCATCCAAAAATGTGCCTCGTCGGTAAAGATTATTTTTCGGACAAAATCGGGGTCCTCTTCCAAGCGTTCCGAAGCTCATTCAGCGAAAACACGGCGTTGTCTATGGTCATTAACTTTGAGCTCTTAGGTCAGTTAGATCTTGTACGGATGCGGGCCCAAGTCCTGACGCAAAATTCTCCAAGTTGAAGTCTGCGAAAGGCCGAGTTCTTGTGCACGGCGAGAAATCGACTGCCTCGGAGTCTCCTGAACACTCTCACGTACAGCGGCGATGTTCTCGGCCGATCTGGCGTTCCTTTGACTTAAAGGTGTTGGTTGGTTGTTTACCGAACCGGTCGTCTCAAATTTGGTCACCAATCGTTGGAGAGTAGACTTTGAAGGGCCACCGCGTCTGCCGTAAAATGAGCGCAATGCGCGCAACGTTTGCACTAACGAACACTCATTTTGATAATAAAGTTTTATCATTTGCACATGCTGCTCAACCGTGTAACTTGCCATGGTGATTTGGCATCAGTGACTAAATAAGAAAAAACAGATTTGACAGATGCCGCCAAAACAAAACGGCCGCTACAGATTATTAACATCGACCCACTCTATTTGAAAGACCCTTTATCACATGCAAAAATATTTTTTGCCATTACAAACTTATATTTTGCGCTTAGAAAATTTACTGTGACGTACATCAATATATGAAGGAGTATTTTAAAAACGGCAAACTTGAGTTTGTCTTTTAATTCGACTTGTGACGTATTGATGTACGTGGGAGTATCTTTAACCCACAACGCAAAAAGAAGGGATTATAACACCCCTCCTTTTTGTTTAACCCCAGTTTAACGTGTACCTATCTGTGTGTCTGTGCATAATAGCTCCTAAACGACTTGACCTATTTTGATTTAGTTTTATTGTTTCGAAGGTGACTTGATCGAAAGTGATCTTAGCTATGATTTTCGGTCTGGTTTTTTGAAACAAATGTTTGATGCACTAAATTTAGTACCTTATGCAAATAGGTTGATAAATAGTCATGGGTTATAAATACCAAAATATTATGATTATCTAATCCAATACATTTTCGGAAGCTTCTCTAACGATTTGAATGAAATTTAGTAGTAGATAATAGTACATATTCAAAGTTAGATTTAAAAATTCTCATTCTCTCATTCTGAAAAGAGGAAAACTCAAAAGAAGCTTATCGAAGATTAGTTGTCCAGATAATTGAAAATAAACAGTGACAAAATACAAATACAGGTTAACAGTAGTCTATTTCAAGTATACTTGTAAACACAGCGTATGTTAACTAGTTATGTTATAGGTGTAATGCTTTCACGGTTCGGTGCACATTATCCTAAAGCGGATACGACAGAATCGGGCGCCCAACGTGGGTCTTCAAGCGTGAAATAAGTGCTATTGCTTTGTATCTAGTCGCAATCATAGCGACCGATGAACCATCTTAGAAACATTTCTCTAAATATTATTAAATACCCACCAACAACGATTTATTATGAATATTTGATTCAAATATTTAATATTTGAGTCAAATTATAATAAAGATGCAGAAGGTTCAGATTAAACTTAAATGTTTTTTCTTTTAACTGTATTATTTGAATCCGTTTTGAGTACGCTATTGCTACTATATAAACATATATAAACTTTAAATTGAGTAAGTAATAATATATAATTATGTGTAATGTTAGTTATTGCGTAAACTGTTTCACTGCTTTTATAGTCACTGTTCCGCTCCTATTGGTCTTAGCGTGATGATATATATAGCCTATAGCCTTTCTCGATAAATGGCTATTTTTCAAATCGGACCAGTAGTTCCTGAGATTAGCGCGTTCAAGCAAAACAAACAAACAAACTCTTCAGCTTTATATATTAGTATAGATTTTCACGTTTGATATACATAGGTATAAAAATGTAAGTAATTTCATAACAGTATCTATGATAGACTTTTCATCTCGCCTAAGCATTTATCAATAATAGATTAGGTCCTTACCGACTTTGGCGTAGTAGACCTCGTTTCTAAATGTCACCTCTATAGCTAGGAATCGCTTTAGTAAAATATATGAGACATGTGCGTACTTCTGATGCAACTACCTGCCTGTAAAATAAAAATGGTATATATTTTACTACGTGAATCATATACCATCCATGATAATCGACATCGTACACCAAAAAATAATTAAGGTTAATATTCCTTATATTATTAATATAAGGTTCGTAAGAGATAAAAGGTATGCCGAACTAACAGCACCAGTTTAAGAATAGGTTTACACAAGGTTCACCTTGGCTTATAATTACACTTTGTAGTTCTAATTCCTAATGGCATCGTATACATCTGTAGGTTCTCTTGAAGGAGGGCCCTAATAACACGAGTGGCGTGGTGTATTCTTGAAAGGCACACTTGTCGTCTCTCATGGTAGTTGCGGTAGTTTCCATTCCTTGCTAAAATATTCAATAAGTCGAGTAAATTACAGACTTCGCTTCAGTCCTCGGGACTTCTACTACAATTACTTGTTTAATGTCGCTGGAAGAAACGTCGGCTACGATAATTAGGTCAGCACTGCATGATTGTCACAACACCGGTCGGTTCCCACAGCAGAACCGATACTTTACTTCTCCATACCACGTTTCATATCTCACGTAAATATTTAATCGGAACAGTATTTACCTTCGGGAGGCCTCCATTCTTTCATTTGAATTTCTTTTTGTTTCCAACTAGGTTAATTAAATTTATGGTAGCATTCATTTTGGAAATATTATTTGCTTCTGCCAAGTAACGCTATGTGTTGGCGCCTTAAACTGGGATTAAAAGCTGTGTCTCTTATTTAACACAAGAGGAACTGATATTTCATATTAATGAAAGTAAAAAAAAATGTATTTTTCTCAATTACACAGATTAAACCATTGAGCCAATAATAAAAAATATGTTCTCCTTTTATAAAACTTACGGTAGGTAATTACAAATAATATTTGTTTAACTTAAGTAATGGTTTAGACTGCCAGAATTTTTAAATACGAAATTAGTAACCGGTAAATCTAATAGCTAGTTCCAAGCTGTTGCCAAGTTCAATTTTTAAACTTGATTTGAGTACTACCCTACAAAAGGTGTTATAAAATAAAAATGTGTTAAAAATATGTTGTATCTACTAAAGTAAATAAACACTTGGATAGATATTCAAACTTCTAAAAGTACCTAGCGAGGCGTTAAATTATTTATATTTGTTACAATATATATCTACAATATATACAATATATATCTGGACAACGTCAGCACATGCCCGGCAGTCTGATCCCAAACTAGGCAGAGCCTGTACTATGGTAACCTTATGTATTTCTAAATACATACATATCACTACATATTATAAAACGAAGTCTGTCTGTCTGTTTGCGATAAACTGAAAAAGTACTGAACGGATTTTCATGCGGTTTTCACTAATAGAGAGAGTGATTCATGAGGAAGGTTTAGGTGTATAATTTGTATCTGTGCGAAGCCGGGGCGGGTTGCTAGTTATAGATAAATTACACCCAGACACTGAACAAATTACCATGGTCAGCACACAATTATTTTTCCTGGGTGCGAATGGAACCCCACACTAACCCAAGGCCAGTCAAATAATATAATTTATTATTCTTACGATGCCTGGTCAAAGTAGAAGCATGTAGAGTGAACTTCATAAATATAGGATTAAGCTGTTTGAAAAAAAAAAATTATCACGGAATTGAAGTTTGTGATACTTCACATTTGACAGAAGTGAGTACTGACCCTAGCTTGCATTGTGTTTCATTATTCAAATTGTCTGCAAGGGACAAAATACTAAATATAATAGGTACGCATTTTGTTGTTACTTCCGTTGCCTAGGCGATGTTGTCTTCGACGTGGCTCACTATTAGCCATTAGCTATTGACAAATAACTACGAACATTAAATGTAGGTATGCATACACACATTTATGAAATGTAGTCCAAACATACGTATCGGACGTCGATCGCCACGAATATTTGGACGGCCTGATTGATCTTGCGTCCTTACTGGAAGTAATTTACTCTATTCGAATGTCGTTAGGAACATTCTCTTTGTCTCTTTAATATACTTTTATTATTTCCACCCATAAAACATGTCTTTGGCATAATTTAAACCTTATTAGGTACAAAATCCACCCCTATAATTCATAAATTACTAATATTGCCAATAACCCATTATTGAAAATATTAGTAATTAAAGTTCTAATTATAGACGGTATATTCAAATTCAAAATCATTTATTCATTTAAGACACTAAGTGACATTTATGAACGTTAAATTGAAGCTAGAGTTAAAATCATAGATCGGCGCAAACAGACGCCACAGCATGTGCTGGATTGTCGAGGTAAATTAGGTGAAAACACCAAAATCTACTGCCTGCTTGTGTCGATCTATAACTTCCAGTTTCCAAAATGCGTAGAGCCTTATGAGAAGAATACTGGCAAAGAAACTCATGGCCACTCTTTTTAAAAGTCAGATCTTCAGGTACAATAGTGTTAGTGTTACACGAAAGGTAAACAGGATGCAAGCTGATGCCACCTGAATTTCAATTTATTGAAATGCTCCAAAAGCTAACGTACTAAAAAATAAAAATCACTCAGTGATACCGTTGAAGGTTTGAACTTATTAAACATAGAAATCATTCAAGGTGCACATCTACCTTCATTCAATTACAAAATCTACAGTTAAAAATAATTCGTGACTGGATTAAGAGGCTAGAGTTGCAGTTGATCGAACCAAAATAATAGTATAGGCTAAAGCATCGCTGACTAGGCCGACCAGTCACCCCAAGCAGCACCCGTTCACGAGTATGACGCATGGACCAGCCATCATCTCCTTCGCCATATCAGAGGGAAAGAAATGACCCGCCCCATGACGACGCCGCAAGCAATGACATTTTAGTGAGCATGACGAACCATAGTCGAGATACTGATAAAAATCACTACTAGTCAAATTACCATAATAAACGTCACGCATTACTTTCAACTGACAATGGTTTGTTAATAATTTAGCTTAATTATAAGACAAAGAAGTTTGTGTGTATATACCTAATGAAACCTTAAGCCCAAGACTGTTTGTCGTTTAGATAATCGTTGATCGTATAGTAGGATTTCCTAATAAGGTGATTTTTTACAGTTTGTTTTTTCTTATAGTCATTAATGTTGTGCCTAACAAACATAATATTTGCAAAAATATACTGTGATGCAACAGTTAAAATACCTATATCCTTAAACAACTCTCGAAGAGAGACTCTAGCACCTAAATTGTATATGGAGCGGATGGCTCGTTTTTGGAAAATAAAAATCGTTTCAACATCAGCCGCCTTGCCCCAAAGTAGTATACCATAGGACATGACGCTGTGAAAGTAGCTAAAATAAACTAGCCTAGCTGTGTCCGTATCAGTGAGCTAACGTATCTTCCATACTGCATAAGCTGCCGAACTAAGCCTACCTGCAAGGCTATCTATCTGGGCTCCCCATTGTAGTTTACTATCTAATGTAATTCCTAAGAATACTGTTGAGTCTACAATACTTAACATTTCATTATTTAGAGTTAAATTAGTACCTAGCTGTTTTACATTTGGCATAGTAAATCTCACACACTTTGTTTTATTTGAATTTAGTAGGAGATTGTTAGTTGAAAACCAATACAATACATCATTTAGTGTCGACTTTAAAAATAAGTGACGTATCATCAGCAAAAATAGAACTATATCACAGAGATCTTTTAAATAATAAGGTAAATCGTTTATATATATGCGAAAAAGTAGAGGACCTAGTATAGACCCCTGAGGAACGCCCATAGTAACAGGTAATCCAGAAGACCTCGCACCATTGATGTCTACATGTTGAATTCTATCTTTCAAGTAGGAAACAATTAGTTCCAAAGCAATACCATTAACACCATAATGTTTAAGTTTAAGAAAAAGTGTGTTATGTTCTACACAGTCAAAAGCTTTTGAGAGATCGCAAAATACACCTATCGCATCTTGCGAATTTTCCCATGCATTATATATATGTCTTAAAAGAGTTGCACCAGCATCAATTGTTGAACGACCCTTTGTAAAGCCATATTGTTCTTTGTGAAATAGATTATTTAGATTAAAATGGCTTTCTAGTTGTTGCAAAATAACTTTTTCAAAAATTTTACTAATAGCTGGTAACATTGAGATTGGCCTAAAGTTACTTGGTTCAGTTGTACAACCCTTCTTGAATAAAGGTATTACTTTGCTATACTTCATCATGTTAGAAAAAACACCAGAATCAACACATCGATTGAATGTTATAGCTAGAAATGGTGCTATATCAATTATAATAGTTTCTATTAATTGAACAGAAATTCCCCATAAATCCCCTGAATTCTTAGAATTAAGAGACTTAAACGTTTTTATAATGTCTGTGGGGTTTATGAATTCAAATACAAATAAATTCTTACATTTGTTTACATTGGCCCTTAACAACAATTCAGACCTGGACGCACAAGAATTCAAGGTACTGGTTGTACTAACTGGTATATTTGTGAAAAAGGTATTAAAAGATTCAGCTATGTCTAAGTTGTTTGTTATATTGTGGTTACATTAATTTATGGGTACATGTTTAATGCAATAGTGATTTTGACTACAAACATGATATATTATGATTTCTGCCGTTTCATCCACCTGTATGAGAACAGACAAGGCGGTCTTTAACCAGAAGATTATCGATGCTATTATTATTGAGTTGGAGTTGAATAACGAATTTGGCGTCCATTTATTGTGGTCAATTTGTTAAGTGAAGTCGTAGGTGGACATTAGCGGTGCCTAACGACAGTGTCGCATGCCGGTGTGCTGCCACTAAGCCTTAGATGTTTATTATTTAGATTGCTCTCTCTTCACACCAGCATAGGTGTTACATTAACGATAGGCATTCCTAATAAAGATCATAGCGATAATATAAAGGTTAGTCCTTAATAAAATGTTTCCAGTAACATCTGAAACAGTTCTTTGTATTGGAATTCGATTGGGTATTGCAATTACTTATGTGCTAAAATTATAAAAATTTAAATTGAACATATGACTTTGCACTAGGTACTCTGCTTGTTATATTTTTAACCCCGACGCAAAAACTATTGTGTCATACAAGTGAATTTAGTAGTTTGTGCCATTTTTTAACGCCGAGCGATCGAAAATCGATGGTATATATAAAATCGAAGCTTAGAGGGATACTAGTGTATCATTGTTAGTCCAGTCTTTTTTTTCTTTTTTTAAAGACAACTCCCCGCATTAGGAATTACTCCTGTGTCTCGGGGGACTTTACAAACATATAAACAACGGACACAAAGAACACCCAGACTCAGGTGGGAATCGAACCCACGACCTCTGGCTCAGCAGTCAGGGTCACTAACCACTAGACCAACAGGCCAGTCATAAGTTATAAATGAAGAATGACTGAACCCAGCTATAGTGTACGAGGGGTGATCCAAAAGCAATGGATATAGTGCAAATAAAAAGCCGAAGAAAATTACGTAGCTTACTAAAGTAGTTCCCTCACTAGTTGGATGAACAAAAAACACACGAATAGGTCATCATTTCTGGGAGATACGGAAAAAATGTCCGTAAAAGAGATACATTGTGAGTCGGCGGAAACATTGGGCCGACTCTGCTCTTTAATATTCTAAAGTCGCATTCTTGTTCAAGGACTTTAACTTTGGTAGAACATTGACGAACGAGAAATCTCGCGTAGGACATCCATCCACATCTCTTACCTAAGAATTTTACACCAAAATAAAACATTGTAAAACCGAAGAGTGATCATAGGCATTTTGCTGAGGTTACAACGATCTTATATGACAGCATTCAATACATTTTAATGGGGAAATACATATGAAAATGTCGGTTGGTCAACATTTTCGGTACCCCCACTTTACTTTCATTCCCAGACGGAACAACACTAAAACACTGAAGAAATTCAAAGGCCCAAGAAAGTTTATGGTGTCCTTCTCTTGAGATGCTGTGTAAATCATAAGGATTCATTACCTGGCATAGGGAGTGACTTTTACCAGCTCATATTATGCACACCAAATAAGAAGATTGCGAGAGAAAATTAAAAAAAGGAGGCGAGGCAAAGTGGGAGCACCCGTCTACAAGTTGAGGTTCGAGAAAATTGGTTCGAACTGCTCGAACATAAACCCTATTCTTTAGATCTTCATTTTTTCAACACCGGAACGGAATTAATTTTGATTCCAAAAATACCGAATCTCAGAATTATTTCGCGAAACGTCTGACCTGACAGTATTTTCAAATATGTTTAAAAACTTTTACTGAACTGTTTCATTGCATCTGTCTCGTACTATAATCGTGTGGTGATTTTCGTGTGCCAAAGAAAACTCGGTGTAGTTTGAACTTTCTATAAGGATACAGAGGGAGAAAATATTTATAGAAAGAGAGAAGAATATGTTAGAGTATTGAAAAAAGTCAAATGATCAATTTACAAAAATAAAATCTTAAGGCCACAAGTAATTGACAAAAGCCGGCATTAGCAAGGTCCTTTTAGTTAATTTTATTAGATTTAAATTAATAAATGGTACGAGTACAAAAAGTACAGTATTCTTCCTTACCGTAGTAATTGTAAGGAGTTTGGAAATCTCGAATCTCGTCTCAATCAAAAGTATGAAATTAAACAGAAATGTTCATCAACTGTCACTTCCACAGACGCTTTGCTTTGCGTAAAATAGCAGTCGAGCGAGCTACTACAAATGAGGGTTGCTTTTTATGAACGCATAGCGTTGTCTATCGCTCAAGTATTGTTTAAGAATTGCAATTGACGACTCGTGTCCGGGCTCACTGTGAGTTCTCATATCATTGTTTGTGAATACGGGTGTTAGACTTGTGACTTGCCAAATGAGTTCTTTAATGACATCCACTTCAAACTCAGTAAAACTGAAATATTATCGAGCCACCGAATACTCTCCTGGCATATTTCAGTCTTAAAACGCTACGCCTTCTCGGTGTAACATCAATACTTCTCGTCTTTTCATAAGCTGCTCTACTCAAAGGGACTGATAGAAAACTTTAAATCTCCAAAACAACACGTGGCTTAGGCTCTTTTCAGATGCCTTAATTCGTGAATTTTCAGTTAATATTTATTGACATTACGGCCTATGAGATTTTATATAATTATATCGTCAATCAGTCCCTTGTCAGAACTATTGTATTTTGAAGGTAAATATTAGTAAATGTACATGTTATATGCTTAATAGCTGCTTAAAAGCTGAGCCTCTTGATATACTAGAAGAATTATCGCGTTTTATCTTATGCTAGCTGAATGCTTGCACAATTTACCTTAACCACATAGTCACACATATCTAGGTTGGCTTAGACGTAGAACAGGGTTTTGTCTTAGGGCATGACTCGTTAAGTCGTCGTTTCCGGGGCACAATGAGAGGCAGGGTGTTATTGACGGGGCGGCGGTTGGTGCGCATGTGCACCTCCGGCGCCCCGGCGTCTCGGGGGTGCTTTACAAACGCTCGACCCGATCACAAACGATGGCAGTCTACTCGCGAGCTCCTTCACCACTAGACGTGGACCGAATTAATCTAATATGAGGCGGCACGCGCTCCTTATTGTACTATCAGTTATAATGTAGGTTTCAAACATAATTTACCGCAATTTTTAAAGTAAAAAAATATCACAATATTAGATACTAATCGGATTTTTCTTGTTCCAGGTGTGAATCGCTAACCTAAACGATCCTGATATATAATTCTGTGAGTATTTCTTGTTCGCGTTGTGTTAGATTGTTTTATGTTATCCTTATTGTTTCCACTTAGCTACCTACTTAAGTGGAAGTAGGTGAGTGGGCTCACTCAGATCTCGCACTGTTTTATTTATATTTTAATTCCTCGTATTTAACACCATTTTCAGACTCCTAATTTACTAATTTTATTTTTATTTTAGAGAGGATTTTTATCAGGTTAATTGTATCTGTATTGGTGGTTTTCAACACAAAACGTGGAGTAAATAAATATTAAAATTATAATAAGACTAAAAGACTCTTTTTCACCTCATTACAAACCAATGAAGGAAAGTCTAGGTTTGAACAATACAAAAGCAAGGAAATATGATGGAGTAAACAGAGTTTTTTTTAGTCCATATTTTGTTACAGGGATTATATTTATTAAGGGTAGATAGGTTATTTTATATAGTAAAGGCATATAGCCAAATAAGGCAAGCCAGCTAAGTAGTAGCGTACAGGTGAGGCGGGACAGCTGCTAGTGATATTTCGAATGACGGTTACCTCACTTTTTATAATACTTTTTGCGTATGTCGTCGGTCTTTGTGTGTCGAACACCTGCCGGGCTCCGTTTCCAGTCTTGCCAGTTCTATTCACTCATTTCTACACACCCGCCTTCGAACGTCCTTAACCTACCTCTGAAATCTTTAATTCCTTTGTGCCACATTCTTAAAATTTGACCATTTCTATGTATTAAATGTGTTATCGAAACAAATAATTTTGGTTTTTAAAAACTCACTCTTATTAAAATACCTTGCAATCTATAAAAATAGGTTTTTAAATGATGAAGATTATGGAGATACTGATCCTGTCATTCGGCTCAAATTCGAGCAAAAATCTGATATACTTGAAACTGGACTAATAAAACTAATAACCAATCGTAAACAGGACTTAAGTAAACTTGTGATGTAATCAAAGGACATAAGTTCAAAATAACTAACAGAACAGCTAAGGTTTTGTGGTTCTGCGATAGTTGGCACATTAGTGAATTGGTAACCTTTGTGGCACGAATAAAGCCGCGACCGACTTTAGACGTGCACCTGCGGGGGTGTCAGTGACCTCGTTCACCTGCCTCACGGCAGACGTTCATATTAGCATACTCTGACCAAACAAGTGCCATGTAGATAAATTTTTTTAAACTGGCCTTTTTTGTACATCTATCATTTTAGACTTCGAAGTGTTTGTGATGTCTTATAATTCGTTACAAATAATTCCCTGATACCGAATATGAGTATGGGTGTACCTTATGTCCGTTTATTATATACTTTTATTATCCTATAACAAGAGTACTAGAGTCCAAGGATTCTACTGCTCTTGAAGAAGAAGGAGAAGGAGGATATGAATCTGGAGGGCGGGTGTATCTTATGTCCGTTAATTGTATATTTTTATAGTCGTTAGCACGAGCATCAGATTCGAAAAAAAAACAATGTACAACAAAAAGGAGACAATATTTTAAATTTTAGGTCATGTTAATACCGTAATGCTGGATTGCAATTCCATCTAAATTTTTTTTACAATAGCTATTAACTTTACCTCCAACATTTGTCTAGGAATGTAATGAGATCTTGCAACTCAACTTTCCCCTATTTCCAGACGTTTTAATTAAATTGGACTTCTGCAGATATGAAATATATTATATTATAGTTTTTTATAATTTAAACCAATAACAATCAAAAATTAAGAAGGAAAAAATTAAATTTTTGAAAAAAAAAGAAACTAAATTATATTCGTAATTTTCAACACGATTTTAGCACTTCATTTGTATGGTGAGAGAATGAGGTATCCATCGCGAAGCAAGCTTCCTAACTTTAAGGTGTTCATGCAGGATAGTGGAAACTGCCTGTGATCCAATCTTCAGTTCAGCCTGAATCTCTCGATGTGTAATTTGTCTATTCTCCCACAATATCCACTCTACCTTGATGACATTTTCATGACTCACTGCAGTTGGTTGGTTGCACTTGGTCGGCCGGGTCTGGGGTCATCGATTTGAGATTTCCTTTCTATGGTGCACCTGAGGCCGCAACAATAAGACTCGGTGACAGAAAACTGGGGTTTTAGTCGGTTCGAGTCCGACATACCACCTTACCGCTTGGCCACGGTGAGGTGACGACCAGTGAGGATTCCCAAAAAGAAGTGCAACACTTGCAAGTTCTTTACCCTTAATAGCTTTAAACTTTCACACGAACTGTACGGTTAACTTGAATAGTCAAGTGTTCATGACATGCAACAAAGCTTTATAAAGTAAATTTAATATATGCACACATCATTCTGTCAATGTAAGTAACAGTTACGATGATACTCGCTTATGTTTTTGGGATGACAATTGAAATGCATGTAAATTGTATAGTAATTAAACCATCTCATTATTAAAAAGTATTCTAATAATGAGATGTTAATAAGACTTCGCGCTTGTTAACGTAAATTTTGACAATTTATTAAGGAAGCCCTCGGCACTACACATTTTTTCTAGACGTCTTATATAGTTCTTTCCTGTTCCCCTGATATGTCATGACACTGTATGCCAAATTTCATAACTGTGTGTTGAGTAGTTTAGGCGTGAAAGCGTATCTAACAAACTAACAAACTTACATTTACAATATTAGTTAGGATATACGATTTTATACAAGTGTGTATTATTATTTGTTTGTATACTATGGTATCCTGTGAAACGCTTTAAAAGGGTTTTATCACTAAATAGTATAAAACAAAGTCGCTTTCTCTGTCCCTATATCCCTATGTATGCTTAAATCTTTAAAACTACGCAACGGATTTTGATGCGGTTTTTTTTAATAGATAGAGTGATTGAAGAGGAAGGTTTATATGTATAATAACATCCATTAAATAGTGGAGAAATACTGTTATTTTTAAGGTTTCTAATGTGATGTCGTAAATAATTGTCGATTTTCATCATTTCTTCAGTGAATGACATAGGCTATATATTTTATACCCTTGCGAAGCCGGAGCGGGCCGCTAGTATTTTATAAAACATTTTGCGTCTGATTCATTGGATTACTGCATGGATGCATTTGAATGCATCCATGCAGTAATGGGTACCACACTGATGCCTTACTAGTTACTATTGAGTTAGTTTAATATCTGTTACAGGAGAATGTTTACTCCCAACTTATATTAAAAAAGATTATGTTCATTTGTAATCAATTGACGACTCGGGCTAATAAGGTTCTTAAGGGGATGGTCGCTCGCCATGTTTTATACGTATCCCTAGCTCGTATTATATATTATATAGCCTCTCCTTTATTATTCAGGTAGTCTCCAGAACTCTGTAACTTTATTCAAAGTAAGAATACTTCATTAAATTTATGAAATGGGATGCTAAAGAATGTGTTAATTTAATTACAAACTGGTATTGAGTTATTGTTATTAATTAGGGTTTCAGGAGCTGGTTTTGCTATGTGAAAACTTCTTGTATTTTCTGGTCTCTTAGTCTATCAAAGGTTAGATTTATAATATAATATACAAACATACATGTGTGTATATATTTCTATTTTACCTATATATTGCATGTTAGATGGCATACAATTTGGTTTTGTTTAAACCAATTCTTTATACCCATACCCATTGTATATAATCATTAAGTATTTGCAAAGAGATCCTAAAACATGCTTATTTGAATGCAGGAACAATGAAGCGTGACGCTTACGGTGATGATGGACCAGCGCAGAAGCGCCAACGGCAGACTGACGACGAAATCACCTTCCTCATACCGAGCAAAGTAAATAACAACTCATTGAACTAACGTGGATTTACTTAATAATATAGACCTGATGAAAGTATCTGATATAGTAATCTTTCGTTTTCACAGCCAAACCAAAATAATTTTCTAATACGAAAGTTATTTAAAAAAAAAACAATTCAGCCAACAACATGCTTTCTTATCTTTTGATCATAGTCATTGTTGCGGAAGTGATTGTTCCGTTATGGATGGATTAACTATTATTGATCAGTCGTTTTCTGTAAATGCAAAATCAAAGTTTTTGCAAGTGTACTGTCCAATATCGAAAAGACACTTTACTTTAGTTAATGGACGTCAAAATCGCTGAACAGTCATTTACCATCCCTAGGTAAAAGCTCAGTGTTAATTATCTTAAAATAATAATAGTTCTATGTTTCAGTATGGCAATTTATCTCGGTTAAGCTTTAGGAATGACGTCCTTAATATCTAAGCCAGACTTAACATAAAATACTATGATTTTTGCATAATAATGTTTCCGTCTTTACCAGGTGGCAGGCTCGATTATCGGCAAAGGTGGTGCCAATATATCCAAATTGAGGAATCAGGTCAGTATTCCGTCTAATGTTCCGTTAGACTTGAAGTAAGTAAAGTATTGCGAGTAGACTCGTTTAATAAATTCAGTTTCAATAATATTAAATATTTTTATTTGTAAGTATTCTCATCAACCTCTAGTCTATTGAATTGTTAATTGTGTATTTTTATAAGCATTTCAAGCAATAACAGGTATTTGCAAATTGAAACATTATTGATTAGTCCAATTCAAGATTCATATTCTCTATTCATGTTATCAGTAAGTTATTTAGAATTATTTTTACTTGTACTTAATGCCTTTTCTCAATGTTTCTAATTAGTAATACATAATAAATGTTTAACTATTTTTTCGCTACAGGTACGTCTACCACTCTTATAAATATTAAACTGTACTGCTCTGTGCCTTTTGGGTAAAAGAAAACTTGCCAGACCCGTTTCTTCTATGCTTTAAGATGATATATTTTAAGTCTGCCTTATAGAAAGCAAAGAACAATTAAAGAAGACAAGGGTAGGATTCGATGGTTGCATTTGGCATCGAAACTTACGACAGCGGCCAGTCCGTAGGCTCATAGACAGAATAACCCCCCGGCAGCCAGTTACAGGTCATTAGCGACCCCGAGACGCCCCTGTGGCTAACGCGACGCGCCGCGCGACTTCATCCACTACTAGCCTCACTGACCATTCTCAACTCTTTCTATACATACGTCATCATTTCATAGGGTGATTGGTAATCAATTGACATTCGAGTATAGTAACTTCAACTTTCCAATATGGATCAGTAGAAGTGAATATGGATAAAATAGTGATTGGAAATTCTTGACCAATATATCGACCATTTATTAAAATGAGATGGTTTTTTATACTAGTTGCTTTATAAAAGATATTATTCAAAAAGATTCAATCAGAACTGTATCCATATTTGCCCCTCGATTCAGCAGACTCATGAAGAATAAAATTATATTTTAATTTTATAAACTAAAGACGTTTAAGAAAGCTTTGAACGTGTAGCTAGTTAAATACAATAAACATAAACAATTATTATTAAATAGAAAACAAAACGTCCAACACCCTATTGCTAACAATTTGTTCGTCGAGTTGAGGTTGGTCGAGGGTTAGTGTGGTGTAGTCGCGTGGTGCGCCGCTACAGCGTGTCTTGGTTGCCGGTCCCGCCCCGCTGGACGCCGCTGCCCCGCACCCGCCGCCCCGCCACGCAGTACAAAGCCTCTATAACAGTCCCAGATTGCCCCGGCCCCGAACGGTAAACTATATCGCCAACATCTACTCTCAAAAATTTATACAGCCCGAATCGAGTATACGCTCTACTCGTCAACAGTCAGGAGTCGGAATCTCTTTAAATAAATCATTAGCTCCCAGCGTTAGGCGCTTTACTCCGTATCTCGACTTCCCGTCCTCATCACATTCCGAAGAATATTTGCACTTTGTAACACTGGACGCCTTCTGATCTTACTTCACGACCTCGGTGTCCTAAGCATCTCGTTCATTAGCCGCTATAAGTCTGTTCCCTTAGGACTATATCCTTTTACACGTTTACTTATTTCTCTCCACGCTGGACGGCATCTATATATTTTAGTACGACACGTACGGACATCAAGTTTCATCGCCATCATGCTTCAGTTTACTAAATTGAGTCCAGACCTCCCTGACCGTTGATATGTTTGTACAGTTGTTTTATATTGTGCTGTGATTTTATATTGTCGTTTATATCTATTTCGTGTATTAATAAAGACTTTTCTGCAGGGTACTTTCAATAACGGCTCCGGATGTCGACACGATTCTTGAAATCGTAAAAGAAATATTGCCGTGTTTAGCTGATGTAAGTACACATTTTTTGTTATGTATGTATATGATGTTTCTTTGCAGAAATAACAAGACAGAATTATACGTATATGTGAAACAGATCAAGTGGTATGCCTGTAATTCAATGTACTGATAAATATATAATCCATATAGGTATTAAAATTTGGAATAAATTAAAAAGAGAATATGTACTTACTTATTCCTAGTCTATTACTCTTAAAATAACGTTGTTGATGTTAGTCATTCAGTCTGGTGAATCGGGTATAATTATCTTGAATTTAATAATACTGTATTGCTGGGTCTTATAGTACATGTCTAAAATTTTCTACTTCTAGAAACATATTTATTACACTAACACTATCTTATACATATCTAACGGTTTTATCATCATTGCAAGTATGCTAGAAAAGTACAAAGTGCAAAGTACAAAGTAATAATAACGAAGTCTACGTTCAAAATTAAAGTTCAAAAACCACGTTTATTATAAAAAAAAATTGTATATTTCGTGATTCTAGAAGCAAAAATAAAAATAAACAATTATAAAGATAATTATGACTAAATAATTATATCTCGAACGGCTTTTCAAACCCGTATACTTTATCAGGGAGGACCCAAGAGTAACAACGAAGATCTCGACGTGCGTCTACTCATTCACCAGAGCCGCGCTGGATGTGTCATCGGCAAAGCAGGAGCCAAAATTAAGGAATTGCGAGAGGTAAGCTTTTACATTTTACTTATTATGATGTGTTCCAACCAAACAAAACATGAAATAAAGTAATGAATTATCCTGTAGTGTGCTACAAGATCATTGCGTGTTAAGCAGCTAGAACGTTTTATAAATAAAGCCGCCCTGATATTTTCATGTAATTGTGAATTTGCATAAAGCTTAAAAAAATAATTCGATGTAGATAAATTAATCTTTGCCCCATAAGGAAACAGTTGATCTTATATGTTGGTTTATTACATTTGAAAAGTTAGATTGGATTACTATTGTACAAATCTATGTCCCCTCTACCGGAACACATCGTATACATATACTATGTAGAAACAAAAATATATTCTTAAGATAAACTTGAAAATCCAAACTCAATTAATTCGATAATTGCGGTATAAAACAGGTTCCCTTTTTGTTAGCGTCGTTTGACCGAATTGCACCGTTTGTGGTTACGGGTGGACTCTTAAAAGGCTTCCAGTCCTCTGGTCTATTTATACATCTATTATGTATACAACTCTCGAAAGTTTAAAACTATACTAAACTGTAATTTCCTGACGAGGTACCTGCCGCTACCCTACAGAAGAAAATGTCAGTTAACAAAACCTTATGTTTAGCCTCTGAGAGGAAGTAGAGACCGAGCAGACCTCTCTCATGGAGGTACTGCAATCTATTAAAGATAAATTTCTTATCACCATCGGGAAAATCTCATCTCAATGCTCATATGCTTTTTTATTGGCTTTATTTTAGCTGAGAAATTCTTGTATTTAAGTCGATAGGTGGTTCGGAATCGACAGTCAAAAAAACATAATTTGATCTAAAATGAGTGTCAAGTTGTTATCGCATTAAGTTAACAGCATAATTTTGGGACCAATCAGCTTGTATATTATTTTTTAGGATATTTTATAGATATCGAAACTTCATCGAAAAGTAATTCTAGCGAAATATATTATTCTAGTTGGAATTTCTGTTTCATTGGCCACTTAACCTTAGATTATATTATGTAAGTTATCTAGGTCAATTATTGCACGAAGCAGATGGTAAGATAATTTTGATGACGTAGTAGTCATCTGTCGAACAAAGGTGCATTTCTGTATAGGATTTTTTATCACATACCCTTAGTTTAGGCACGCGGTGCAGGGATAAAGAGCAGATGTAAAAGCAGCTGCCGACCAATCTTGCGCTTTACCTCTGCCGCTCTACCATATTTTTATTTTTTTTATTTGCGTACTGACTATAACAAATACAATTTATTTGGAGTTGAAGTTTAATTTTCATGTTGCTTTTGAAGTAAAGAGAGTCATTATCAATAATTATATAATCGCTAGGCAATAAATATTTCTTACTATATACTTCCTTAATAAACTTTTCAAGGATATAAGTTTTTCCTCGCAACAATTGCCAACAGATGGTGTCACCCAAAAAGCAATAAAGATACCATCTGTCCGCTTATTTGAAGGTGTCTTGCATCGTCTCTTGATTACTTAACGAATCTCAAGATTATACGTCACAAGTTAAGCATGATATCGGTTTGCCTAGGTCTTATAAACTTTACATAGCAATATGTAAAGTTGCAGAACACCAACATAACCATAGTACAACTTAATTGCTAAATGTTTTATTAGGTACTCCCAGTCATGACTCGTGTGTTCGACTCGTTGACTAGCGCACTCTTAAAGAAGATATATTATGTCGATACTCATGACACCTACACAAAGTGCATCCAGCGGTGGATCTATAACCACTCGTCCAACACTGCTGTCGAAGTTTATAAATGCGTACGTGACTTTGTCTGTCGGGCAGAGGAACTGCACAAGCTCGCTTTTAACAGCCTTAGCAGTAGCTTCTTGATGTTTGTTCAGAGATTTGACTAACGACTTCTGATGCCGAACGTGCCCAGTCTTGTTACTTCGCCCTCCCTATAACGAGTTTGTTTGTTCAAACCGAACAATGGGTCGACACACAAATGACTTTGTTCTCCGGAAATCATTCCAAAACTCGATCATTATCTACCTGAGTCCACTTTTTTAGTATTTCTTTTTTTGACATCTATCAGCTGTTTCCAAAATTGCTTTGTTCGACACGAATACCGCTTGGATTTAACAAGACATAGAATCCTTACGAAATGCAAAATTAACAATAAACGTATGAAATTCTGTTCAAAATAAAAAATGCTGAATAACAGACTTTGAATGTGATAAAGGTTTCTTTGTGCCATTGTTATTAACGCTATTCAGGACAAGTGAATAGATATGTTCCTGGGGTAGTATTATTAAGAGGTTAGCGACCTCGTATGTGACGCAGTACATAGCAAGGGCAAGCAGTTTTCTTGGACTCACTTTATGGAATCGCGCGATCGTGGCCTATCGCTGGTGAATGTGTAGGGCGCGGGCGGCGCGTGCTGTGCGGCAGCTGTCGGGCGGCAGGTGCGAGCGCAGCCGCCGGAAGGCCTTATAAAAAGCGCACGCGCACCTGGGCTTCACCAGCCTACCTACTTGCACAATACGAGGTCTTATATAAATAGAAATTTCGAACACATGGTCCTGACGCATCCGCCCTCGCTTCTCTAATATCTTTTGAAATCTTCAGGTAAATTTAGTAAACTTACTTTTTAATGCGGCCGTCGACAGATTTATTAAGAACATAATACTAGTGCATATTGTGCATGTTACGTAAAGCTAAGCACCGATTTCAAAGGAAGTCCCCCCTCTTCAAAGGGGTATTTTGTAACTTACTTTCTAATTTCGGAAACAAGTTTATGATAGGCAGTGGAACGAGATTGGTGTTGAATTAGCTATAGTGATATCACGTGTTGGTAGGGTTTCATCCGTCGGAAACGTGGGTCGCGCGACTCAAGTTACAGGAGCTAAGCACACGTGACGGACGAACTTTTTTTAAACCTTAAATCCTTTATATACATGGATAGGGCAAAAAAAGAACGGATACAATACAAAGTTCCCATAGATAATTACGCGGTGCAAAGGATATAGCTGGTTACTAATGGAGGAGGTGATTCAAACGTTATTTTTATAAAAACAGTACACAGTTAAGCATATGTCGGTGGTGTAATTAGACTCAGGCGACACCGGTCTGTCGCGGTGACACCGACAATTACGGCGGCGGCGGCGGCACGCGAGCTTGCCGCTTCCGTTTCCGATCGAACCACACCGCTCTACGGCTTCACGGCGGTGTACAAATCTATAGACCACGACCACTAGACTATATAGATTAATACTCGTGCCTTTTACATGATAACGTGCCCAATTCTTAGAAAATGTAAATTATATTAACAACGACTATCTTTAAATTCAGTAAGTCTGTGCTATTTATATACGCCTGCGATGACAGTAGCGTGATCTAATTTACTGAAGTTTGTCGTTATGACTAGGTGCGTTTAAAATTATAGACATGGGCGTAGCTAAGAATCTTTCCTAGGGGGCAGCTGACCTGCTAATATATATATATATCGCGGGCTTCAAGACAGAATGGCGTATAAGCATTAGCCCTACTTTTCAGGATACGAAAAAAACTTAATAAGTTTTTTTTCAATGCATCCCTTTAACTAAAAATTTGTATGTGTCTATGAAAGAACTCCCTTAATTACGTGAAATCCTCATCTTACTTGTAAGTATTTAAAAACTCTCAATATTGCATTTACTTCCAGTTGGCTCGACAATTTTAGGGAAAACGTATGTCATTTCTTCTCAGAAAATTCTTTTATCGAATGGGCGTATAATACAATACGTGTTTATGCAATAAAATATTTAAAAAAACATCTGAACTTAGTAAAGTATCGTGAAATGTCATTAATCAATAGTTTTTTATATAATTAAATACAGTATATCTACCATTTTTTAATATTGAACGTCCATATGGCTTGTTAAAAATATAAAATAAGATTCGTTCCAAGACAGACGTAAAGATTACTTGGGTAGACGTTTCACTATTTGGGGTTAATTTTGATGGTAATTAAATAAAACAAGACACTCAAAAATTGTTTAAAATATTATTACCTATTTAAAAAAGGAACTTGTGTAACAAACTGTTCTTTGTGGTTACGACTACGGTACGTCTTTCTGGCATGAAAATAATATCTGACTTCAGTTGTACGTCTAAAAGTATTTTATTAATATCTTCTAATCTTAACAATTTTTAAGAAAAAAACAGAATTGATGTATCAATAAACTTATACATGATTGACGTAATAAAAAAAAACGCATTTTTTTTATACGCCCTTCTGGCTTGAAGCCCGCGATATGTTCTCTATTACCTTTTTGGTAAGTCTTAACAAAATCATAGAAAATGTATTTAATTAAGCTTCTAACAGTCTTATTTTTGTGAATCATCGACTTATTTGTCTCACATTTATACGCTTATTCCTAATTAAACTAGAATTTGTACCTCGTACTTTAAGGAACAATCATTTGCTTTCATTGGAACTGCCATTTAATTCAAGTATTGAGGAACGACCCTTTTTTTTTTCGAATTTTGAATTTGGGTATTTCTTCACCGGCAGCATTACCGCAGAATATCACTTAACTTTGGTTGCGTTTATTATGACTTCACGGTATTTGGTTCCACGCGTATTTTTAAATTGTCGTACATTCCTGCCCTGTATCAAGAGATAATCTTTATCTTGATTTAAAAATGGCTATAAAAGCCACTTTTAAATCAAGAGGAAAGCCATATTTAGGGAGTGCAGTTATGTGAAAACATTCTCTTGTTTTGAGATTATTGTTGGACGGCGTGGTTTGTTATCAAACCTGGTTTTCAATTTATTTTTAATGGTGATGGTGGCAAAGTAAAGTAACGCAAAGTGGGTTACTTTACTTTGCGTGTACGGTATCAAAGAGAACAGCAACTGGATATTTTTTTAAAAATTATCATGATTCTATGAAAAAGGAGGAGGTTCTCAATTCGTCGGAATATTATTTTTGTTCACCGATTACTCGAAGCCGCCTGAACCAATTTGGAAAATTCTTTTTTTTGTTTCAAAGGGACTTCCCAGGTGGTCCCATTTATATTTTATCGAAATCAGTCGAGCGGTTTTGTGATCAGCATAGTTCTATGTATGAGTGTGTATCTGAATACGGTACTTCAAGTCAAATGTTGTGTGTTTTTCCGTATTGTATAGTGAAAACACACACAGGTTCTGTGGAACGTGTTTGAAATTACTATATATCATTCACTCGTAATGTTGGGTCGTTCGTCATCTCGTTCCAAAACAAACTCGGTCCTTTGGGACGAGGTGACTAATTTCATTTTTTTTTTC